>VDFB02358134.1:90411575-90423215 GCA_007258455.2 Sequoia sempervirens | reverse complement strand
GACTTTGGATTTTGATTTGTTTTGAGATTTTGTCCTTGATTTTTGATTTTGATTTTGATTTGGGATATTTGAAAAAAAAAGGCCCTAAGATGTTTGATAATGATCTAAGGGATAGCTTTGTCCAAAGGATGATAATTTAAATATGTGTGAGAAGAAGGATGCATCAACCCACACCTATTCAAACAAGATGATTGTTTCACTTAAGCATATGGAGAAGGATTCATCTACATACACTAAGCTAGACAAGATGATTTTGATAACTTTGACTAAGTATATGCAAAAGGATGCATCTAAACATACCTAGCCAAAGGTGTTTTGATAAATGTTCTCAAGGACTTTGTCTCAATGATTTTGATGATGCTTTGGATTTTGCCATAAAGCCTAGTTTCAAGATTTTCCTAAAAGATGATGATGAGATGGATTTGTTTTGATGTTTTGATGGATGGATTTTGATGATGTTTTGATCCTAAGGTGAACCTAAAAAAGTTTATACTTTGTTTGCCAATACCTAGGTATTGAAGAGCATGCATATGCTTCCTAAAGACCTTTGTAACCAAGAAATGATTTCATTTTGAACTTTCAATTTTGGATTTTCAATTAATGATTTGTGCCTTGGAATTTTGGAGTCTTCAATCACATATGAAAGTTCCTTTTGGTTAGCTTTGCTTAGTGTCTTTATTTTACCAAAAACACTTTCTTCAATTAGGTTTTCAAACTAAGATGTCCAATTCTTAATTTCTTCAAATCCCACAAGGTAGGTTATGTGGAAATTTAATGAACTTAAGGCAAGGGTTTCCTATTGTTTACTTAAGGAGACAAATTGAGATATAATCCAATGCTTAGAAACCTCTAAGGATGTGAATCCCAAGTGAAAGCAATAACATATGGATTGAGTCAATTGTATTTGTCTTCAAAAGGGTTTGAAATTTGGATGATGTTAAGTGTTTGTTTCCATGATGTTTTCGAGCAAGCAATGCATTTTGTAACCCAAAACAAGTACAATCCTATGGATGTGTAAGACAATATTTGTTGGATTCCCACTTGGACAAGTCCAGCTACGCTTATCTCTAGCGGATGGTTAGATGCTTGACCCCATTGGCTCCCCTCCACGACACTCACTTATACGGGGCAGCCAATCATCAACACCCATGAAACTCCCATGGCATGCTTTCCATCTCTACTAGAAGACCATAAAAGTGTGGGGTGGCTTCAAAACGACTGTTCTTGCACCAACAAATAGATAAAAGATTTTGGAAAATTCTAGCACATGGGTTCTAGTAAGGACTTTCCGTTCGTATGAGTTGACCCAACGTGGCAAGAGTCCCCTTTCGGATCCATCTTGTCGGAGTCAACCACGTGATATTGGCGTTTCTTCCAATATCCACATTTATATCCCGGCTGGAAATACTCTCAGGTTCAGAGTGTTACCGGTTGAGCCGTTCCCTTGGGTGATTACTTTTTCCCACAAGGCGGACCCTCTAAGATAAACAAAAGAAAATGAGGAACAAAATCCATAACTCGATCAATCTTTGATAGCAAAAAAGAAAGAGAATGCACGCGAAAATGTCCCCACTCACACTTGCATTATAGTTTGTTCAATTTTAAGCCCAAATTTGAAGTGTGGAGGTGATTGCTTTGTCTTAACCCAAAGTCATAGAAAAGACCTTTTGATTCTCAAGATCACTATAAAGCACGAGAGAAGTGCATACGTCCTTTTCTAATGGCTTTAGTCTAAGTAAGCCCTCACGAAAAAAAACAACTACACTTGTTCTTTTTACACCCTCAAAGCAAAATGTGAGTACATTTTAAAAGCACCAAATGAAGTGTGAGAAATTGCCTTGTTCAATTGTTAATCCAAAAACAGAATCTAGTAATTTGTTGATCCTAAGGTTCTTTTTAATCCTTTTGCAAGAAATAAACAAGAAGGATCCTTTTTAAACCGAAATAAAAGCTAGTGTTCTAAAGAAAGAAAAGGATAACAAATTCTTGAAGAAGTGTTAAACAAACACTTAAGTGTTAAAAAACACTTTGATTAGACCCCATATCATCTCCATGCTTCTCCTTCCTTTGCTCTTGGCTTCCAACCTACAAAATAGGAAATAATCAGATTCTGGAAAAAATACAGAAGTTAGAAAACCAAAAAACAGTAGATAAATAAGTCATGAATCAAAGTATGTGCTAAAAAACTAAATTCTCCTTTTTTCTGTTTTCCAGCGTCGCAATTCGTGAAGGCGTCGCTATTTTTTTTCCTTCTAGTGGCGCTCTTACAGCACCGCTTACCAGTCAACGACGCTCTGTGTCGGGGCAGAGAGCACAATTGCGTCGCTCTTTTTGTCCAGCGGCGCGGTTCCTGAAAGCTTCGGAGTTTTTAAAATTTTTGAAACTGGGGGAGATTGGTGAGTCCAGCGGCGTGGTTTAGAATTTGAATTTTTTTGGCAAGATGAGCTCAGCGGCACTAAAACAGCGATGTTGACGAGCCCGTGGTGCTAAAACTACGACATTGACAAGCTTGCGGCGCGAAAATAGCGATGCTGACGAGCCAGCGTTGGAATTTATTGTGTGTCAATAAAAATGCAAAATTTTCACAAAAAAGTTAGACTTAATAGAATGTAGAACTCCTTCTAGCGCCAAATGTGCGAACCCAAGCCTAAGTGCCTGCAATACAACATGATTAAACAAGTTAAACAAGGAAATTCAAGCCTAAACATGGATTCCCCATGAGATTCATTAACATAGTTGAAATTAGGAAGAAAATGATGAAGAACACAATGAAATAACAAAACAAGATTGAATCCTAATTAAGCATGCAAACTCTCAATCCCATGGGGGAATTGGTGCCAATTTGATGTGAAAATTTGGCCCTTTCCCAATCCCTAAGATGCAAGATTCGATATGTAGACTTGATGATGAACTTTGATCCACTTTTGATGATGAATGATGAAGACTCCAAGCTAAATCTGCAAAAGAACCTAGCTAAGAACTCAATGGTATGAAACTTGATAGATATTTGAGCATGGTAACTTTACTCAAATTGTGGATGATGAAATGAGGAGAGGAGCTCTTCATTTATACGATTTCAAGATGGATGAAAGCCCAAATTTGAGCAATGTGGGACTAACTTTCATCCAAGGATATGATGCCACTTGTCAAGCTATGAATGGATGATGGTTGTGCAAGATTTGGAGTGGATAAGATCGATCGATGATTGATAAGATTGACTGATGGATTAGATAGGATGACGAAAGGGATTGGAAAACCCTGTTCAGAGATTACCCTAGGTGACTTAGGATACTGATTGATCGGATTAAAGGATAAATGGATGATTATGACACCGAATCCACTTTGAGATTGAAAATGAATTGATTGGGCTGACGATGATGATTGAATGACTTAGGACAAATGGAAATCCTAAGCAAATGTTGATGATGACAATCAGATCAGACACTTAGGTCAATTTGGATAATAACCCAAGATTTAGTTCAAGAGATTTGGATTCAGGGAAAATGATGATTTGTTTGGAGGAACGAATGATAAAAATGGATGAATGAATACTCAAAGTGAGTAAACGATTAATCGAAACGGATGAATGACTACTCAGAACGAGTAAATGACTTCTCACAATGGATGAATGATTCTTAGAACGAGAAGATGAAGGTTTGGAATAGATGAAAGATTATTCAGAACGAGTAAATGATTGATCAGGATTGAATGAACGAATGCTCAGATTGGGAGAATGACTCTCAGAATGGATGAAAGGATGAATAGGAAAAAAATTGAAGATGGAGGGAGGGATCTTAAGATTTGTTTCGATATCTAAAGATCTTGACTGCAGATGGACTAAAGCTCAGATTAGGATTTTGGTTAAGCTCAGATCGGGATTAGATTAAAGCTCAGATTAGGATTGGATTGAAGCCTAGATTAGAATGATTGGAGGATGTGATGGGATTTATTCTACACCAAGTTCTAGGGTTTAAAGGATGTAAGATGTTGATACTCAATTTTTTCCAGATTTGGCAATTTTCAAAAATTGTCAAAATTTGCCATTTTAGGAAACTTCACAGACATACTTTTGAGTATCCAATTTTTTCCCAAAAAAACCAAAAACTAAGATAGGATGAATTGCCAATTAAAATCCCAAATTTGAGACATGCATTTCGAGTTATTAACAAAAATGATTTTTCAAAAACTGAAAAAAAACACTAAATTGCAATTTTGAGGGTCAAGATGAAAGTTTGAGGCCCCGAAAATGTGGCGAAACGGGGTCCAAGTGGGAATCCACATGCCACCTCATAACACAACCACCCGTAAAATTTTAGCTCAAACAGACACCCAAGTCAAAATTTATGGCCTTCAGAAGTTTCGGCATAAAAATCAAAATTCTTGAAACGAAGTCTAGGTGATTGGGATGGATGATCTGATGATGGATATGGACTCTAATGATGTTCTAAGTAGCACTTATGTGATTTTGGTGATGAAATGATGACTTTCAGAAAAGTGTTGATGGCAGGAAAACAAGTGCTCGAAACGACTGAACGGAGGGTGGAAAATGTTGTTTGAAGTGCGAGTCCGCCCCTGTATGGGTCAGGTCTGCCCCTAGAGGGCAGGTCCGCCTGTCCAAGGGGGAAGGTCCACCTGTATAGGAGGGTAGGTCTGCATGTACAGGGGGCAGGTCCACCCCTGGAGGGCAGGTCCACCCTTGGCTAGGCAGGTCCGCCCCTGGGAGGGAAGGTTCACCTATCCAAGGGGGCAGGTCCGCCCCTAGCTAGGCAGGTTCGCCCCTGGATAAAAACAGTAAAAAAATAGCTGTTCGGGCACACGAAATGAGGAGATGGATGCTCAAAATGGATGAATGTTTATGCGGAATGAATAAACAGTGACTCAAAATGGACAAACGACTCTTGGAATGAGGAGATAAAGGTTCCAAATGGATGAATGTTTACTCAGAATGAGTAAAAAATGACTCAAAATGGGTGAACGACTCTCGAAACGATGGGAGGGAGGTTCAAAATGGATGGATGTTTACTCAGAACGAGTAAATAATGACCCAAAATGGACAAACAACTCTCGGAACAAGGAGATAGAGGTTTAGAATGGATGAATGTTTACTCAGAACGAGTAAATGGATGATCAAGAGGGATGAACGACTACTCGAAATGAGTAAACGACCGCTAGGAACAGATGAATGGTTCTCAGAATGAGAAGAAGAAGGTTCGAAATGAATGAAAGATTACTCAAAACAAGTGAATGATTGATCGAAATAGGTGAACGAGAGTTCAAAATGACAGAAGGATGTTCATAATGGATGAATGTTTACTTAGAATGAGTAAACGAATGATCAAAACGACTAAAAAAGAGTTCAAAATGATAGAATCAAGTTTGAAATGGGTGAATGTTTACTCAAAATGGGTAAATGAATGATTAGAATGACAGAACAAGAGTTCGAAATGATGAAAGGATTAGGTGTGAAATGGGTGAACGTTTACTCAGAACGAGTAAACGGAAGATCATAATGACAAAATGAGAGTTTGAGACGATAGACAAAGGTTCAAACTAGATGAATGTTTACTCAGAATGAGGAAACAAATGATCAGAATGGCATAATGAGAGTTCGAAACAAAAAAATAGGTGCGCGAAACGATGAAACAGTTGTCTAGAATGATGAAATGGCTGATAAAACTAATTGATCAAGGGTCAGGTCCACCCCTGAGATGGGTCAAGTCTGCCCTTGGAGGTCAGGTTAGGTCAGGTCCGCCTGTGGAGGGCAGGTCCACCTGTCCGACAAAAGTTGGTCAAAATTGGCTAAAACGGGTTGAAAAGGGGGTGGTTCAGAGGTCAAGTTTTCCCCTAGAACAGGTCAGGTCTGCCCTTGGAGGTCAGGTCCACCTGTTTGTCAGGTCAAATCCGCCCCTCAAGGTCAGGTCTGCCCTTGGATGGTCGGGTCCGCCTCTCTTCAACTTGCACCTACAAAAAGTGAAAAAAAATAGCAAACGTGAAAGATACATACCCATTTGTGAGTCCCATTGGGCATGCTAGAAATGTGATCAAGTGAAAACGCGGTCCCAGAAATGAGCAGCACCACAAAGTATGTAAGAAACCACCTAAACACCTAACACCTCAAGATTGGGCAAATGATTAGCTTAACAAAACAAAATAGAACATTTTACCTCATTGAGCTGTTCTTTTGGTTGACCCTTAGATTGTTGACGTGATAGATGCTCCTCTTGATGGAAAAAGATGCAAGTGTGGGATGCAAGATGGATAAGAAATTGATGGGAATGGATGCAAATGCAAGATTTTGGCTAAGTATAACTCAAATGAAAAATTTGCAAGAGTTTGATTAGCACAATGATCTCCCTCCAAAATAAGAGAAAAGATGGGGTATTTATAGAGAATTTTAAATTCTCTAGAGAAATTGACGGTTGAGATTAAACCAACAAAGTCAAGATGTAGGGCTATGGTGAGTTGAGAACTCACAAGCCCTCACATATTGACATGTGACATTGAAGTGGCTTGAAAAAGATGATGTGGACATGACATGGAGGTACTGCATAGTACCTTGGGATTTGGACAAGATCTCCTCATAAAGGAGGTCCTTGTCCACATGTGGGTGAGAGGACATGTGAGGAATTATTTTTTTTTTCAAATATCCACATGGGAATGAAAGAAAGAATTTAAATTTCTTTAAAATGCATTGGGGGATTAAATGTGAATTAAAAATTCACATGGGGAAAGGGGTGCCTTCTCCAAAAGGAGAAAGCCTTTAATAGGGTTGACTTATGACACATTCCATAAATGACATGGAGATTAGGTTGACCTATTTAAATTATTAAGGTTGTGCAAGTACTTGATTAGACAAATTAATGATATATTAGAGGCAAGTGGGAGAAGGGGAAGAGTTCACATGTGGCTTGATGTGACAAGTCAAAGATCACATGGGGAAGATAAAAAAGAATTTAATATTCTTTGGAAGGATAAAATGAAGTAAAAATTCCTTGAGAGGTTGATTAGGCTAGTTAATGAAGGATTAGAGGAGGATTAGGTGGCTAAGAGAGATTAGACGCCAACTTGCAAAAGTTGGAGGATGTGACACATCCTAATCAAGTATTAGGCATGTGCACATCCCTAATGATGAGATAAGGAGAATAATTAGGATTAAGAAAGGGATGTGACATGTGAGGAATTAAAGAAATGTGATATTTATTTAATTCATTTGATGAAAAAGAGGATTAAAGAGATAAGGTATTTATTTATTAATTAAATACCTTAGGGATTTGGCAGAATTAATGATATTAATTAAATAATAGTGATATTACTTAATTAATGCAAATAAGGGGATGCTTAGACAAAAGGGGATAAATTTGGATAAATTAAGTGTCCAAACAAATTGTGCATACATTGTTTCAAACAAATTGTAATTGATCCTATAATATAGTCACTTCTGATGACAATTTTTTCTTTTTCTTTCTCAAATATTTAATTCAATAATAAGGAAGTCAACATGACTTAAAAATGATGATGATATGGTGGTCTTCATCAAGTAGATCATATAATATTTTATAAAGAAAACAATGTAATATTTTATAAATAAAATAATATAACATTTTCTATGATTCTCCAAAAAAGAGAAAAAAATAGTTAATCATACTAAACATATAGTAATGGGCGAGCTATTCTTTGCATTATATATAGGAACTTCAAGACTATATTATTAAAGATAATCATATGATTACTAATGTATTTAATATATTCCCTATGACAAGGATATGAACAATTCAATCAACTTATACAATATAATGATAGAAAATATCAATATAAGATAGATTAAGAAAAGATAGATTATCAACCTTAGATCACAAGGAATGGAGTTTATTTGTAGTTAAGGGAAACCTTATTAGCAAGAAAGAATCCATAAGTTATGTTTTAATAACACACAAATGATTATCCTTTATTTAATAAATACACCAAAAATACTTCAAAATTGTTAGTTTAGATATTTTATAATTTTTCAACTATTAATTATAAATATTGAACCAAACTTCAATAATACTATTATATTTTCAAGATATCCTCATTCATTTACTAATTTGGTTATAGTCTTAACACTTAAATAAGAAATAATATATTTCATTTATAAATACATTTTCTAATACAAATTTTATAAATGGTATGGAAAAAATTATCTTTCATGGTAATAATGACTAAAGTTCTAAAGTCTTCTTATAAGAGGTTTGTAATACATGTTATAACTTTTTCTTTATATACTAAAAAATATGTGTCCTCAATTTTTTTTAGAATTCTTTAAATTATTAGTATTTAACAAAGACCTTAACAATATTCAATAGAATTCTTTTATGGATGATTTTTTTTTTTTTAAAGATAAATTTTGGATGACCTCGAATAAATATCATCACCATATCCATTGACCTCAAATAACTATTATCACCATATCCAATATCCATTATTTTGATTTCCTTTGATGATTACTATTTGAATAAGAATTGAAGAATTGAATCTAAAGAGTGTTAAAGTGCACAAATATTCTTTAAGAAAAACTTTTTCTTTAATTAATATGTCATATGTACCCAAAAAATGAAACATCAAAATGAATGAACATGGAGAATTGAAGAGTAAGTAAATTGCAATACTATATGAATTATGTGATTGATTGTTTGCTTGTCAAATTACAAATGAATAAGTTACTTTTCATAGGCAATGAATATGCTTCGCCAAATGTATGGCCCAAACATGAGATAGAATTAATAAAATGTCCCAAAAGGAACAAAGTAAGTCATAGTAGTATAATAAGGTTGGGTAGATCACTAAAAATTTAAATGAAATGTATTGGCATAATAAAAGTCCAACCATTTGATTAGGCCAAATGGCTTAGCTTGGTGACATGACATAAGGATTATGATGTTATAGAGTTATTGAACACAAATTTATATTTAAAGTGAGGCATCTTCAAATATTTTCATTTTGATTCATTTTTCATTTACATGTAGAGAAAATTTCACATAGTGATGACCAGAATAACAATATTGAATTATGTTGAATTGTTTGTATCTAAACATAATGCTAATATAATTGTAAATAGCTGAAGTGTGATATCTATCCAAACATCTGATGTACCTTTGACAGTATTTATTAACTAATTGAAAATAATAACATGAGATATATTGATTATTAATTAATTAAATCGATCAAAAGTGCATTCTGATGTCTAAATAGACAGTACAAAGTGGGAGGAGGGAGGACTGGAGCAGGGGGTACAGAGGTGAGCAGGGGGTTCAGAGGTGGATCTAATCGAGTTGCATGGAGCCATATCTATCTGAGTGCCAGGCTGTAGGTTCATTCTATAAGGTTTGTTATTATGTGCAGTTTCAGAGGTTCTCCCTCGGAGATGCTGCTAAGCTATCCACGGAACTATCCCGGGTGGCTCAGGCTCAGGTACATTCAACGGCTCAATCAAATCTACAGTTGTCTAGAACGGAGAGCCTTCTATTCTATAGCTATGGCTCGATTCGTCTCCGTATCCGGATTCCCCGACATCGGGTGGTTCCCTCTCGGCGTTACGATGAACGGGCTGAATGTACTGGCCGTCGAAACGTGCGGCTAATTCCTCTCATCCATAGGCGGCGAGGTCCTCGCTCGCCCTACAATCCCCCCACCCAACCTGGGCTACCTGGGCTACCCGGGGATAGAGGTGGGGCCTTTCATTCCCTTCTATAGTTGCTAGCCCCCTTATGGGGGACCTGTGACCTGCTCTATTTAAGTGGGCAATTTGGCATTCACTCTCCATTATAGAATAGGGCGGACCCATCAAGTGGATGGGAGGATGAAGGTAATGGGGCTGATTTTCAACTCCTTTCAAAAAGATAGGATTGAGTATAGAGGAACTTAATAGTGTAGTATAGAAGAAAAGGTCCACTTTACCATTCCCACCACCCCCCTGAGCTACTTTCTAGGATAGAGTGGGGCCTCTCTTCCTTTCTATAGTTTCCAACTCCCTTCTTTTCTATAGTTGTCAATATTTTAGTATTCATCTTGTTTTATTGTTTTCACATTGACGAGGTATAAGGTTATTGGACAATTGCAAACTCTAGAAGAAGGAAATTTTATGTGAGGAACCAAATCATAGTGTAATATAAATTTCTAGTGTGACATACTCATTAGAGATCAATCAACTCTTCCAATCATATTCAACAAATAAGGTTTGTACGCCCTCCTCGTTGATTATATATATAAGACCAAATAATTACCTCCCATACTCATCCATCTTTCTAATTTCCAAACACATTTTCATTCTCCTTCACACCATTTCTTGAAAAAAACATTGTTATAATCAAGAATGATGATCTTGCCTACTAGTCACCTTTGATACTTCACATAAAGGTATCAACCATACTTAAATTTAATTAAGCCTAGACATCATATTAATAAATCTTATAAAGAGTAAAAGACAAGAATATCACAAAATCAAATGTGCCTCCAATTTTAAATGACCACATTTATCCACTAAACTAATGTCTCTTGACATACATGACATTTAATGATAATTACCCATCTTCCAAATGACACACGCGCCCCTAAATACACATCTCTGATCATACCCTCAATTGTCATAGTCACACCCTTTTGCATCTAAAGTCATACCTTTCCATATCCAAGGTGTATTATTGCATATGCTTAGTCATGCCATTTTAGTTTTTTAATTTTTAATTATTCTTTTATTCCTATTGCTCAAATATTATTGAACAATCTATATATATTCTTATTTTTGTATTTGTTATTGAATATATGTAATTTTTGTAATATTTGAAAAACTTATGGTAAGATGCTTGAAGAGGAGAGAAAGAGAACATTTTGACTTGTAAAAATGTAAAAGCAAGAATGAGATTGTGATATAAATTGAGTCTAAATGTTGATTTAATTTGATAGTATAAACAAAATTATTTAATCATATTATGTGCAAATAGGAAAAAGTATTGAAACTTGCATTAGAAGTGTCATTGATTGGGATGTGATACTAAAAAACAAATGGAATAAACATAATGGTGAGACAATTTAACCACATGATAATAGAAAACCAAAAGGTCATAAAGATTTCTAAGAGCACTTATTATAATTGATATTTCCTTATTGAACTTGGTAAGGGGATCTTGCCTACTACAGTGATAATTTTTCCTTTCTACAATAAGTTTAATAATTAGTTTACTATTTCATACTTTTAACTAGTGCCCACTTGTTATAGATCAATCTATTATGAAAATCTAAGTATGGATTGATCAATATCGATATCTATGATTTTATTAAGTTAATATCTATATTGAGAGCATAATATGATACCATAAGGGTTGAAGGTTCATTGGCTTTTGATAATATTAGTTAAGTTAATTTTAATAATGTATAGTGTTCCATAGACCATTGTTGAACACTTTAGTATATTTTAATAGTGTAGGTACTTGAAAGAATATGAAACATCAATCATAGTAAAATCTCAAGTATTGTCGTAAGTATCATAGGTCAGTGATGTCAATCCATTATAGATGCATATGAATTTTAATTTTTTTTAATTCCCAACCCACATGTTGCCTCGGTTTTAGGTTTGGGAAATGCTTGGCAACTAGACTCTTAGCCTTT
>VDFB02358134.1:90393348-90411475 GCA_007258455.2 Sequoia sempervirens | reverse complement strand
CTTCTCACGTACTACTACCCACATGAAGAGCATACTCACGAATTTTGCATCATGTTCGTTACCTTGGGAAGCATCATTCATTTTGGCTCCTCTATGGAAACGGTAGAAAACTTTATCCCCACAAACTCCTAAATAATGGATTCGCACTTAGAGCTCACAGCTGGCAGTGTTCTTTGCTAGTGATATGGTCCTCGGCGTCAACGGGAGATGGGTTGGAGTAAGTACAAGATTCCTAGGATGAACTAAGTAAGAATTGATTCCCATTGAACTCTCCCTAGCAATGCTGGCAAACCAATGTATTGCTCCCGCAAGTTTATGTGTCATAGATAGGGATCAAAGGATTCAAACGACGAATGGTATGAAGATGTTTGAATCTTTACAAATGAACCCGATCATGAAGGATTGGTCCCAACCAATCAAGAATATTGAAGGCACCATTAGGTATCCCTGCACCTATAAGGATCTTGATATTCGTGAAAGAAATAAATCAACAAATTAATTGATCTTCTCTTCCCAAGAAAGGGAAAGCATGTGTGGTCTAGGATGTTTGATGAAGTGTTTCTCCACAGCGGCCTGGGAGGGTTGAACTACGATGGCTATTGTGGCATCCTCCCGACATAAAAGGGTATTGTCGAGTGGGAGAAGGTTGGCCCTGGAAACAAGAATGAGAATGTA
The DNA here is from genome assembly GCA_007258455.2 of Sequoia sempervirens. Classification (NCBI taxonomy): domain Eukaryota; kingdom Viridiplantae; phylum Streptophyta; class Pinopsida; order Cupressales; family Cupressaceae; genus Sequoia; species Sequoia sempervirens. Next base: position 90,410,800 of record VDFB02358134.1, on the reverse strand, counting down.
GTGACCATCGATTTCATATGATGGAATCCTCTCAAGTGGACTCTGCATACCCCCCCAAACCGCTATGTCCCAGTTCGAGCTCTCCCTCGAATGGACTCCACTCAAGCAGAGTTTGTTGTCGTCAGTGCCATTAAGATGATAGAACGAGACCTCCCTCCTCCTGAGTGCTTTCATAGATGATAAAGTTTTGATGGGCTATGTGGACGATCATAAAGACCCCAAATTGATTCCAACCATCTCATGTGATCGACAAATATAAAAGAGGTTGATAAGAACACGGTATCACCATCTTGAATGATGAATCCACATATGCACGAGAAACTCTTGAAGCATCAGATAGGATGAAGACATGATAAGACTAGGGAAGGGAGTCAAAACACAAGGACCAACGCTATTTAGTATTACACGGCTATCATACACGCAGGGCCCATAATGTAGACCTTCATCTATTGTGAACCACTCCATCACCAGTGGCCTTGTCCTAGCGCCCCACTCACCCATGCCCACACATCCTCTTCATGACCTCCATGCTCGTGGGGCCCACCTTTCACTCGGTCAATTTTGGCTCGCCGTCCTTCCCCGACTTTCTTACAGCTGCCTCCCGCTTCTAACGTCCCACCCTTAGCATTCTCTCTAAGATGGAATCATGATCAGAGTTAGTGACTTGAAAGGGATAAGCGAGACACGAATGTGACAATGAAATATAAACTAAGAAGAGAGGAAGCATGGAATGGATACATAACGGTGATGAGCACGCAGCTTGGTCAAGGCGCGATGAGAATATCAACGTTGCTATCCCATAATGCTAAAGAACACGAATAATGCAAGGCTACCAACGGTTAGTCTTCAACGTATCAGGGACTGTGAAAGGCATCTAAATGCACTATCATGTGCAAGTAAATGAAACATAGCGCGTCTCATGCTTACTAAGGACAGAATGATCAATGGCATCGATGTTCCTGATTATGTGATCATTTGATAAAATGAGTCACCCCGTAGTAGATGTAAAGGTATTCAGATAATTGTGGCTACGGTGGCATAGATATAATGATCAAAATGGCAAGGGGAAATGCGTAATGTTCTTGATCAACAAAGTCAGGGGAAGGATGCTTCAAAACATTTACTGAAGTTAGTATTCTATGGGTATAATTATGAAGGCTTCGGCCCTTTCTAAGTCATCACTAATGGCAACAACCCAATCACCACCTGGGCCCTCGCTTCCCACAAATGGCTGTACTAATTGACATACATGTACCGTGATGCAATCATGTTTGTGCTATGAAAGATGTTCGAATCTTTGGTGATAAGCTAGGCCATGGTATGCACGGGAGTAATTTTTGTGGAGACTAGGATATCAACATCTATTTGTGGAGCAGGCGAGTTTAATGTGAAATCGACAGGCGTGTTTCCTGCGGGGCTCGCTATTGCTTCGATCGTTTCCTTTGTGCAGGTGTCATTACATGGGAAGCTGCTACCGCTATGCCATTTTCTAACGGCGATTCTATGGCAGTCATTTGCATTCATCTGCCCAACGGAGTCCACCTTCGTAGGGCCCACAAGAACTCTCTCTACATGATGACACGAATCACTTAATCGATGGAATATTGTGACATTGGGGAATGGAGTGTTGAGTTGACAAAGTGACAAAGCAAATCAAAATACCATACCCCTTCCCCCTCCCATTTGTAAACTACTAGGAGACAGAATTCTCGCTCGCGAGTTTTGTGGCATGAACGGTTGTTTCACGATGTAGTCTTCTTCATGGCAGCCCACGCCTTTGTGTCTGCACCATTTGGCTTGTATCCTAGCAGTCTTCATGGGACACCCTTGTAATCTCATAACTCCCCCCCGCAATGGCTATAGGATGAACATGATGACTATGCTGGGATATTACTATTATTATTCACTCAAAGAAAAATGGTGAATATGGGGAAATGGAAAATACACTCTAGCCTTGACTCGTAGCCCATTTAGCAAGTGAGCAAACTTTGGGGCCATCTAGGATAGGGATGATGGTTGTAATAAGAAGATTGATGGGAACATTCAATGAAGTGTTCTCTAAGGAAAGGATTTGAATAAAACTAGAATACCTAGCATATTTCTAATCTATACCGAGAGGTATAAGGTGCCTTCTTTTTGAGCAATATGAGCCTTTGGGCGCCATTATCGCTTGTCATTGGTCACCCAAAAGTAATGGGACTATTTAAATTATAATTAAGTAATCATGCAAAATAGGCATTATATGGTCACATGAACGTCAAATAGTCATGTTTAGAAGGTTTCATAACATTCCTTGCATGAGCTTAATTCAAAACTACTATTTTATGCAGGGTTCTTATTGTTGAATGAATACCATCAAAGAGGCCTACCATAGATGGAAGTCGCTTGCAATGCATTCGCCTATGGCATTATCCATAGAGCCCCACTAAAAAGATTCTTGCTTCGTGACTTGATATAGAGAAGGAAGGGAGAAGGTAAAATCATGAGGAATATAATATGATCAATAACTCGTATACCACCTACTATGTCTACATAGGGGAATACTAATCAAGACCATCCGTGGAGCTCGATCAAGGTAGGGGCTTCACTTCACGGACCATGCATGTTGATGGGGTGCTTTCGCTTGTCCACCTACGAAAGCACTCCTTGGATAAGGATGGTCCCCGAGGGGAAATGATTGCCTAAGTGGTGGATGATCTGTCAAAAGGAAGATCGATAAACTAAAGGTTGCACAATAAAGAAGGGTTGATCAATGCATGGCTGCATAACCAAGAAGATGAAGCTAGGTTGTCCCACAATGGTGTAGATTTGTGAGAAAAGTGCATTCAATTGGTTGAAAAATGTTGCAAAGTACATCAAACAGAGGGTAGCCTTTAGGCAGTTTCCGCTACAGCAAAAGGGAAATCAGCTAAATGACAAAATGCTACAACACTAGGGCACTAGAAGACAAAATAGGCTCAGGACAAATGATGTATTTTAAATTGTTGGATAATGGGGGTAGGTGAAACCCTAATGTAGTCAAATCTGAGCCACATAATGTAATTCAATCCTAGCCATTCATTTGTGCTTTGGAAAACTATAAATAGGCATCTCCCCCTCATTTGTAAATGGTTGGAGAGCTGGTGTAAAGGCATTTTACAGCAATAAAGAGCTATATTGCATGATTTATGGGTGTTTCTCTTGTGTTTCTTCATTATGCATGCATGGTTCTACTTCCCTATTAGTTTAGTTGTTAGTTTCTTGAATGGGAGTGATGATGGTGTTTGTTGTTACTGTATTTGATGAATTTCTAGCTCATGCTTTTTGTGGTTTGTTGATGATGAATCACTTTGTAAAAATAGTTTGAGCTTCCTTACTTCATTGTTGCAACTTAGTTCAATTGCATGTTCATGATGTGTGTATGTAATCTAAAAATTTGCAGTCCTTAGAAGATTGCATTGGTTTTGTGTAATTGTAGGATCCTCTTGGCCATGCAAAACCTAGTTTAGGGAGTTTGTCTACTGTAGCAGCCTCCATGATCACTGTTCATTCTCAATTTCAAGTCTAGGAACTTCCTCTCTTCCCCGCCCTTTTTCCTTTTTTTTAATAAGTAGCCTAAGCTAAGGTTCATTGCACATTGTAAAGCCAAATCTAAAGCTAAAATAGGAGTTCAAGACTATTGTTTGAACCTGTAGCAATTAAACAACCATTTCAACATCTTAAGAACTCCATTTGTAGATCCAATTTCCCCACTTTGTGACTCATTTGTAATACCTCCTTGTGATTCCAACAAATCACATGAAACAACTGAGATATTCCAAGCATTGTCAAGACCTGACATTAGAGACTTTGGGATAGTGTTCTGCAATCTTATTGTGGAAGATTGTCATTCAAAAGAGGTGATGTGCCTATGCATTACTTGTGTTGAGAAGTGCATAAAAAACACACCAACAATAACCTTGCATCAAAATTTGGATGATTGTGTCCCCAATCAATAGAGAAGGCCTGTATTTATAATGAAGAAGGATTGAAGATTGAAGAATGGGGAGAATGTGGGATTAAAATTTGAACTAATGGCATTGTACCACTTGTCAACATGATAATGAAGGAGAGTGGAGCACATTTTGAACAATGTGCATGTTAAATGCATGTATGTGAAATTAGAATTTGAAGAGGTGACTTGTGTAAGAGGAGGTGTAAGTGCTTTTAATGCCAAGGTGGCTCAAGGAGAGGACATGTAAGAGCTTTTAATGCCAAGTTGGAGGACAAAAGTTCTTTGGGAGGGAGAATTCAAATAAGTGGAATATTCCAAGAATATGCCATATTTGAATGAAAATAGGGTAATTTTAAATCGAATAAATTGATTTACATGTGCAACTTGACCAAGGTTGACTTACCCAAGGGTGGAATCAAAAGCTAGAGGAATGGGGGATTAGTGTTAGGAGCTAATTAATCTGGGATTAATTAACTTAGATGAACTTAGTTTGATTGTGACATTTAATTTAAATATTTTGAGTTTATTTAAATCAAATGAGAGGATATTGAAAGATTAGAAATTTAATTAAATAAAATTTGATTTAAATGTAATTAAATGAAGAACATTAGGGCTTAATTAAATAAAGTTGATTTATTTAATCAAAGAGAGAACATTAGGATTTAATTAAATAAAGTTGATTTATTTAATCAAAGAGAGCACATTAGGTTTTAATTAAATAAAGTTGATTTATTTAATTAAAGGAGGAATTTTGATGAATTAATTAAATAAATATTATTCAATTAATTGGTTAGTAAAGAAATGATCAAGGAAGAATTGAAGTTAGTTAATCAAAATCGAGTGCATGATATCAATTAGGATATTTTGATTGTCTACAACCAACTTGCTACAATAATTTTTAGAACTTTTCTAATTTGTTATCACTTCATTTCGAGTATGCAGAGCTAAAGAATAAAGCATTGTATATATTTTATATTCAATAAATAATATTGCAGCTCCTATATTTTCATCATAGTTCCATTTATTTCTTCAACTATTTATTTAATCCTTTATGCATATTTCTTGCCTAGCACTATTTTGAGAAAATGCATAAAAAATTGCAAAAAAATCAAAAACCAAAAATTGCATCATTTAAAACATCAGTTGTCAATGGTTAGAACCAGCAGGGTTCTTACACTGGTATCAGAGCAGTTATCCTGCCATCCTATGCAATATTAGTTTTCATGAGCAGAGATAAAAAAAATTATACCAAAGGAAAAGGAACGGGTCATTGGGAACCACCTATGATTCCTGAGGGTGATACAACCTCAAGCATTTTGGGCATACAAAGATCTAGTTCTACTAATAGTGGCAATAACATAAAGGGTTTAATGGGGGACAGAGATAGAGAGATACCCTGAGATGACAGAGAGGTTTTCAGAGACAGGGGACGTGATAGACCTCATAGTCCTGCTGAAGAGTTGAGGAGGTGACATGACAATTTGATGGATATGGTTACAGATTTGGTTGGTTCCTTGAGATGGAGTCCACTTCTATAACCAGCAGGTCATGTTGATTAGCCTAGAGTTGAGCAGCCTCAAATTCCAGTTCCAAATGATCAATCATCTAGTGGGTCCATTCTTAGACCGAGTCAGCCTACATTTATTCCTCGAGAGACTCCACCAAAGCAGTAGATTCCGCAGGTAGAGGTGCAATCACCCCATGCCTTTTTAGCTACTGATGTTACTAGGTTTTATGGTGAGTACATGTCTTTAGCTCCTGATATTAGATAGGCATTGTCAATGCAAGAGTTTTTGGATTTACAAGGCCTAGAGGTAGAGGCAGATGGAGCATAGAGCACCACAAGCCCCACAAGTTAACAGGGATTTCCAGCATGTTGTCAACAAGGCTGTCTTGCTACATTTTGATGGAAGTGACAAGTGTTCAACTAGATTGTGGGTGCAAACAAATATTTATCACTAAGTCCTACACACGAGGACAAGGCAATTAAGTTTGCCGCATTGTGCCTAGATGGAGTGGATCACGATTGGTGGCATCATGGGATGATAACCTTGCAACATAACCTTATTACCACCTACCAGGAGTTGACATAAAGGTTGATTGAGCTCTTTGATAAGAAATATTTGGAGTTGTACTTCAGAGAGTTGGCACAACTTAGACAAGTGGGCAGCTTGGATACTTACATTAGTGAGTTTCAGAGGCTCACTGTGATGGTGCCTAGTTTGTCAGAGAGGCGTTTGGTTATGTTGTTCACTAAGGGTTTACAAGAGCCTTTGAGAGGTTGGCTTAAGCCATTGACCCACCTTTCCTGTATGGTGCTATTAAGAAGGCAAGGAGAATGGAGCTTACTACTCTGAAAAATAGTTTATGCTGAAAATAAACACCTTGCCTGCTGAAGAGAGTCATCAACCAATTGCAAAGATGAAGAAAAAGGCAACAACAAAACTTGATGATGCAACTCATGATGAATTGAGAGGGAAAAAAACTTTGTTATTGGTGCAAGGAACCCTACAGCAAAGAGCATGACTGTCTTACAAGGCCAAAGGCAAAAGCGAACTACATGATGTGGGTTTACTATGAGGATGAGGAGTCTGAAATTTCAGACCAGCGAGTTGTTTCAAATGATCTTGAGGTTGGAAATGCCTCTACAAAGTTTGGACCTGATGCCAATCTCTCCCCATTGGCATTATCTACTAGTACACCAGGTGAATCTTCATTCAAGTTCAAGGGATTAGTGGATGGAAAATGATGCATTGTTATGCTAGACATGGGAGCCACACATAATTTTATTGATGAGGGTTTTGTCAGCAAGTGTAGACTCCAGAAAGAGGACTTCGTTGGATTCTGAGTTCAAGTTGTTGATGGTTATACCCTCTCTTACACTAGACGAATCTGTAATCTCACCCTTATGGTGAATGATTATGAGCTACAAGATGACTTTTATGTGGTCAACATGGAGGAGACAGATATTGTATTGGGTATGAGATGGCTCCAAGACATTGGTGTGTTCACCCTCAACTTGCCTAAAATGGAGATGACATTTGAGTTATAGGGCAAGAGGTATGTGTTGAGGGGTTACAGATGGGATCTTGCACTCTATATCTCTTGTTGGTGAGGAGAGAGAGAGGATAGGGGTGGAGTTAACTCAGGAGACAAAATATTGGGCATGATTCTATTCAGTACTCCAGGGGTTTTGAGGTAGTTGATTGGGATCAGCTTAGAGGTATGGTTCAGTTTGTGACCAACCCTTTGTTTGAGGTGGATGCTACATTTTCATATGACAATCCACTCTTTGAGATAGATGTTGATCACTATCTTGACCCTAGTCCTAAGATGAGCATTGATCGTAGTGTTTGGGATCCTTCCAATGCATCAGTATTTTAGACAAGGCTCGCATAGGAGTTTTTTGAGGTGTACGTAGTGAGGAATGCGTACAATTTTATATTTGATCCTTATGTACATGAGCTATTTTAGATGCACAGTTCAGTGGCATAGGTGCAAGACAATGTGTATGACAACTTTCCTTGTGTGGATTTTGGAAGCAAAATTTTTCAACACTCCGAGTTGCTTCCTCATGAGGTTTACACTCCAGTGACAACTGTTGTTGTGATTGATTTGGTTCAACAAGTTTTGGCAGTTGTGCTTGTGTTATCGAAGCTGATTGGTGATATCAAGGACATTACATAGATCTTCCCTTGGGATCCAGGTGGGTTGGTGTTTTCTTGGTTGTTGAGATTGCTTGGGGATAAGCAATTTCAAGGAGGGAGGATAGTAATGTCCCCTTTTTGGCATGATCTTGTTTTCTAATGGTTTATCTTATTCCTAGCCCTCGTAGGCTAACACAGATGGTTAGAGGGTCCCTTTTAGTAGTGATCAGTGTGTTTTCTCCTTTAGAGCTCATTGTGGGTTCAAGTTTGGCCTTCGTTAGACTCAATTCTTCATACTTACTATTTATAGTAAGTCACCTTTTTAGGGGACTCAAGGTTACTATATTTATTAAAGCACTTGGGCATGTCTCAGATGTAGTGTTGACCTCTTAATCAGTTGGTTGGGTGAAATATTAAATGTTTAATTAATAATTATTATTAAAGGTACTTTAATGATAATTAAATAATATAAAGGTAAATTATAAAGTCAAAAAGTGTACTTTATTTCCGATGAGGCCATAACCCTCAATTAAAATCACTTAAAGTACATTTATTATATTATGGATTTGAGCTCCCAAGTTTGGAGACATATTATAATGTTTTTATTAAAAACCTAAAAGTGGATTTGAAAAGCAATTTAAATGCCATTAAGGTGTCAACCTCCTTTGAGAGGTTATAAAAGGCATCAAAAGGAATTCATTTTTATTATGATTGAATATTATAAACTTGTGCATTTGGAGTTCTTGCTTGGAGGAGGAACCATCTAGGGTTTCTTCCATTATTGAGACTTTGGGAACGAAAACTCTCATAGGTTGTGCAATTTTGAGGCTGTGAAAAGATGAGATTATTACCTGAGTATGGGCTTCATCCAAGAGTCCAAATTGTGCTAACAAGTGAAGGATTTCATCAAGGGTTGAAGCTTATTCAAGGTGAAAGGAAAATATCATTCAAGCTTCATTTAATAATTGCTTGGCACACATTCCTAGAAGTCACACAATTGTTGCTTCTTCCAGGCCATACCATCTTACCTTAGGCGTGATCTTCTTGAAGCCAAATCACTTTCTTTCTTTAGCTCATATCTCTCTCATTGGTGGCATCTAGGCTAGAGGAAGCATATTCAACCTGATTAGAGATGGAGAATTGCTTACAGTAGGTTGATTGTACCATTTCAAGGGTTATCTAGCTTGCTGCAATAATTTTCAAAACTTTTTTAATTTTTTATCACTTCATTTTGAGTATGCAAAGTTAAATAATAAAGCATTATATATATATGTATATATTATATTTAATAAATAATATTGAAACTCCTATATTTTCATCATAGTTCCAGTTATTGCTTCAATTATTTGTTTAATCCTTTATGCATATTTCTTGCCTGGCACTATTTTGAGAAAATACATAAAAATTTGCAAAAACAATCAAAAACTAAAAATTGCATCATTTAAAACATCAGCTATCAATGGTTCGAACCAGTAAGGTTCTTACATCAACACCATATCTTAGGTAGGGGCTTAAAGATCTTCTATTAAAACCCCCCCTAAGCCAAAGCTCTACATTTATTTTCCAAAAGAAACATCTGCTCTAGGAGCTAGCACATACTCATTCTTCACTTCATTCTCTTCCTTATTTTTCTATTTTTTTCTCATTTCCTTCTTCACTTCTACCGGATCCACATTCTTTTTCGAATTAGCCTTCTTTTGTGAAACAAAGGGTTTCACATTTTTGCTTCTACAAAACTTTGCTATATGTCCTAGTTTGTTGCATTTTTTACAAGTGACACCCTTTTGAACAAGCTCACTTCTATCCATTCTATATCTGCATTCATTAGCCTTATGCCCAAATCCATTGCATGTATAATGGTATCCATTGAAAGATTGAAACATGATGCCACTATTATAGCCATTTATCATTTGATTTATGCATTCACTATCTCTATGACCAAATCTATTGCATGCATAACACTGACTAGGAAATCATTGAACATTCTAATTTATTCTACTTCTACATTATATACCCTTATGTCCAAACTTGTTGCATGAATAATAGTAACCATTGAAAGATAAATGTACCTTTATGCATTAGGTTTTCTGATAGGGGGCCTTTTGAAATCTTTCCTCTATTTTCAGACCTATTTGACATTGCTCTTTTTGTCACTCTTTTTCTCATCATTGTTTGGGGTTTGATCTGTATTTGAACTTTCTCCTTTCTCAAACCCTAATCCTTCTTTGTCCTTAGAATCCTTATATCCAACAATCATCTCATCAAGCAATGTGGAGTTATCTCATCAAGCAGTGTGGAGCTCTTTTTGAATTTTTCTTCCTGAATCCTTGCTTTCTCTAGATCTGATCACAAAGTTGCAATCTCTTTTTCAATCTTTGAACATTCTTTAGATTTATCTTTCAGTTTGGCATTCTGAAAGTCTTCAACTCTTTTTCAATCTTTGAATATTCTTCAAATTTATCTTTCGGTTTGGCATTCAGAAAGTCTTCAACTCTTTTTCCTTCTTCAAATTGGTGATAGTCTCATTTGATTTCTTGAGCTACTCATTTGTTTCTTTGAATCTTTTTGTAGCTTTCTTAAGTTTCTCTCTCAACTTCTTAATACATTCATCTATATTACCAAGATCCCTTTTCAAATCTATGTTCTTCGCTTCTACTTTATCCAAATCTTCAGGAGCTGACTTGAGTTCACCTTCCATGTCAACTTCACAATCTTCTTCAGTAAACTCCTCATGGATTATTTCTTCTAGAGAAATAGGATACTTCCTTGTCGCCATGTGTTCAACCTCCAAGATCTACCTCAGTGATCAAGCCAATTAAAGGAACAAAGCTCTGATACTAATTGTTGAGCACCCAGAATACTAAGAGGGGGGTGAATTGTTATTCAGGCCCCTCTTAATATTCACAGAAATTCATTAACTTCATCAACTTAAATATCCATTCAATTGATCACATTAAACTTGTAGAAATAGAAAGTAACATAGAAAGCATGCATCATATCAAAGAACATAAGAACACTAGGTTTTATGTGGAAAACCCAGAAAGGGAAAAACCATGGTGAGGATTAGCTCACAATATATTATAACCGATCATTAGATATTACACAATGGCTCACTGCCAGGTGAACTCACTGTCCAAAGGACTCACTGTCTAGAGAATAAAATAAATGTCTCACTGTCAAGATAGAAAAGAGGGTGGCTCACTGCCAGAGCTTTGAACTGATACAATGCATCTACAATATGCTAAAGACAGTTCCAATTAAGCCTTGTAAATTGACTTAACACACTTCATGCTTCTTCACTTATCAACCTTTTCACATTTTGTTCTATTTCAGATCTTGCAAACTTAATTATCTTGTAGATCTCATACATCACACCACACATCTCATACATGCCTTCACACAAGGAATTAACCTTGTATATATACCACTTCCAACACAAACCTAAATTAGGTCGGCCTAATTGATGTACTGTGCATCCTCATAACTTGTTGACTCAAAACACCAACACACACAACCCAAACATATACATAATCAAAATAGGTCAAAGGGACCTATAATTATTCCCATAAGCTTGATCCATACATCCTTCAATTTTGTACGACCTCAAACCCTTTAAGTTGGCATCGTTGGAGAAGCAATAATGGAATGGACCAACTGTTCATCCACAAATTTACATGTGAACCTCCAAAAAACTTGACACTTGGACCACACATATTTCTGGAACCCATAAATATTCCCTCAAAACTACATACCATAATGGATTGATGCAAGAAGTTGGGTCCACAAAAAGCTCAAAAAGTGGAAGTGTTTTTGTTGTTTTTCATAATTTGTCACACTTGGACTGAAATTTTGAGGCACTTACACAATGAATCTTAAAAAAAGTTAGTAATATGAAATTTAGCATTTTGAATCTAGTTTCCAAATATGTAATTTATTCAAATACCCAGATGATAGAAATTAAATTTTGATAGGGATGTATAAAAATGACTTTTTAGAAGTCCCCTTTTTTTACCATACCATGCATGTGTACAGACACCACTTTTTGACCCAAATAAAAGTATTTTGCTAATTCCTTTTGGGGAAAGAGAGCTAACAACATGAAGATTGATGAAAAATTTTTTGTAATTTTTTTATTGAATTTTATTTTAATTCTGTTGTTTTTAAAATCAACATGTATGGATAGCATAATTGGACCTAAACTAAACATTTTTGAATATTTTTTTTTCATTGTGTAGAGAATTGTCTGAAGATTGATGCCATATAATTTTTTTACAAGAAACTTAACCAAAAAAAGTTATTAAAAACAAAAAAGCCTGATATTTCAAGTTTAAGGACTAGTTTGCTTAGAAATTAATTAAAAAATAACAAATATAATCCAATCTTAATAAAAAATTATATATTTGGAATCTAGACATCATGTTCTCTAATGATTTTTAATTTTATAGATTGATTCAGAAAAAAAAAAACCCATTTCCAAAGTTGGACATTCTTCTTCAATCTACCTTAGTTTTTTAGTTGCAGGTGAAAGGCTAAGAGTTTGGTTGCCAAGCATTTCCCAAGCCTAAAACTGAGGCAAAATGTGGGTTGGGAATTAAAAAAATTTAAAACGCATATGTGTCTTTTATATTCTTGATTATTTAAAAAATTAAATACTTTTTAGAAACATGAACTCGTTTTGTGTTGCAAAATGTGTGTTTTAAAACGTGTATGCATTTCTAAAAGGTATTTAATTTTTTAAATAAATGACTTGTACGTGTTAAAAAATGTGTAGGCGTTATATAATGTGTATGTGTTATAACGCATACATGTTTTTTAGTGCATACGCATTTTTTTAGGCTCGAGTACCTAAACCATAACACATAAACATTTTTTAATAACGTGTACGCGTTTTTTGCGAGATTGTTTTTTGGTTGAAACTTCCCCTCTTCGTGGACCCAACTTCTTGCTTTTACCCTAATAATCATCTATGGTGGAATGTGGAGCATTCCAATCAAGTACTCTATCACTGTAACTTTTCCATATCAAAAGCAATACTCTGTCAACTCCAAATTCAACTTCGAAGGGCTTCAAGATGGGAAACCTTGGATTTAGATTCCTATTACATACACCAAAATTACCTCGTAACCGCATAACCAAATTCTTCATGGCAAAGCAATGTAGACCACAAAATAGGTTCTCTGAACACTAAAAACTATATTCTGAACTTAGGCAAATATCCAACTCATCTGCATCTATAATGGATTGACATCACTGACCTATGATACTTACGACAATACTTGAGATTTTACTATGATTGATGTTTCATATTCTTTCAAGTACCTACACTATTAAAATATACTAAAGTGTTCAACAATGGTCTATGGAACACTATACATTATTAAAATTAACTTAACTAATATTATCAAAAGCCAATGAACCTTCAACCCTTATGGTATCATATTATGCTCTCAATATAGATATTAACTTAATAAAATCATAGATATCGATATTGATCAATCCATACTTAGATTTTCATAATAGATTGATCTATAACAAGTGGGCACTAGTTAAAAGTATGAAATAGTAAACTAATTATTAAACTTATTGTAGAAAGGAAAAATTATCACTGTAGTAGGCAAGATCCCCTTACCAAGTTCAATAAGGAAATATCAATTATAATAAGTGCTCTTAGAAATCTTTATGACCTTTTGGTTTTCTATTATCATGTGGTTAAATTGTCTCACCATTATGTTTATTCCATTTGTTTTTTAGTATCACATCCCAATCAATGACACTTCTAATGCAAGTTTCAATACTTTTTCCTATTTGCACATAATATGATTAAATAATTTTGTTTATACTATCAAATTAAATCAACATTTAGACTCAATTTATATCACAATCTCATTCTTGCTTTTACATTTTTACAAGTCAAAATGTTCTCTTTCTCTCCTCTTCAAGCATCTTACCATAAGTTTTTCAAATATTACAAAAATTACATATATTCAATAACAAATACAAAAATAAGAATATATATAGATTGTTCAATAATATTTGAGCAATAGGAATAAAAGAATAATTAAAAATTAAAAAACTAAAATGGCATGACTAAGCATATGCAATAATACACCTTGGATATGGAAAGGTATGACTTTAGATGCAAAAGGGTGTGACTATGACAATTGAGGGTATGATCAGAGATGTGTATTTAGGGGCGCGTGTGTCATTTGGAAGATGGGTAATTATCATTAAATGTCATGTATGTCAAGAGACATTAGTTTAGTGGATAAATGTGGTCATTTAAAATTGGAGGCACATTTGATTTTGTGATATTCTTGTCTTTTACTCTTTATAAGATTTATTAATATGATGTCTAGGCTTAATTAAATTTAAGTATGGTTGATACCTTTATGTGAAGTATCAAAGGTGACTAGTAGGCAAGATCATCATTCTTGATTATAACAATGTTTTTTTCAAGAAATGGTGTGAAGGAGAATGAAAATGTGTTTGGAAATTAGAAAGATGGATGAGTATGGGAGGTAATTATTTGGTCTTATATATATAATCAACGAGGAGGGCGTACAAACCTTATTTGTTGAATATGATTGGAAGAGTTGATTGATCTCTAATGAGTATGTCACACTAGAAATTTATATTACACTATGATTTGGTTCCTCACATAAAATTTCCTTCTTCTAGAGTTTGCAATTGTCCAATAACCTTATACCTCGTCAATGTGAAAACAATAAAACAAGATGAATACTAAAATATTGACAACTATAGAAAAGAAGGGAGTTGGAAACTATAGAAAGGAAGAGAGGCCCCACTCTATCCTAGAAAGTAGCTCAGGGGGGTGGTGGGAATGGTAAAGTGGACCTTTTCTTCTATACTACACTATTAAGTTCCTCTATACTCAATCCTATCTTTTTGAAAGGAGTTGAAAATCAGCCCCATTACCTTCATCCTCCCATCCACTTGATGGGTCCGCCCTATTCTATAATGGAGAGTGAATGCCAAATTGCCCACTTAAATAGAGCAGGTCACAGGTCCCCCATAAGGGGGCTAGCAACTATAGAAGGGAATGAAAGGCCCCACCTCTATCCCCGGGTAGCCCAGGTAGCCCAGGTTGGGTGGGGGGATTGTAGGGCGAGCGAGGACCTCGCCGCCTATGGATGAGAGGAATTAGCCGCACGTTTCGACGGCCAGTACATTCAGCCCGTTCATCGTAACGCCGAGAGGGAACCACCCGATGTCGGGGAATCCGGATACGGAGACGAATCGAGCCATAGCTATAGAATAGAAGGCTCTCCGTTCTAGACAACTGTAGATTTGATTGAGCCGTTGAATGTACCTGAGCCTGAGCCACCCGGGATAGTTCCGTGGATAGCTTAGCAGCATCTCCGAGGGAGAACCTCTGAAACTGCACATAATAACAAACCTTATAGAATGAACCTACAGCCTGGCACTCAGATAGATATGGCTCCATGCAACTCGATTAGATCCACCTCTGAACCCCCTGCTCACCTCTGTACCCCCTGCTCCAGTCCTCCCTCCTCCCACTTTGTACTGTCTATTTAGACATCAGAATGCACTTTTGATCGATTTAATTAATTAATAATCAATATATCTCATGTTATTATTTTCAATTAGTTAATAAATACTGTCAAAGGTACATCAGATGTTTGGATAGATATCACACTTCAGCTATTTACAATTATATTAGCATTATGTTTAGATACAAACAATTCAACATAATTCAATATTGTTATTCTGGTCATCACTATGTGAAATTTTCTCTACATGTAAATGAAAAATGAATCAAAATGAAAATATTTGAAGATGCCTCACTTTAAATATAAATTTGTGTTCAATAACTCTATAACATCATAATCCTTATGTCATGTCACCAAGCTAAGCCATTTGGCCTAATCAAATGGTTGGACTTTTATTATGCCAATACATTTCATTTAAATTTTTAGTGATCTACCCAACCTTATTATACTACTATGACTTACTTTGTTCCTTTTGGGACATTTTATTAATTCTATCTCATGTTTGGGCCATACATTTGGCGAAGCATATTCATTGCCTATGAAAAGTAACTTATTCATTTGTAATTTGACAAGCAAACAATCAATCACATAATTCATATAGTATTGCAATTTACTTACTCTTCAATTCTCCATGTTCATTCATTTTGATGTTTCATTTTTTGGGTACATATGACATATTAATTAAAGAAAAAGTTTTTCTTAAAGAATATTTGTGCACTTTAACACTCTTTAGATTCAATTCTTCAATTCTTATTCAAATAGTAATCATCAAAGGAAATCAAAATAATGGATATTGGATATGGTGATAATAGTTATTTGAGGTCAATGGATATGGTGATGATAGTTATTCGAGGTCATCCAAAATTTATCTTCTTTTTTTTAAATCATCCATAAAAGAATTCTATTGAATATTGTTAAGGTCTTTGTTAAATACTAATAATTTAAAGAGTTCTAAAAATAATTGAGGACACGTATTTTTTAGTATATAAAGGAAAAGTTACAACATGTATCACAAACCTCTTATAAGAAGACTTTAGAACTTTAGTCATTATTACCATGAAAGATAATTTTTTCCATACCATTTATTAAATTTGTATTAGAAAATATATTTATAAATGAAATGTATTATTTCTTATTTAAGTGTTAAGACTATAACCAAATTAGTAAATGAATGAGGATATCTTGAAAATATAATAGTATTATTGAAGTTTGGTTCAATATTTATAATTAATGCTTATGAAAATTTCTAAAATATCTAAACTAACAATTTTGAAGTATTTTTTGGTGTATTTATTAAATAAAGGATAATCATTTATGTGTGTTATTAAAACATAACTTATGGATTCTTTCTTGCTAATAAGGTTGTCCTTAACTACAAATAAACTCCATTCCTCGTGATCTAAGGTTGATAATCTATATTTTCTTAATCTATCTATATTGATATTTTCTATCATTATATCGTATGAGTTGATTGTTGTTCATATCCTTGTCATAGGGAATATATTAAATACACTAGTAATCATATGATTATCTTTAATAATATAGTCTTGAAGTTCCTATATATAATGCAAAGAATAGCTCGCCCATTACTATATGTTTAGTAGGATTAACTATTTTTTTCTCTTTTTTGGAGAATCATAGAAAATGTCATATTATTTTATTTATAAAATATTACATTGTTTTCTTTATAAAATATTATATGATCTACTTGATGAAGATCACCATATCATCATCATTTTTAAGTCATGTTGACTTCCTTATTATTGAATTAAATATTTGAGAAAGAAAAAGAAAAAATTGTCATCAGAAGTGACTATATTATAGGATCAATTACAATTTGTTTGAAACAATGTATGCACAATACTTAAGCAATGTAATATGATCAAAGAAAGATGTTATTACAACTTGTATTTATTTACACCATAAATCTCACACAAATGAAGATAAATAAAAGGATAAAAGACATAAATACAAAGATAAATATAAATGAAGAACAATTACCTTGCTTTTACTTTTCTCACCTCATGGATTGAGCTGAAGTAGATGCACCCATGTCTACTTGATATGCTCCTTTTTGAAATTGTAGTTCGATGAAATGTGGTTGTTTATACCAACAACATGATGTTGGAATTGATGATTGTTTTCGAAGAAAATGACATCATAAGGATATGATGAAGGTTAATTTTTAAAATGAGAGCAAATGCCTCAATTTATAGATTTTTGATGGCGGAAATCAATGGCCAAGATGTATTGACTAAATGAAGGGTCAAGATTGACAAAGATAATGGAGGATTAGCCTT
>VDFB02358134.1:90253126-90392284 GCA_007258455.2 Sequoia sempervirens | reverse complement strand
CACATCATTACATATACCATATATTAAATCATCTCACACATCACATTAACATAAAATAAATCATCATATAGTTAACATCATTGCACATCATAGGTCATAATCAAATGCATAAACATCATTAGAAATAAATGCATCCATAAAACATCACTACAAAGCATATAAAAATAAATCATACATGCATAAGATAACACATTGCATCGCATCAAAATTGGCTCATATATACACCATATCATCAACTGTCATAATACAAATAATAATCGGTTCACTGTACATATGTGTCAATTAGTACAAAATTCCCATCGGGCTATCAAAAATGAGCCCATAAGGCACCAAAAATATGTATCATCTGAATCATGCCCGATCTTCGTGGATGCTACCCTCGCCTCTGTCACCGTGACCCTCTAGTGGTCTCTGGTTGGCCCGCTCTAAATACTCTGGAACCCAGGCTGCTCTAGGAACATGATCGTGATAGGCTTAGCGATAGTACTCTACCTCTCGAATGGCCTCCCTGTAGGATCAGACTGGCACTATACCCTGAGAGGACGAAGCAGTTGTCATGCTCTCTATCTGCTGCCTACGGCCCAACTCTGTGGCTGCCTGTCGGTGTTGTATAGCCTGATCCCTCTCTGCTCTAAGTTGCTCTCTCTCAGCTCGTGTCTGGTCCCGCTTCATCATCACTGCCTGTATTTGTGCCTGTAACTACAAAATCAAGGCATCTCGTGTGTCTGCCTGCATTGCTGGCTGTGCCCATGGCTGTACAAGAACTTGACCCTCACCCTCAACTCGTGGTGGTGGGATGGGTGGATCGTGCTACTAGTCCTACATAGGGACATCCTCGTGGCCTGGTGGCACTGGGGGCACCTCTGGTGGGTCCTGACAGATCTCGATCCTTGGACCTCGCCCCCGTGCTCATCCTTTGCCCCTACCTCTGACCCTGTATGCCTCTAGGTCCTCACCTGGAACAATCAACCGGAGAGGAGGTCTGAACCAGTCTTTGTAGGCCTGTGTCGTGCTTGGATCTGCCAATCCCTGATCGTAGGCCCACGGTCAGGTTACCAGCTGTCAGAAACTGTCAACTGCCTCCGCTGTAGGAATACCTGGCCCCCATGCCACCTGTGTCATGCTACATGTGAAAACGGCCACGTAACCATCATCAGGCTGATCCTGTGACTCTCTGAACTGACGCTATACGCGCCTGGGAAAATATCGCTCTATCATGGTATGCTCTCGACCCTACATATATCTATCTGCCAGTAGTAGAAGAGTTACGCTGCATCATCAGCCCATCCAGGCTGACCGAGATAGGGTCTCCAAATGAACACAACCATCTCATCTATGACCCGCCTCCAGTGGGGGATCCCGTGCTCTCCAGTGTGTATGAAGGACACACCACCTCTGTACTGTGCCACCAGGGCATCCTCTGCCCCCATCAGAACTGGAACAACCTATGGACACAGCATAGAAATGTGCTCCCACGCCCAAACATGCAGAAGTGTCACCCCAACTCCCAGTGCTCTGCCATCCATGTATGCATACTCGTGCAAATCTCTCTAAAGGGAAGTCAAAAGGACAGGCCCCCATGCAAATCGAACTGGCCTATCCTATACCATCCTCTCCCTGCAGTATCCCCATCCAAGACTGAAGTACCACCCTCATCTGTCTGGGGCAACCAAACCCAAGATGATCACCGCAATCACCCAGCAGAAAGGAGGTGTTATCACTCTGTACCTCTCCAGCTCAATCTGTCCCTCGCAATAAATGATATCTCATATGGCAAGGACTCGAGTGCAGCAATCACATCCCTCCTCCATATTATAAATCACTCGGCGGCCATGAATGGGCAACCGTAGTATGCGCCAAATGTCCTCCAATGTGATGGTCGCCTCACCAGTGGGAAGATGAAACGATGATGTCTCGCTATGCCATCTCTCGGCTAGCGCTGATAGCATCCCAAGGTGTGTGCACACGGGCGCTGCGTACGCAATGTGCCAAAGCCCGCGGCCCCCAGTCGATCCTGGTCTCTGTCACTAAGACCTTGAAGAACAGTTGCCAAGTCCCGCGACCGGTGCTCCCGAGAGTACAGCTCCCTAGGCCTGTCCTGCATCAACAAATTCGGCATGTTAAAATTTTTTGGAAAATTCCTGACCTAATGCTCCAAACTTGCATCCAACGGCACAGTTTTTGAAGGTGTCGGAGTTTGAGTTTTCTCAAACTTCAACGCTGGACTCAGAATTTTGCCATTTAGTACCGCCGTAGCGCGATTTCCCCCCTAGCATTGCAGTTTTCTTGAAAAGGGTGCCGCGGCGGCGCACTTTTCTCAAACTGGCCCGCGAGTCCAAGCCGAGCCTGAGCCCAGCGATGGAATTTTTAAATTCCAAATTGCACCGTTGCCGTGGTAAACAGTGTTGCTGCAACACAAAATGGCCAAAAGCGACACGCTTCAAACACCAAGTGGCGCTATAATAGTGCTGCTGGAGGCGAGCTCTCCCTAAAACTAGTAATAAATGCACTAAATTGAAAAAATGAAGTGTCAGTTAGGGACACATACCGGGGCACCGATGCTTGGTGGCCACTGGTAGGTCTGAACTCGGTCCGAAATGTGTAGGGGAAGCTGTCTTTGCGCCATATCGTCAAGAGGTCAGAGCTCAAATTTCGAGGTTCACTGGCAGAGGTGTGTGAAAATGAATTGAAAGTGACCCCTCGGGCCCCTTTTTAGCCTAAAAATTTAGGGTTTTTTTAGCCCTAATTGGCTGTCTTGCTAGGGTTTTGGACCCCCGCACCTGTTTTCGTCCGTTTGAGGCTTGTTTTTCATCGTTTTATTGTGTTTAGACACGTTTTTAGCCTCCTGGACCATTTTCGGACCTCTCAGGCACTTTTTCACCTTTTTTCGCGAGATCACCCATTAAATTGAAATTTTCATCTGATCTCTCGAGGGGGCATCATAATGGCATATTTCCTCTTGCCATGCAGCGATGGGGCAAGTTTTTAAAATCAATTTTTTTTTGGTTTTAATCAAGATCGTTTATTCTTTGAACCAATGCAACGAGTGCCTTGCTTCAAAGAGGGGCAAAATGTAGACATTGAAAATATACTGATTGACATCGTGCATCTGATCCTGACTTACTAACATCGTTTCTTCTTAAATCATCCCTCAGTCTAACCGTTTAATCAAATTCTCTTATTTGATTAAATTCATCAATATTCGTCTCTTAATTAAATAAATCATCTTGTTTAATCAAGTCACTTTCTCTTGTTAATTAAATCAATCCATCTGATATAATTATCCCTATTTAATTAAATAATCAATTTATTTGATTAAATCTCTAAAGTCTATCCATTATATTAAATAAATTAAAACTTTATTTGATTTAATCTAACACCATCCCTTTTAATTAAATAAATCAAAATATTTATTTAATTAGCCTCTTATCATATTCCTCTTATCCATCCTCAGCCAGGTCTGTTCTGAGGCCCAATTCGTTTATTAAATCCTATTTTTTTCTCACATAGCATCTTTTGGATATTCTCAATTTGAGTTAAAATTCCAAGTCCAACATGTACATCCAACAAGGCGATGATTCATCTTATGTCCTTTGCTTGGCCAAGTGGCATTATTGCATTTCCTTCCCTCTTACATATCATTTCTAACAAATTTAGATTTCAAATATTGGCATTTATGCTTTAAACTCAACACTAACCATCTGTCCATTCACTGCAAACGACAAGTGGCATCATATCCTTGGATGAAAGTTAGTCCCACATTGCTCAAATTTGGGCTTTCATCCATCTTGAAATCCTATAAATGAAGAGCTCCTCTCCTCATTTCATCATCCACAATTTGAGTAAAGTTACCATGCTCAAATATCTATCAAGTTTCATACCATTGAGTTCTTAGCTAGGCTCTTTTGCAGATTTAGCTTGGAGTCTTCATCATTCATCATCAAAAGTGGATCAAAGTTCATCATCAAATCTACATATCGAATCTTGCATCTTAGGGATTGGGAAAGGGCCAAATTTCCACATCAAATTGGCACCAATTCCCCCATGGGATTGAGAGTTTGCATGCTTAATTAGGATTCAATCTTGTTTTGTTATTTCATTGTGTTCATCATTTTCTTCCTAATTTCAATTATGTTAATGAATCTCATGGGGAATCCATGTTTAGGCTTCCATTTCCTTGTTTAACTTGTTTAATCATGTTGTATTGCAGGTACTTAGGCTTGGGTTCGCACACTAGTCTACCATCACAATACCCCTATCCTACTCCCCCATCCACATCCTCCTATCTCAATCCTTCATTCGCATATACCAACTACCCTAATCTTCCATACCAATCTGCTCACCCTAATCCTACATTCACACCTTCCTATCCTAATCCAACATCCACACCAACCTATCTTAATCTAACATCCACATCTTCTTATCCTAATCCGACATCCACATTTCCCTATCTCAATCCACCATCTCAATCTTCCCATCCTAATCCACCATCCCAATACCCTTACTACAATCCACCACCCGCATCCTTATGTCATAATTCTCCATTCCAATACCCCTATCTTAACCCTTCATCTAATCTTAATCTCCCATCAATTCCCAGTCCAACATCTAATCCCATTCCCCCATCTAATCTTCGTCCACCAATCCCTAGTCCTAATCCCCCACTAATCCATAATCCCTCATCCACTCCTACCATGCCATCTCAGCCTAGATTATTCAAGTTTCTCACTCCAGATGTTCTCCAAGGGCTTATAGCAAAGAAGACATCTCGCACTCCACACCTTGAAGTTGTGGAATCATGCCATCCCAACCCATCATCCACGGTCATTAGTGACGAGAGCCTTCCCCACCCAACACCTATCATTGATGATATTACCCCTAGCACCACTCAAACTGTCAAAACCATCACATCCTTTGAATCCACTGAGCCCCCATCTCCTACCATCACATCTACCGAATCCATTGAACACCCACCTCCTACTTTGAGATTCGTCGAACCCATCGACGACACCCAAATCCAGTCCACTAAAATCCATTCCCATGAATGTTTTGAATCCTCTATCCCTCCATTTTCCCCACTTAAAGAGTCCCACCAAGACTTCATTATCATGCCTCCCGCACATGATGATTCATGCCAAGAGCCTAATCCAAAGCATGCCAACATATCCCCTTCTCCAGATCAAGATCCTACCATCCCATCTAGTCCACCTCAAGATCACAATCCCCCATCCATTCCATTCCATGATCCCCTTGTCGTTCAAGATTCCACCACTCCATCTCCATCTCCATCACATGAGCCCACTACCACAAATCCAGATCCTATCATATCCCCTAATCCCTCTCCTGATACCACCCATCCAAATGTTGCTATCCCATCATCTCCCTCTCATGATCCCCCATCATCGCGTAAAATTGCTATTCCCACACCACTTGTATATCCCCTTGGTACTCTCACATTCTTCCATGGTGGTCTCTTTGCAAAAGAAAAACACAGCATTTATACCACTCATCATCCTCCGCCTAATAATGGACTCGCATCATGTTTTCAGAATAAATAAAATCCTATCATGGATCGAATGCTCAAGAACATGAACTATCAAGGAAAAGGTTTAGGCCCTCATGAGCAAGGTATTTTAGAGCCCATCCAAGTCAAAGAAAAAATCTGCATGCAAGGTCTTGGACCTATTTCCCAAGACTCACAATCTAAAGATGTTGGTACAACCTCTAGACGTCCTCAACGAACCTTTTCCAAAAGAAATGTTGGCTCTTCCCATCTCTCCACCATATCATATACTGCCATCTCTCCTCCTCTATCATATCGCCTCAAAACAACCATCCATATTCCTCCTTCATCTGCTCCATCCATTTTGGGTCCTTACATCCCTCCATCCACCATCTCCCATCCTTCATCTACTCCATCCATCTTGGGTTCTTATGTCCCTCCACCCACTCCGTCTATTTTGGACCCCTATACCCTAAAATAACCTCCTCCATCTCATCCTTTCATCCATCCAACATCTATCCATGTCATCCATCATAAACACCCTTCTCGCATGTCCCCTAATCAGGATCAACAAAGGCACATACCTACACATTCTCCATCTACATGTAATCCTCATAATCCTACCTCCATCGCTCCACATCATCCATCTCCTCACACCCATCCCATTGCTAGTAAAATCACTTTGGATGCCAAAGCAAAAGTGCCTAAATCTAAAGATCCACATGAACCTAAACGACATGTTGAAGGAAAGAAAAATAAAATCAAAAATCAAAATCAAATTTGTAGCTCGTAAAGGTCCATCAAAGAAAAGATCAAAACCATGTGGATCCCAAAGAAAAAAGATGCAATGCCATCAAATGAGAAATTTGTAAGAACATCCAAAGTTGCTAATCCAAAAGCTAATCATCCACCCTCTCCTAAATCTGTTTTGGGTCCCTATGTCCCGAAATTCACTATTCCATCTCCTCCATTATCCCCACATTCCCCATCCATTAATACTTCTATCATTTCACATTCATCACCATATGTGCCAATGTTGGTCCTGAACTCACCACCCCATCACACATCCACCCCACCATTCTATCCATACCCTTTCTAGCATCCCATCCATTACCCCACACATCTCACCCATCAAATCCCTCTAATTCATCCTCTTGCATAATCCATTTATACTAATAAGATTGTACCAATGTCCAACAGTCACTTCGAATATGGGCTCTTAACACCTTGTATGGAACTTGATGCTTGAGTCCTTCATCCATCTCCTTATTGCATGTCTTCTAAATCCACTTATTCGCCTCCCTATCCTTATCTATCTTCTTCTGCATGCTATCCAAAAAGTCAAAAAATCCAAAAAATCCAAAAAAATCCAACAAAAAAAAATCCAAAAAAATTGAAAAAATTAGAAAAATCAAAAAATAAAATATTAAAGAGAAATAATTCGTCTAATGGTGAAAACTTGGCAAACAAGCACCTTGGATAAGTACCATGATGAAAACCTGGCAAATAGGCATCATGCATCTGCACTTGGGGGCAGCTTCCTGATATGCATTCCCTCCATCTGCTATGCTTCTTGCTATGCACCCGTCTTCTTGCTATACGTCATTTTCATCCATCCCCTCCATCCTACCTATCTTACACATCTTGCTTGGCATATCTCATTTATCCCAATCCTTCCATCCTCCTTGTGATCTTGATAATGATAGGGGAAAATATATGAACATGCTTTGGACACCTCTTAGCATACATTCCCCTCATTCGCATACTATCCTACTCCTCATTCGCACTTGTCTACTTTCCTTATCCACCTGTCATGCTACCCTCAATCTCCCTTCCTTATCCATGCATCTTATCTTCATCCATCTCACTCCTTTATTTTCCTATCCTTCTCTATTGCATCTTTCATTCCTCCTTGCACATGACATATCTAGAGTGGGGGCATCTATCTTCCTTTGTGATATAGTCCTTGGAGACATCATTCATTCCATCAGAGCAATCCCTTCCATTTCCTAATCCTCATCTCCTTATCGTTATATCCATCTCCCCATCATTATCTTTTATCCCTCCAAACAATCCTTATATCCATCTCCCCATCCTTATCTTCCCATCCTTCCATAATAGCATCCCTTTTCATCTATCCATCTGGTAATCTTTTCCTCATCCAAATCCTTAGCCCTCTATCCAATCCATCCAAACAATCATTTTCTTCCCCTCATCCTCTATCCTCAGCCCATCTCATAATCCCTTGTCATTGGTATCTAGCTATAGGCTACTCCCCACACAATCCAATGCCATCTATCTCATCATCATCACTTTCATTTCTTTAACACATCTTCTCAATCTCCTATCCTTTCTCATCATTCATCTATATGTCTTGTCATCCTCCCACTTCATCTTTGTTGATTTGGATAACTAGCCCATCCCTGAGCTTCGTGATCACCATCATCATATCCAATCCAATAGGTCTATCTTGTCTCATCGTATCGGTCCCATCATTTTATCCGCTTGTCATGGTTATCTCATCATCTTTTATCCATCATTTGTCTTTGTCCTTTTGTCGAACTACGTTACCCCTGCGCTTTCATGTAGGAAAGGTCGATCATTTGATCCACCCCTGAGGCTTTGTTCGTATGTTCCTTTATCGCCTATCATCAGTCTCTGCTTTGTCTATCTACTCCTTTATCATCTATCATCAATCTTTCTTCTTTTTCCATCCTGTCATCCATCGAGGTCTCCATTATCCTCTTTCCAATTTTATCCATGGTCTGTCGTCAGCCTTTTATCGAACTATGAGGGCTATGTGCTTTCACGTAGGCAAGGCTAATCTTTGATCAGCCCCCGAGCCCCTAGGTCGCTAGGATGTGTCAGTCTCCTATCTTATGTCGTGTCTCTTGTGTCGTGTCGTCAAGCTATGCACTTATCTAGCTAGTTCTTAACAAACAAGATCCACTTGTATCAGCAGATCCAATTGGTTTTGAATATCTTGTGTCGTATCGATCTTTTAGTTTAGTATCCATCATCGGTCTCAATAGGATGCATCCTTCCTAACATACCTCATCAATCCCATCCATCCCCTTGATCCTATGGCAAAGGACATTTGAAATTGATTGCAATCTTTTGATGCTTTTGGCTTTTGTTTATCACTTGAACTCCCTATCATCACTTGTCATGGTTTCCTTGATCCATCATATCATGGTGTGCTTTGACTAGTCAACATAGGGCGTATCTTGATCTTTTCTTTGTTGTTGTCTTCTCGGTTGTCCCACGTACTACCCACCAAGATCCTTAAGGTATTTTGTTACATTGGGGCATCCTTATGTGCTTGTGGTTATCCCAATACCTGGCCTGACCAAGGTCATCGCGACTTTGGGGTGTTGGGATAGCCTTCTTGTTTGATGTGTTTGTTTCATGCATTAGACACTAATCTTCCTTGGTACTTTATACCTTGGTGTATCGTGTCTTCTGCTATAGAAAAAATTAGTGCTCCTAATGATGGAAAAATGCATTTGGATTGTGTTTCATCTCCATCCTCTCATCTATCAAAATCCCCCCCATCCATTCATCCTTCATCACTCTCCCCTCCCAATCTTCTGCCGCCTTTTCATCCTTTCTTACCTGTCACTTTCCATCATCTTCCTCATATACCCCTTGCATCATCTCCTCCATTTTGAGAGCACACCTATGTTCTCTTGAACCCACATGTCCTCTTGAGGGGGCATCCTTCATCCCTAATTTTCATCATTTTTTCCCTTCCTAGTCACTCCTTTGAATGATGGGGCATCTTTTCCCAATCTAACCATCTTCTTCTAGGTTCTATGTTTTAATATTCTTTGAAATGATGCTACTATAACACCATCTCAAAGAGGTGCAAAAGAGACACCTAAATTTGACACTTAATTTATCCAAATTATCCCCTTTATCTAAGCATCCCCTTATTTGCATTAATAAATATTACATTATTTAATTAATATCCTTAATTCTCAAATCCTAAGGTATTTAATTAATAAATAAACACCTTATCTCTTTAATCCTCCTTCATCAAATGAATTAAATAAATATGACATTTATTTAATTCCTCACATGTCACATCCCTTTCTTAATCCTAATTATTCTCCTAATCTCATCATTAGGGATGTGCACATGCCTAATCCTTGATTAGGATGTGTCACATCCTCCAACTTTTGCAAGTTGGCCTCTAATCTCTCTTAGCCACCTAACCCTCCTTTAATCCCTCATTAACTAGCTTAATCAACCTCAAGAAATTTTTAATTTCTTTTATCTTTCCAAGGAATATTAAATTATTTTTTATCTTCCCCATGTGATCTTTGAATTGTCACATCAAGCCACACGTGAACTCTTCCCCTTCTCCCACTTGCCTCTAATATGTCATTAATTTTTATAATTAGGTAGTTGCACAACCTTAATCATTTAATTAGGTCAACCTAATCTCCATGTCATTTATGGAATGTGTCGTAAGTCAACCCTATTAAAGGCTTTCTCCTTTTGGAGAAGGCACCCCTTTCCCCATGTGAATTTTTAATTCACATTTAATCCCCCAATGCATTTCAAAGAATTTTAAATTCTTTCTCTCATTCCCATGTGGATATTTGAAAAAAAAAAATTATTCACATGTCCTCTCACCCACATGTGGACAAGGACCTCCTTTATGAGGAGATCTTGTCCAAATCCCAAGGTACTATGTAGTACCTCCATGTCATGTCCACATCATCATTTTCAAGCCACTTCACATGCCACATGTCAATATGTGAGGGCTTGTGAGTTCTCAACTCACCATAGACCTACATCTTGGCCTTGTTGGTTTAATCTCAACCATCCATTTCTCTAGAGAATTCAAAATTCTCTATAAATACCCCCTTTTCTCTCATTTTGGAAGGAGATCATTGTGCTAACCAAACTCTTGCAAATTTTTCATTTGAGCCATACTTAGCCAAAAACTTGCATTTGCATCCATTCCCATCCATTTCTTATCCATCTTGCATCCCACACTTGCATCTTTTTCATCAAGAGGAGCATATTTCGCGTCAACAATCAAAGGGCCAACGAAAAGAACAGCTCAACGAGGTAAAATGTTCCATTTTGTTTTGTTAAGCTAATCATTTTCCCAATCTTGAGGTGTTAAGTGTTTAGGTGGTTTCTTGCATACTTTGTGTTGCTGCTCGTTTCTGGGACCACGTTTTCACCCGATCACAAAGTCAATATAAATTTATTTATTTAGTTGGAAGGTTTGGGGGCTAAGGTTAGATTTAGTTAAAAATAAATGTAATTTTTTTTAATTAAGAATTAGATAAGGATGAATTAAATAAATAAATAAATATTATTTATTTAATTAACAAATAGAATGGGGTAAATTCAAGTGTGGTCAGGTATGGACATATTTAGATGTCTACATTTTACCCCGCTTTGATAAAGTGTCACGAATGTAAGGAGTGATGTTGTATCAAAGAAGAATATTAAAATATAGTTGATAGAAAGGGATGAGGACTAGTCCATAATGCCCCAGTCATTGGTAAGACAAGAAAGGATGATGAGGAGATAGTGGTATGCCCCCTCGAGAGGACAAGTGGGTTCTAAGAACACATGTGTGCTCTCAAAATGTAGAGGAGGACTAGTGGATGAAGGATAGGAAGAGGATGGAATTGAAATATATGGATAGTGAGAAGTGATAGATAAGAATCATGTTGCAGTAGTATAAGAAACCTAGATTTTATATTGTACTTAACATTATCCACTAAGGTATAAGGAACAAGGGTGACAATGTGCTAAGTACGTGATCAAAAGGTCAAGTGAAAACATATATGCCTTATAACACCATGATATGGAAGTGTGGATATGTCAAAATTCCTTAACACATATCACACATCCTGAATTATATTTTTCCATCATTGACATTTCTTTTATCATCCTTTCATTTCACTTCATTTGCACCATTATTCCTCTTTTAACATCCTTTTCACCAATTAACCCTATTTATCTTTATTAATTAGATAATCCTAAATGGTTTAATTAAATCAATTTCATCACTAATATTACCCTTTATCACCCTAACTAAATAATCCTAATTATTTAATTAGTATCATCTATATTTCTTCCAATCCCACATGATTAAATAATCTCGATTATTTAATTATCCTATTTTCCCTCCACAAAGTATATTCTTGAAGAATATTCCATTTCAAAATATATCAACCAACTTGTCTCAACCATTTCTAGCCCTTGATCTTGAAATCAATTCTGAGATCCCTTGATCTTAAATATCCTAACTATTTTCCTAAAATGGTGGAGCAAGATTGAATTCTAACTAATCTCATCCATCTTCCTTGATTCACTCTCTTTTGTGGGTGTTGAGGATCAATCTCAACCCTTCTTTGTGGGATTTCAAACTCAATCCTATCCCTTGATCTAATTTCTCCAAATCTATAAAAGAACCCCCATCCCTCTCATTATTCATCTAGAGAATTTTTGAAGAGATCATGTCCAAATGATTCTTGAGAAAATTGAGCATACACCATTGCATTCTAAGTCATCATATCAATATTTTGCAATCATGGAGGCTTTGTGTTGAAAGGAAATCCAACATATCAAATCAACACAAATACACTCCACCATGGGATGGTTATAAGGTTGTTTATAGTTTTGAATTAATTGTGTTCTTGATTTTTTTTCTAACCCTTGTTGTGAATTCATAGCTATGAAAATTGCATTTCATGAGTAGGTGGGTCCTAATCCTTGTTTTGATTTCATTTTGATTGAATTCATTGCTATAATCCATGTCCATTTTCACCCCTTATAGGAAGACCATGATGCTCTTATGTAAATAGAGTGCAAAAACTGTGATATATTCAAATAATGATAACATACACAAGAAACAAGAAAGCATGCACACAACAAACCAAAAATAAACTAGGATAATGCCCCAAATCAAGTTGAAAACCAATTGATTGATTGATTGATGATGGTGAGGATAGAAAATTTAACTATAAGAATAATGTGTACCCAAAGGATTATGTTGTTAAAGATAAGAACAACATGTTGATTCATTGGATTAATAGGTCAATGGATTTCAATTGATTTGGATTAAAATGATGGATTAT
This sequence comes from Sequoia sempervirens, assembly GCA_007258455.2. Taxonomy (NCBI): domain Eukaryota; kingdom Viridiplantae; phylum Streptophyta; class Pinopsida; order Cupressales; family Cupressaceae; genus Sequoia; species Sequoia sempervirens. The sequence continues at coordinate 90,379,669 of VDFB02358134.1, read as the reverse complement.
TTTTGGATGATGGGCTAGATTTCTCGATTGGATTGCATGGATTAGGATTGATTGCATTTGGATGGATTGATTGGGATGATAAATGGATTATATTAGAAGGATAGATGGAGGATAAAATAGATTAGGTAGGATAGATAGATGATAAATGGATGGGATGGGATAGCATCAGATGGTAGATATAAAACAAATGGATTAGATATGATAGGATTAGAGGAGGATAGAGGAATGGATAGGAATTGATGACAAGGGAAACCCAAGGCATGATAAAAGGATGAAAGAATAGGAAGATTGCTTGTATAGGAGATGGGGAAATTAAGTGGATGGATGAAAGGTGACGGGAGATAAGAGGATAAAAGGAGGGATCTCCAAGGACTATGTTGCAAAGGAACAAGATGCCCCACACTAGCAGTAATGGAGTGGAGGATGGAAGATGATAAAATATGCATAATATGGAAGAATATTGCATAAGAGACATAGATAGAAATGAGAGTAAGGCTTTCCTTATCCAAAGAATGCATGGATATTTTTCCCCTATCTCTCTATCAAGATCAAGGCTAAAAAGAGAGGATGAATTTGATAGGATGGGGGGATGGAGATAGGATAAGCAATATGGGATGGAGGATAATTAAGGATATGTATAAGGTATGGTAGGAAGGAGAGCATGGAGGCTCCTTACCAAGATAAAATATGGGAAGGGTGGATGACTTCAAATACGATGATGGATATGAGATGAATGCTATAGATAGCATAAGCTAGGTAGGATATGTGATGCTAATGAAGATCCTTAGCTTTGTCTAGATCTAAGGATGGAAAGGGGGATAAACTTAAATAAGATGATGGACCGGGTATTAATCTTTCCCCAAAGTGTAGAGTGAAAATGGATGGGTGGATTACATATGATACTTATTTTCCAATTTTTCATCAATGTACGTGTTGTAGAGTCTAAACTAATGTATTGTAAACTTGGTAGAACCTACACAATTTAGAGGTATATTTGACTAAACAATCCACTCAACATTGCAAGACTACATTAAAATGTCAACCCAAGGTTTGTTACAAACTTGTGATGGTGTTGCACTATATGTGCCTTCAGAGACTCAAGGTTACCTAAGTTATCCTATTCAAGATGTTCTACTTGCTATAAAACTCAGAATTTCAAAATAGTAAAAGAAACAAACTAGCGCTAATGGCTACAGGTGCCTATAGCTTAACCTGTAACTAAACTTTTGCTAATAAAACATTACTGTATCAACTCAAAACTTATCAAAGCTAATAAATAAACTTATTTTAACCTCCAAAGTACTATTAGTTAACCAAATACATGCATGCTCATGAACATTCATTACTAATAATCAAAGTATGAGATTCTAATTTAACTTGCATGATATTCATGAAGTAATGATAAACAGAGAACAACTATTAAACAAAAATAAATAGCTATAAATGAAGTAAAGAACAATTACCTTAAGTGGCCTACTCAAGTGGTTGTTCTCACTTAACTGAAACCAAATCTAACTATCAAATTATACACGTCCATGTGAAATCGACTTCATTCATTGCATATCGTGAAATATTACATAAAATATTCTTCACAGATTGTATTCAATGAAAATCATTCTGAATAACCATCATGTCTAGAAACTGAAAAATAACTGATAATAAAATATTGAAACCAACTAACTTATCTAAGGACTCAACCATCAACTATATGCAATCATGAGTGATTCTTATTCTAAGCAACAACTAACTACAATCATTAACTTCCACTCCTAAATATCAGAGCATATAGTTAAGATTGAATTTTTCAAACCATAATTGAAAAGAAAGAAGAATCCTAACAGAACTGAAACTTTGTAAAATAGAATTGCATGTAAAACACACAAACATTTATTAGAATCCTATCAGAAAAATAATTCTTCTTTTCCAGCACTTTATTAACTTTTTATAATGATGCATGTTCAATCTCCATTAGGTGTCTTCAAACAGTAGTTATTGCACTCAACTTAATTTGGAACTTCCCCTGTTTTGTTGTCCAATCTGCCTTTTGTTGCGGGTTATAGCTTCCAATTGCTATGTGCTAAAATTCCTCCTTGGCTGCAAAAAGGTTAATTCATAAAACATGTGCACAAGACTAAGTACCATAATTAAAACATAGAATTCCATTTGCATTACATGCATGTACCTACATATAAACCATGCAATACTATTATGTCATAACCATATTTCCATTACTATGATTTAGGTCCAATTCTGTATGATAAGTTTGAAAAGATAGCATAATATAGGAGTATTATCTAAAAGGTATATCTAAAAGTGTCTAAAGGTATGCATAAAAGTAACAAAATATAAGCTAATAATTGGATCCACCATTTCCCCCAACTAGAATTTTTCTTGTCCCCAAGCAAACAACTAGGGGTGTTGATTATACTGCAAGGTGATCTACCTTAGGTCCATAACAGCATCAACTCCCTAGATCTATTTCAAGTAAAAACCTTCATAAGCTGCAAGTTGCCTCATTCTGGTGTTCCCAGCTCTCTCACATTCCTCACCTTTCTACCCAGTCCAATGTGGAATTGGATATAGTAACATAGGTGGATGGAATGTAAGTGGTACCTAGTAAATCCCTATGTCAACACCAATTTCCATGTACCTATGTACTCGTTCAAGCATGGTGGTGAAATTATACATGGAATGAGGTTCCTTTCTCTATAATTTCAAGGTTAAGTTGTTCCATCTATTCTGCACATTTTTGTAGCATTATTGTCCCAAACCTACAACTAATTTTTGCATTCTTTTTAATTGTGTTCTTAGTTTCATAATTTTTTTCCTACTCCTTTATGATCTGGGAGTTTTAACCATTACTCCATAACTACATTAGGGTTTTTAGATTCTTTCCTTATGTGGAGAGCAATTGATTTCTCCCTCTCCTCATATTCTTCCATTATTTCACCCCTGAGTTGTTCATTTCTATAATAAGATGTGAGTGCCCTTACTTAGAGATCCCCTACAAATATCACAAGATTCCACTATGTTTCATCTAGCACCACATAATTTTGTAAATAGTATTCACACAATTGGTCTTGCTCCTCAGTTATAGAATCAACAAAAGCATTAAGAAACTCAAAAATTGTATTCATACCAACTAACTGATTACTAATTAAAACCTACTAAACTGGAAACTCAAAAATATTTCCTGTAGAAATAGTGCATATGTCCTCGGTGGAGGTCTACATCTTATGATCTATGCAGCTTTGTTTGCCACTTCCTCCAACCTGACTGTTGATCTTCTTACCTCCATTTCTTTCTTTTCCAGCACCTTAGCATGTTCTTCAATCAAGATTTCCTTTTCTTTCTTCCACTTCTCCTTTTCATGTGAAAACTCATCAATCATTCTCCATAGTTGATAGCCAAGTGACAAGGTTGTATGATAACTTGAAGTTCTAATGGGAGGAGGTTTCTAATCTAGTACTTCTAGTTCTCTATCCCCAGTCTTAGTTATGGCCAATTGTGCCAATAAATCAAGTTTAGTACCATGGTCATAAGTTTACAATTTTTCCTCCATTTCTTGTATTTTTGTTTCCCTTCCCTTGTCCTTCTTTTCATAACTTTGTACTAACTCTTCTGAATGTTTGATTATGTCCAAGGCTTCTTGGATCTCCTTCCCTACATTTCTTTCTTTTATATACATCTCCTCTATTTCCATGAACTGCTCATTACCTCCCCCTTCATAGTCCTCATAGGTAGAACTGTCTAGGGTTTCCTTTCATGTTTTCTTAGCAATAAATACATCTTCTAATTATGAATCAGAAGTATTAGACACGTATCTCTTCCTTTTCACAAGTATATTTACATTTCCAGGGATATCTACCTTCCCTTTAGAGTTTGTCTCTACTAACATGACACCTTCCTCCTTCTGTTCTTTGCTCTTTTCCTCTTCTTTGGGTTTCTCTATATTTCCCCTCATGACACCTTGTCTCTTTAATCTTCCTGAGTGTCTAGGTGTAGGTGTTTCATTCTTAACATCCTTATTTTCCTTTTATATACCTTTCTTCTTCTATTGAACATCCTTCTTCTTCTTTTTTGTTTTAGAATGTGTGGATGATGTGGATGTACTGCCTCTTCTACTCTTGGGTTTTTGTGATTTTGAAGAAGATGGAATTTCCTCAATTACAAGTGACCTAGACTCTAGCTCATTATGTTCCTCATGCTCACCTTGGCTATGTGCAGGTGAAGCCATAGGTGAGACATGAGGAATTTCTCTTTTAGGTTCATCTTGTGGCTCTAAAATCTCAGGTACCACAGGTGCATCCAGTAAACTATTAATATCTTTACATTCCTTAAAATCTTCCCAATTTACTTGTGGGTAATGAATCCTCAAACTTTTTTTTACCAATAAAGAAATCAAACAATGGTTTGATAGGGAAGTATCACTTTGTTTCCTTTGATACTTGAATTCCATTCTTTTCAATAGATTATAAAGAAAGTTTGGCACATTTACCTACTTATTATGTTGAAGGTGACTAAGTAATTTAAAATGTATTGTATACAAGAGATTTTTCCTACCGTCACAGGTAAGATATCTAACAATGTAGGAAGCGCAATTATCCCATACCCATAGAAGAGAGAGTCTCTTTGCAACTTGTGAAGATGAGTCCAAATTCTCTCCTTGTTCAAATAATTCCTCTCTAGTTGTGCAATTACATCAGCGTGTACTGCAAACTCTGCTCTAGTTCTAGGTAACCCAAAAACTTGTGCTATGGTGACTGTTGGCATTGCAATAGTTTTTCATTGATTTCAAAGGTTTATTGTTCATGATTCTTATTTGATGCTTCATCTCATTATGGTATTGATCATTATTCCATTTCATGATGTTGGTGTCACAAAGGGTTGAAGTTTTTTGATGTCAAATTTGTATTCATGGTTCATTGAGTTGATATTTGAAGGAATGTTACTTCAAGGCATTTGGTGTTGATATTGTTGATGAGTTGCTACTCCAAGTGTTGCAAGGTATTGATGCAAAAGTGATTGCTCATTCTTCATCATAACACAAGTAATCATTCTTTATATTTCAGGTGCATGGTTGGTTGTGTTAAAGTTATGAGCAGAATTGGAAGATGGTGGTGATCCTATCTTAGTTTTTTGACTATTGATAATCACTATATTTCATAACCTAAAATTCCAAGCATGTTAAACTCTCAAAAGACTATACTATACCCTAAGGGTCTTGACCTAGGGTTTAAGTCTTATAAAGACTTATTTCATCTCACCCAAAGGAAGAATGTTGACTATTTATATAAAGACTTATATTATATCGACCAAAAGAAGTTCAATGGTCTTTATTTAATTGTTCAATTTATGGGTTGCAAAGCTCAAGGGTTCTTTTTGAAGTTGAACAGTCATTATGTTTTTGGTTTTTTAGTTACAGTTTTTTAACTGTCTTGAAATATCACGGTGTGTGGATATCTAGCAAGGTATTGAGGAGCTTTCTCGATGTTGGAATGTGAGATACATAAGAGTGTATCAACATTAGATATATTATGTTGTTGTAAAAAATATAGAGAGAAAAACTAGAATGAGAGAATATAATGAGTTTTGAACATATTCATTGATGGTTGCCAATATTGAGAAGATACCAACCATAGCTAAGCTTGGTAGTAAGTTTTTGCAGATATAGATATCATGTTCATGTTTATATTATGCATGGTGAAAGAGGTTTGATTAACAAGGTTATAAGGTGCCACAACATAACTATCTTCATGTTGTGCATTATGCATTGCACTCATTGATAACTGGAGTTTGTTTGAAAATGATGATAGTGTGTGATATTATGCCTCTATATGACAGTAGTCTTGGAGTTTGTTTTTTTGTGCTCAACATAGCATATCTACTAGTGCTCTAATTAAGGTTGGAATTCTTTCATAATGTTCAAAAATAGTGACAACATGACCTTGTTACTACTGAACATAGAGAAAAGGAATTTAAGTAACAACATATAAGGGATTCATGAATTGTATTCACCTTTACAAAGTATTGTGTGTCGAGAGTGTAATTACAAGTGGTTTATATTTCAATTGAAGAGAGGCTAGTGTGTACATATGTTGTGTACGGTGTCCATGAGATTGATATTTAATCTTGCCTACGTAACGAAAAGTTATTTGTCCTTCTGTGTCATCCATCATTCTACTCTAAGAAGGTTATAGTTAGAGTTTTGATTTGAAGAAAAGTACAATAACAATGCTATGGTATGGATAATCGAGATGGAGGTTTGTTGATACAAGGATTGAGCAATGGATCATATGGAAATAGAGTAACCCTCTAATCTTATTTATCTCTTTTGATATTTGCTAGTGAGGCATGGTCAGAAGCCAATGTGGCAGTTTGTTTAGCCAGTGAGGCTGTAATCAATGAGATTTCTATTTCCAGTGAGGTTGTAATCAGTGAGATTACTATTTTTCTAGTGGGGTATTTTTCCAATGAGTCTATAATCAATGCAAATATTATTTTTCCAATGAGGCTATATTTTTCCAGTGAGGCTGTATTTTTTCCAGTGAGGCTATAATCAGTGAGATTACTATTGTGCCAGTGAGGCCTAATAAAATGAACTTTCAAAGTGGTTTTTTCTCCCTGTAAAGGGTTTTCCACTCATAAATCATTGTGTTATGGTTTCTCATTATTTGTGGTCTATTTGTTCTTCATTCAAACATTTAATCTTGTGTATCTTTCAGCATTTGAATTTCCATGTCGATCAAACATTTAATCTTGCCTATTTGATTGGGTTATTTTTAGCATTTGAGCTTCCAAGTTATCACAAAGAAACTATGTGCATAAGTTTATGAGAAACAAATAAATTGAATTTTTTTTAGAAACATTGATTCACCCCCCTCTTAGTGTTTTGGTACTCCAACAAGTGGTATTGGGGCCAGACCCTTGCACAAAGTTTAACCAACTTAAGGGTTCCTAGTAGTGGAGTACCTATCATGGAAAAAAGTAAAAGAAACAAAGAAAAACCCAGTAGAATCCCAAAAAGAAAGTACCATCTAAACCAAATACTAAAGTTGATGAGGAAACAAGTGACTTGCAAATTGAAGAAGATACAAGGTTAAAAGATGATTTTTTAGTTAAGAATGTTGATAAAGAAAGAGACTCCTTTGAGAGTGATTTTGAACAGGAGTATGATGAAGAGGATTGTGAAATTGATATTTAAGGTGAGCTAATTTTTCCCTTGAAGAGATTAAGAAACTCAAATTGGAGAATCAAAGTTTAAAGTTGCAGCTCCATGAAGAAAAGGTGTCCAAGACTAAAAATCTTTCATATCTTCAAGAAGCAAAAGAGTTGATCATAGATTTGAAGGTGCAAGTTGCAAAAGTTAAGAAAGTAGAAGAGAAAGTAAAAAATTAGTTCAAGGCAAAAGAGGCTAATTGTGAAAGATATGAGTTAGAGATAGTTTCTTTGAGAAAGGAACTAGAAAAATAATCTTCCAAGTTACATAGGACACTTCAATTTGAAAAGAGTATTGACTAGTGTTTATATGAGATGTTGAACAAAAAAAAACATCACAAGGATGTTACTAGATTAGGCTTTGAAGAAGGATAGTGTTCGAATGTCAGAAAAACTCCAAGGAAGAAGATAGATTTAAACTATCATTCTGCTGCTTCAAATGCTAAAGACAAGAAGAAGACAAAAGAATTTGTACTTGCACAAATCAACAATCACAAGTTCAGAAGTTATTTTCATTCAAAAGAACAACAAAGGGCCAGGTTTGAAAATCTTGTGGTTACTATTATTCATATTATGAGTTTGGTCATAGGGCAATGGATTGTTGGATGCATGCAAGGAAAATGGGATGTAATAAGAACTCCTTTGAATGGTTAAATAGAAGAAACAAAATCATATGCTATAGATGTCATAGGTTTGGAAATATTGATCGATTTTGTAGGAGTGATCTAATGAAATCAGTTAATCACCATAAGAAGATAGTCATTAAGAAGGTTTGGAGAAGGAAACAAGTGAACGAGAAGGATGAACCTAATATTGTGCGTGTTGCACAAGAAACATTTATAACAGCTTAAAGAGTAGCATGAGGTTAGTGGGAAGTGATTATAGTTTTATCATTCATCCCCTTAGATATCAACCAAGAGGTTGTAAAGGTTGTAAATAGAAAAGCTAATGAATTCATGGAAAGTCGGTTAGTTTCTCTCATTGTCTTGATTCTAATAGTGTTCCTCTGATATTGTCTTGTCCAATGATTGTTTGAGCAATCTAAGATGTCTATGGCAATCTTTATCTTTCCTTGATCCCTACTTACTAGGTTGGCAGTGGTTTAATGCTTTGAAAGGCAGTAGGAGTATGCTTTGCATGACATCACAATGATAGATGCAATAATGGTGACTAATGAATCTTTGGTAATCTCATGATGTTTTTGTGTAATTTCTCTTTTTCCTTACCTAAGTTGGGTATATGCTTGCAAGTGAAGTTGTATTGGTATTCTCATGTGAACTCAGTCAAAACAAATTAGCAATGCTTCACATTGACTATCTTTCTCACAAGGTGATGGAAAATAGTGATTTGAGTTTGAGAACTTGACTTGATAATTTGATGACAGTCTTATGGCATAGTGGCTTTACAACACCTTTGTTGTGAATCTTGTATATTTGTGGTGCTTGACAGTGCTTTGAGGAGATCTTTTTACTTATAATGATTGTGGTCTATCTCTTTTTTGACATGCTTTTCTTGAGTAATATTCTATACAGTGTTTGTGTTATGTTTCTTGGAAAGTTATCTAATGCTCTATGAGTTCAATGGTTGATAGTGAGCTAGATAATAGTTTGGAATGCACATTGATGTGTTTCTAGAATGATGAAAATGGTTTCTTGCTGCATGGGTATGGTAATAGTGCAAGTACCATGATAGACATATGGTGTTTTGTCTCAGAACTGTCAAGTGTTAGTTTGTTGTTAAACAATTGAGTTGTGGTAATCATGAATTTAGATAGTAATATTTTTGTCTTGAAGAAGTATTCTATTCACAGTGATAATGGCAACATGGTATCATTTGGCTCATATAGACAGTCATGAGTTTTATCAAAGAAGGCTTTAAATATCAAAAGAGGGCAGTCCTTTAAAGTTGACAGTGTTAGACAATGATATAATGTTTTTCATTCAGAAGTTTGTGTCAGTCCATACTTGATATGCATATGACAATGTGTTATCTTGTGATAATTGTTTTTTCCTTGAAAGAATCTTTTTGCAAAGGTTTGGTATAGTCAATTAGGATGCCATTCATTAGTATTTGTATCTACTCATGCAACAATAGTATTGGTGTGCAAAGTACTTGTATGTAGATTATACAAGGTGATTGACGTGGCATACAGTTTCAAGTAAAGTACCTAACATAATTCACAAATCTTCCAATCCATGCTTCAGTAATTTAGTCATTACATTAATGATAGGTATTTAAAGTGATTACAAAGCTTGAAATAAGGGATTAGTGTTAGCATCATGGTGTTGAAAAAGATCTTGTTGGTGCAAAAATTGTTGGTCTTCATGACAAGTTGTTGATGATTTCAAAGTCACAATGCAATATAAATGAGTAATATTTGGAAAGAAAAAGTGGTATGCAAAGCAACATGATAGTCATATCGGTGCATGTACTTATGACTATGCACATAGTACTCTCATATCTATAAAGGTCCTTATTAGAACTAGAATAATATCAAAGGCCTACATGATCTATGGACACAGTTCCAAAGTAAAACACCTTTTTTTTAGTCATTGTTTTAAAGAAGTTGATTTCTAAGTTTGCATTGATGGAAAGTTATAGTGCATATCTATGACATACATTTTTACTTGGACAATTCATGTTTTATCGTGGGATTTTGCATGATTCGGTGATGCACAGTGATTTTATTTTGTATGTGATTTGACAATGTACCTTGAACAACATATAGTGTTCATCATTTTATCTTAGCCCATGTTTGTGGTGGCAGTGACACTATTTTCAAGGAAAATTGCATATCTTTCATTCTACACAATGATCTTGTGATGAATTAGACATAATATAGTGTTTCCTTTGGTGTGCATTCCATTTCCTGTGATATGTTAGCATGGTGCTTGGTGGTTGACAAGTGGGTCATGAGTAGTGTTGTTAGTGACTACTTTGTTTTGTCCTAGACAGTCTCATCTTCTACAAGCACAGTGGTCTTGATCTCTTTACTCTTTTTTATGCCATAGTGATATGAAACTTCTTGTTTTTCCTTGCACAATACAATGTTCTTCATTTCATCTTCATTAAAGTTTACTGTGACACCAATCTTGGTAATAGTTTGCAATATACTTTTTTGGCAGTGCTATGATATAGTTGACAGTGGTTCCTGGAAACTGATATGATGAAAGTATCCACTGTAATATTGTTGTTTGATAAGTGAATTCTTCAACTAAGCTCAAAAAATGGATGGTTTCTCTTTTCACTCATTCTCAATTTCCTTGAGAATATTGAAACATTGTTGGTGTATTGGTAGGTTTAACAATGATATTGTAGTGACAATATTGCAGGACTCTAGTGCCAATATAAGAAAGTTCTATCAAACCTTTTTGCTTTGACAATGCAAAAGTGGAATTTTGCTTGAAGATAGTGAACTTGCTTGATGACAGTGACAATGGTCAAGTGACATCACTGCAAGTGGAATCAATGTATGTCAGGCATTAATCAGTTGTTTAATGATTGGTTAGTAGTTGTAAGTAGAATTTTTTTTTTCAACAATTGCTCTTGCAATAGTATCTTTTTGACACTGTAAATTCATCTCATTTCCTAATTGACAATGCAAGGACAATATACCTTTGTGTTTTGCAAGGATAGTGTTGTTTTCATGGTATTCATGGTTCACAAGATCATGTTGATGTTGTTTGGAACCATCATGTTTCTTAATTATATATTTATAAGACTTTTTTGATCATCTTATGATTGGAAGCATTTTTACACTCTTCTTATGATTCATATTTTCAAAGAGTGATATGTTGTTTAGATAGTGGTGTTTTAGTCCAGTCTTACCAGTGTTACTCATGCACAGTGATGATGCCATCATTTCTTGTCAAGTGTGGTGGTTCAACTTTTAACTCTTGACCTTGCAGTGATTGTAACATGTACTTGCTTATGGAAATTCCTTCTATGTGACAATGGTGATATGCCTCGATACCTATAAAATACAGTGGAATTCATGATTATGTTGGTCTCACAATAAGAATACATTATAACAATGACAATCCTTGATGAGGTAACAAGTACACAATATAGTTTGTTGGCAACATAGTGCTTTAAGTGGTCTTGAGGTAACTTGTAGTCCCTTCCTTATTGGAATACTTGCCTTGCATAATGCTCATTCCTCTTAGCCAGTGTGAGACAATGGTTACTTAATTGCCACTGGGAAAAGTGATTTGGCTCTTTTATGCTTTGAGAGAGACACTAATTCAATGATTTTTTTACAGTCTTTTTGCTTTGATGCTCTAATAGTGATAACCCAATGTGTTGTTGATGGCAGTGGTTATATCTATTTTGTAGGGGGAGTAATGTTATATATTTTCTTTTGCCTCTATAGCATCAATATCCATTCTACAAGTGAGTTTATGGTGACATTTTGCTGATTCCTTTTGTCATTGTTGTTAAAGGGGGAGAAGAGAAAATTCTTTTCAAGTCACAAGGGGAGCAATCAAATTGGTTCAGTTGACATCAATGCCAAAGGGGGAGTTTGTTGGCATTGCAATGGTTTTTCATTGATTTCAAAGGTTTATTGTTCATGATGCTTAATTGATGCTTCATCCCATGATGGTATTGATCATTGTTCCATTTCATGGTGTTGGTGTCACAAAGGGTTGAAGTTTGTTGATGTCAAATTTGTATTCATGGTTCACTGAGTTGCTATTTGAAGGAATGTTACTTCAAGGAATTTGGTGTTGATATTTTTGATGAGTTGCTATTCCAAGGGTTGCAAGGTATTGATGCAAAATTTATTTCTCATTCTTCATCATAGCACAAGTAATCATTCTTTATATTTCAGATGCATGGTTGGTTGTGTTAAAGTTATGAGCAGAATTGGAAGATAGTGGTGATCCTATCTTAGGTTTTTGACTATTGATAATCACTATATTTCATAACCTAAAATTCCAAGCATGTTAAACTCTCAAAAGACTATACTATACCCTAAAGATCTTAACCTAGGGTTTAAGTCTTATAAAGACTGATTTCATCTATCCCAAAGGAAAAATGTTGAGTATTTATATAAAGTCTTATATTATATCGACCAAAAGAAGTTCAATGGTATTTATTTAGTTGTTCAAATTACGGGCTGCAAAGTTCAAGGGTTCTTTTGAAGTTGAGCAGTCATTATGTTTTTGGTTTATTAGTTACAATTTTTAACTGTCTTGAAATAGTGCAATGTGTGGATCTCTAGTAGGATATTGAGGAGTTTTCTCAACATTGGAATGTGAGTTACATAAGAGTGTATCGAAGTTAGATGTATTATGCTATTGTAAAAAATATAGAGAGAAAAACTAGAATGAGAGAACATAATGAGTTTTGAACATATTCACTGATGGCTTCCAGTATTGAGAAGATACCAACCACAGTCTAAGCTTGGTGGTAAGTTTTTGCAGATATAGATATCATGTTCATGTTTATATTATGCATGGTGAACGGGGTTTGATTAATAAGGTTATAAGATGCCACAACATAACTGTCTTCATATTGTGCATTATGCATTGCACTCATTGATAATTGGAGTTTGTTTGAAAATGATGATAGTGTGTGATATTATGCCTCTATATGATAGTAGTCTTGGAGTTTTTTTTTTTGTGCTCAGCATAGCATATCTACTAGTGCTCTAATTAAGGTGAGAACTCTTTCAGAATGTTTTATAAATAGTGACAACATGACCTTGTTACTATTGAACACAAATAAAAGGAATTTAAGTAACATATAAGGGATTCATTAATTGTATTCACCTTTGCAAAGTATTGTGTGTCTTGAGTGTAATTACAGGTGGTTTATATTTCAATTGAAGAGAGGACAGTGTGTACATATGTTGTGTATGAAGGTGTCTATGAGATTGATATTCAATCTTTGCCTATGTAACAAAAAGTTATTTGTCCTTCTGTTTCATCCATCATTCTACTCTAAGAAGGTTATAGTTAGAGTTTTGATTTGAAGAAAAGTATAGTAATAGTGCTATGGTATGGTTGAATAATGGAGATGGAGGTTTTCTAATACAAGGACTGAGTAGTGGGTCGTATAGAAATAGAGTAACCCTCTAATCTTATTTATCTCTTTTGATGTTTGCCTGTGAAGCATGGTGAGAAGCAAGTGTGGCAGTTTTTTTAGCCAATGAGGCTATAATCAGTGAGATTTATATTGCTAGTGAGGTTGTAATCAGTGAAATTACTATTTTTCCAGTGAGGTTGTATTTTTACCAATGAGGCTATAATCAGTGAGATTACTATTGTGCCAGTGAGGCCTAATAAAATGAACTTTCAAAGTGTTTTTTCTCCCTGTAAAGGGTTTTCCACTCATAAATCACTGTGTTATGGTTTCTCATTATTTTTGGTCTATTTGGTCTTCATGTTCAAACATTCAGTCTTGTGTATCTTTCAGCATTTGAATTTCTATGTTGATCAAACATTTAATCTTGTCTATCTAATTGGGTTATTTTTAGCATTTGAGCTTCCAAGTTATCACAAAGAAACTATGTGCATAAGTTAATGAGAAAAAAATAAATTTAATTTAATTTAGAAACACTGATTCACCCCCCCTTCTCAATGTTTCGGTACTCCAACAACAACCTTAGATGCATCCACTGATAGTCCCTTCACCATTGCTTCACCATACTCTAGTGTAGCTGCAAACCTTCTTGTCATATCATCATCAAATTTTGTTAGTTTCAAGAAATAATCAAGCCAGCCAACTCTGGTAAAAATGGATAAAACCATTGCATCTTCTAGAATTTTCTTATGAGTCGACGGCTCTCTCCTGATAACGTCGCCTCCCATTATGAATTTCTTTTCTCTACTCAATGTGTTTAATTTAGTCTTGAAAATTTAGCTCAATTCACTCCACCACCTTCAAAACCCTTCTCCTTCCTACTATTTCCTCATATAATTTTACTACCATACCATAACTGCAACTCCCCTTCTTAGTATCAACTTAATTTGAGCTCACAAATAGGTTCTAAGTTCAACTCTGGTTTGGACTTAGCTCAAGTTCTCAATATTGGAATTTTGGCAATTGGAAGTATCAACAAAAAGTAGGTATAATTTTAGGAGGTTTTTGCATGTCACATCTATCTATCACATTTGATTTAGGTGGAAGATTTTGAAAAAAATGAAAAGATCTAGCTGAGTTGTACCCTCCCCTCAACTTAATGGCTAAAGTGACCTCACTTCATGTTGTGATTGGGAAGTGATATGATTAGAAATAACGAAAATCAATGGTATGAATATTTTGCATGCATGAATTAATATGAAATACATAATCAAAGTTTAAAGAAATATATGGTAATTATGATAGTGTACCTTGCGTACCTACCAGAAGAGATAACTGATTGTCGCGCGTGTAAACTGAATAACATGTACCTATATTTTGATTTGATGTGACCAAAAATAACTATAGGTGAATGAATTATGATGTGGCAAATGCAAATTAATGGGATAGATTAGATGGATAGTAGTTGGTGATGTGACAGCTCAAACATTTGAAATTTGAATTGGTAGTAGGAAATAATAGAATCGTGTTCCAAGTACTTATTGTGAAGAGATGGATATTGCATGTGAGTATTTTGAGGTGAATGTGTGTGAACTACAGTTAATGTAGTGCCAAGTTATTTGAATTTTTATTTCTTTCTTTTGTCAGATGGTGCTACGGGTACCTTTGGCAACAAGACTCATTTTGAATGTTGATAGCTATTATGCTACAGGTCCCTACAACATTAGGAACCTTTTTGAATGTGTAATAAAAATAGGTCCCTCTAGAGAAAATATAAACATCATTATAGTTGTGTTGTGTGTTCTTATGAGATAAACATCATTATAGTTGTGTTGTGTGTTCTGATGAGATAAAGTAAGAAAAAAACCCCGAGTGATCTCAAGGATTGAGATGTGTAGCTCAATCACTGGGTCACCTAAAGTGCTTGGCATATCATGTGCTTCTGAAATATCACTTTATGTGTCTAAACCTATATCTAGATCACCACGAGCACCATACTGCTAAAATAGGGAGAAAATAAAATCATCTTTCTACAATGGCTTCTTATATAGCTTCAATCTATGGCCATTAACCAAAAGAGAGAATTTGATTGCATCTATGGTATGCAACTTGATTGCTCCATTAAGATAGACTTGATTGATTTTATAGGGTCCCAACCACTTGGATTGGAGTTTCTCTTTGAATTATTTGTACCTTGAATCATATAACAATGCCTAGTCCCCTACATTAAACTCCTTTGTTTTGATGTACTAGTCATGCCACTTCATCCTTTATTGTTGTACTACCTCAGTGTGATGGATTGCCTCCATTTTGATTTCATCCAATCCATTTAAATTATGTAACCTCTCCTTTTGAGCTACTGTTAATTAGGTCCATTTACAGTTCCACTGCTATCCTTAATGTCTTATATTCAAACTCAATTGGAAGTACTGTTTTACCATATAGTAGCTCATAGGGTGTAAAACTAGTTGTTGTTTTCCAGATTGTTCTATATGCCCATACTACTTCTGGTAACCTTGCAACCCAAACTTTCCTATGTAGTTGCACTGTCTTGGTGAGAATACTTTCAATTTCTCTATTAGTAACTTCCACCTGACCATTAGCCTAAGGGTGCTAAGGTGTTGACTTCTTATCCATAATTTGGTATTCTTCAACCAGTTTGGTGATGAGATCTAAAGTAAACTGTGGACCCTGATCAATGACTGTTTCTCTAGGTACTCCATACCTAGTGAATATATCCTCATATAATAATTTAGCCACATTTCCATCTCTATTAAACTATAACACTTTTACTACCCACTTAGTCAAGTAATCAGTGCAAACAAGAATATATTCCTTGTTGTTGGAAGTAGGAGATATTGGTCCAAAAATGTAGAGTCTAAACTAATGTATTGTAAACCTGGTAGAACCTACACAATTCAGGGGTATATCTGACTGAACATTCCACTCAACATTGCAAGAATACATTAAAATGTCAGCCCAAGGTTTGTAAACTTGTGATGGTGTTGCACTGTATGTGCCATCAGAGACTCAAGGTTACCTAAGTTATCCTATTCAAGATGTTCTACTTGTTGGAAAACTTACAAAATTACAAAACAATAAAAGAAACAAACTAGCGCTAATGGCTATAGGTGCCTATAGCTTAAGCTGTAACTGAACTACTGCTAATAAAACATTACTGTATCAACTCAAAACTGATCAAAACTAATAAATAAACTTATTTTAACCTCTAGAGTGCTACTAGTTAACCAAATACATGCATTCTCATGAACATTCATTACTAATAATCAAAGTATGAGATTCTAATTTAACTTGCATGTTATTCATGAAGTAATGATAAACAAAAAACAACTATTAAACAAAAATAAATAGCTATAAATGAAGTAAAGAACAATTACCTTGATTGTAATGCTCAGGTGGTTGTTCTCACTTAACTGAAACCAAATCTAACTATCAGATTATATGTGTCCATGTGAAATTGACTTCATTCACTGCATATCATGAAATATTACATAAAATATTCTTCATAGATTGTATTCAATGAAAATCGTTTTGACTAACCATCATGTCTTGAAACCGAAAAATAACTGATAACAAAATATTGAAACCAACTAACTTATCTAAGGACTCAACCATCAGCTATATACAATCATGAGGGAGTCTTATTCTAAGCAACAACTAACTACAATCATTAACTTCCACTCCTAAATATCAGAGCATATAGTTAAGATTGAATTTTTCAAACCATAATTGAAAAGAAAGAAGAATCATAACAAAACTGAAACTTTGTAAAATAGAATTGCATGTAAAGCACACAAACATTTATCAGAATCCTATTAGAAAAATAGTTCTTCTTTTCCAGCACTTTATTAACTTGTTATAATTATGCACATTCAATCTCCATTAGGTGATCTTCAAACATTAGTTATTGCACTCAGCTTAAAATCAGGAACTTCCCCTCTTTTGTTGTCCAGTCTTCCTTTTGTTGCGAGTTATAGCTTCCAATTGCTACGTGCTATAGTTCCTCCTTGGCTGCAAAAAGGTTAATTCACAAAACATGTGCACAAGACTAACTACCATAATTAAAACATAGAATTCCATCCACACTCATGCATGCCTACATATAAACCATGCAATACTATTATGTCATAGCCATATTTCCATTACTATGATTTAGGTCCAAGTCTGTATGATAAGTATGAAAAGATAGCATAATATAAGAGTATTGTCTGAAAGGTATATCTAAAAGTGTCTGAAGGTATGCATAAAAGCAATAGAAAATAAGTTAATAACTAGACCCATCACTTTCCCAAGGTGGCACAAGAAGTGGTTTTCACCATTGGAAGAATGATTTCTCTTTACTTTGTTTTTATTTTTTTAGACTCTTAGGAATAACAAAGATGGAAAAGGATGAGGATAAGGATGTGGATAGGTGGATTTCGAAGATAGTGGATGGATGATAGGGAGATGGAGGAAGGACCCAAGAATCTAGTTTTGTGTATGGTATCCCTTGATGATGTGTTATAAAGGACCATGGAAAGTGAGAGGTATGCTCATAAACATTGGTAAAATGATAGCAAGGGAGATAAAATGGATTTATGAAAGGACTTGGATTAAAGGAGGATGATGGGGGATGAATTTTGGATAATAGATTGAGGGTTCAAATACTTGTGGATGAGTGGATAGAATTGTTCGCAAGATAAACTTTGGCACACACCTTGAAGGGTGGTGGAGTTGTAGAGGAGAAGTGGATTTTGAATTTGGATATTTAGATGAAGCAAATATGGATTTTGAGACATAAGGGCCCAAAATTGATTTGGAAGATGGAGGATTTGAGGACTTAGGAGTGGATGAAGCTATTGGATTAGCAAGTTTGGATGCAAATTTTGATTGTTCTTTGATATGCATTGCTTCTATGAGAAGTTTTGGAATCCACGTGGATTTTTATTTTTGCTTAATGGGCCTTTGTGGCCCTTTTGATTTAATTTTTTTCTTTTGGATCATATTTTTCTTTGTTTTTACATTTCTCTTTGATGGGACATGGTGATCCTTGGATATATGTGGATTTTTGGGTTGATGATTTTTAGATTTGGCATCCAAATTGCTTCCAAAAGAAATGGAATTGGTGGATGGAAAGTAATGATATGGAGGTCTTATAGATGGGAACTTAATGTAAACTTAGTATGTTTTAAGGGCTTCAAGGATGTGTGTCTTTGTTGATATTGATTTGGGATTTAAGGTGATGGGTAAATAGGACAGTGGAATTGTGGAATAGGAGTGATGGGTGGTGGAATGTAAGGACCCAAGATGGATAGAAGAGATGAAAGACTTGGTTTTGGGATATATAGACCCAAAATGGATGGAAGAGAGGAAGGCTTGGGCTTTGGAATATAAGGGCCCAAGATCAATTTGGAGGACGGGGATGTGGATTTTTGGATTTAGATGGAGAGATTTGGGATTTGGGAGAAGTACTAACATCTTGAGCTTGATATTCGAGGCCATAAAATTTTGATTTTCTTGGATTTGGATAGTTTCTAATATTCCTTGCTCGCGGAGGCCTAACTCTTTGCCTTGATAATACATAAGTTGAAAAATCATTTTTTCCAATAGGATACTTGTGTTTTTGGAAAAAGATACCAATACATTTGGAGGAGGCTGTGATATGGAGGTAATTATAGGTTCTTGGAATAATTTAGATTGGATGAAAGTGGAGGAACCAATTTTCTAGGTGTGGCATTCATGGGTAGTTGGGAGAGGGGTGAAGGGATATTTTGTAGGATTGGGATCATGACATGGAGATGAAGGGGTGCTTTGACCTTGACTTGGAGAGGGATTATATGATGGAGTGGATGGGAGGGGATCATGAGAGTGGAGAAGATCATGGGATGGGATGGAAGGGGTATTTTTCTCTTGATTATGAGATAGAAGAAGACCATTGGATGGGATGGAAAGGATATTTTTCTATTGACTTGGAGATGGAACGATATCATGACATGGAGTGGGAGTGGTACCTTGTTCTTGATATAGAGAGGGATCCATGCTAGCATTCTTTGGACTCAAGGGTTGATATTGTTCATTTGGAATGGATTGTGTAAGAGGTAATGAAATTCATATAGACTCTTCAACTTGGGTAGATGGAGGGAAAGAAGATTCATGAGGTTTAGGGAATTGGGGTTGATTTTGATTTGGGGGGATGAGGTGGATGAGGTGGATGCATGAAATGAGAAGGTAGAATAAATTTGTTTAGAGGTGGGGATTTAGGCTCCTTGACTAATAGTACTTGGAGGACACCATGAAAGACATGGGACGAAGTGGATTTGTAAGATTGGGGTGATGTGGATTGTAAGGATGTGGGAGATGAACAAGTGGAAGCTTCCATGGATTGGTAAATGAAGGATGAGGATGAGGATCTTGAAGAGGAGTTGGAGATGGAGATTTGAGATGTGGATGGGGTTGGAGGAAAATTTTGGATAGAGGCTTTGTTTCCCCTATCAAAGGAAGGGGGAGGATAAGCAATAGGAGATGGATTGGGATCGAATTGAGGTGGGGAGGATAGAAGTTTAGCACCAATGCTAAGGAATTATCTAAGCATGGCATCTTTTTTAATTGTTGAAGTAGTTGGTGAGGATGAAAATTTTGGATGAGGATAGGTCCTTTTGATCAACAAAACTCTTATTATCCTCATAAGGATCATATTCAGGTTGGTCAACAAGACTAACCTCATCATCATCATAGATTGGTTGGGAGGTATAAAAATAAAACATGATGTTGTATTGGATTGGGATGGGTGAAAGGGGATTAGGATAGATTGGATGGGATAAATTGGATTGGGTGGGGGATTTATTAAAGCTCAAAATTTGGATTTGGTTAAGCTCAAATTTGGGATAAAAGGGTGATTTGAGAAGTGGATTAGGAAGTGGTTGATGTAAGATTAAAGGATGAGGGTTGATTAGTTTTGGAGGAGGATTTGGGTTTGGTTGAAGATAGAAATTAAGATGATGGGTTAGAAATGCATTGGGGATTATAAGAATAAGGCTTAAGGATGGAGATGGAAAATGAGGTTAGGGGTGATTAGGGATGAGATTAGATTTGATGGGGTGATTAGGGATGGGATTAGGGTTGATGAGGGTGATAGGGGGAGATTAGGGATGATGAGGGTGATTAGGTATGATGAGGGTGCTTAGGGATAATGAGGGTGATTAAAATAAAATATTTGGTAGCCCAAATGGGATTAGAACACCTACCACAATGATAGGGGGTGCAGGGGGATGAATGCAATCCCCCACATATAGGGGTTCAGGGCGGAGCCCCCAAAGAATTTTTCTTGGTAAACTAAATGAACTATCTGAAAAGGTGCAAAGGTGCTAAAGGAGAGCCTAGTTGTGTTTTTAGAATGGATGATTGATTTAGGATAGGTTTAGGGTGATTTGGATGGTTTAGGGATGTTTGGGATGGTTTAGGGTTGATTATGGATGGTTTAGGGACGTTTAGGGATGTTGATTGTTCAATTAGGTCTATCTACAGTTAATACTAATGAAACCTTACCTACTTAGTGGAGATGATCATCTTTTGGAATCCATTGTGCAGGTTTTGTAGGTGAAATAATGAAAGCATTGAAGCATAGTGCAAGGTCATTGAACCAACTTAGGTTCTGAAACAAGGTGCTTGGGTGTTGAAAGGAGGTTCTAATTGATTTTGCTCAAGTGCTAAAGAAAACTTCTTAGTTTTTGAATCAGCTTAGACACTGAAACAGGGGACTCGAGTGTTGAATTGTGATTTTGAATGAGTTTTTCTCAAGTACTAAAGCAACCTTTGTAGGAATTGAAACAGCTTAGGCATTGAAACAAGGTACTTAAGTGCTACAAAGAGTTTTTATAAAGGATTTTCTCAAGTGTTGTGATATCCTACTTAGGCACTGAACCAACAAAAGATCTAAAATGGGCTTATTTAGGAGTTGAAAGGTGAATCTTAGGCACTAAAATAGGCTTAGGTGTTGAACTATGATTGTGGTTGTGTTTTTAGAATGTTTAGGGTGATTTGGATGGACTAAGGATTGGATTGGAAGAATTGATGAAGGATTTGGAGGAAAGTATTGGATGGTAGGGATTGGATTGAAGATTTTTTCTTGCTTGATTAAGTGGTGGACTTGAAAATACCAAATAAACAAATTAGATTGAGAGGGAGTTAGATTTCAATAGGTAGCATTAGTTTTAGACAAGAAGACACACCAAGCAATTGTAAAAGCCTAGAATTACTCAAGTGGAAGTGTAAACTTAATATGGGCCCACCAACCAAAGGTTAATACCTTAAAATGAATGGGTAACTAGGGTATGCAAAGGTCATGTACCACCTTTACACCCCTTACCTTAGAATAATAAGGTCCTACTGAGGGATATTTGTCACCTCACAAAAGAAAGTATATGGTGACTAACCTCATGCATGATATTGTACCCTACACAATAGTAAGCTATGGTTCAATGGTCTTAAACTAGGATTAACAAGGTTGCTAGGGAGTCCTTCAAATACCTCAAGGGTATGTGAGGTCAAATCTGTAGATGAAAGAGAGTAATGTCAAAAAATTTGGAGAGGGTTACAAACTCTCCACCTTCACTTCCCCAAGGTATAAATTTCTTGGGGGCTTAGCCAAGAATGACAAGATCCTACTTCCAAGAGATGTGTCTTCTGATTCACCTCCCACTATTTATACTTTTTTGGAACATAGGATTTGAGGTCATCCCTTGGGGTTATCAAATCCCCAAGAAGGCCTCCTAAAAGGAACGATCCAAGTGTTTTTTATCACCCAAGATTGCACAAAGTGCAAGGGAAGAGAATACACACATTAGGTTCCTTGGGCTACAATGATGAAAAAAGAAAAAGAGACCAACTTAAGCTTTTGATATCCAAGATCACTGAAGGGTGTGAGGATAGAGCATACACTTAAGAGGGCCTCACAAGCAAAGAAAAAAAAGATTAATTCCCACTAGTAATCTTAGTGTAACTAAACTAGTGATGAAAATAACTTCTTTGAAAATCATTCATGCACCAAAATATTAGTAGTTTCTATTTTTTCAGGTATTGGATAAGCATGGGATAGCTGCACAACTAATTAATAACCAAAAAATAGGAAAAATAACAAAAGTGGCAGAAAATTAGGAAAAAAGTAGAAGCGCCAAAACAAAAAGAAGAGGCACTAAACCAATAGAAGTGTTGCTCTGTGAAACAAAGGTGTTAAAATAAGAAAAATGCCTAAAAAGCATAGGTGATGAATCAACAAAAGTGTTAAAGTAGTGTAGGTTCTAATCCAGTGAATTCACTGAAATAACATGTGTAGGTGTTGAAGCAATGTAGGCACTGAAGTAGTATGTGTAGGCACTAATCTGGAACACCTACAAGAAAACTATCAAAATAAAGGATGCAGAGGAACTGATCCCATAGATGGAGGCACTGAAACATAGTCAAAAGTGTTGTTCTATTATCTACAATGTAAAAACTCCAAAACCCTTCAAATCTATTATTCAAAAATCAACAAGATTACAATATACTTACAGAGAAATATTTTTCACAAAATTATCACCAACTAGATATCTAAAGGCAACTCAATAGCTATAAGACTCTTACACACAACCTCCATCTCATGCACCTAATATATAGGAGATATAATACATGAAACTATCAAATGTTATTACAAAACCATGAGCTAAAACCATGTAAAAAGTAGCACCCATCCTTATCTCTAATAATTGATGCCTATTATGTGTCTAAACACACACGACCACATGTAACTCCCCCTTTACAACTCATTTATGTGTCCAACATGTTTTTACATCTCCCATTTCAGGAGGCCCAACTTTCAGAGGTCATAACTTTTGATCCAGTTATTTGATTGATGAGTCATTTGAATCATTAGAAAGATCGTGAAGTGATCTATCAAGTTGTAACTTTCTATGCTAGTGATGACCACTTTTAAGCCCAAAAAATGCCTCTAAGGCCTTCAAAATGGACTTTGAAACTTTTAAAAATGAAAACTTTAATATCTTCAAATCCAAACATTATCTTGTGACAAAACTTTACGAGGATGCTTATTCGGCCTATTTGGAGCTTTGTGTAAAACTCTATATCAATCTATGCTTAAACATTTAAACTTGCTATAAATAGTAACCTCAATTACAAGATTGAGACACTATTTTCCTAGCATTCTCCAACTTGTTGAACACCTTGCAAGAGCAAAGGGGATATCAACACTATTATTTAATCACTAGGGATCATGAGGCTCATAGACTTTGAACACCATCTAAATTTCTTTATGCTAATAGGCTTAGTTAAAAAAATTGCAACATTCATCAAAGTCTCTACCTTAACCAGCTTCACCCTGCCATCTTCGACCATAGCTCTAAAAAAATGATATGTACATCAATGTGCTTGGTTCTAGAATGAAATGTCAGGTTCTTAGTGTAATTTTTAATGATCAGATAAATGCATAGAAAATTACATCAAATCAGACACAATAACACAGCAGATACCCTGGGAAAACCCTCCTCTTGAGGGAGAAAAACCCAACAACAATATATCACTTATATTATGAAATATCACAAGAATGATCTTCTTTACAAGAGGCCAAGATTCAAGCCCAAATACAAGCACCAATAGTTGATGCAGCACTGCACTAAGAGAATATAATTCACTGATGAAGAACTTCAGACTTCAAAGAATATGGCACTGTCTTGCAATGAATTCGCACTCAGACTGAAATGAAATATATATCAAACTTTTTACTTTTTAACTTAGTGATCACAATGAAGAGCATCATCTAATATATATAAAACTTGGAGAGAAAGACGTGTCTCTTCCCAAACTGGTCAGCCACAAGCAAGAAGACGTCCCTCTTGGAAATCACGCCACTTAGAAACAAGGTTGGATTTAATAAAAACATTCTTGTTCATTTAATATTAATTTTCTTAACAAATGGTGGTGACTCCATAAAAAATTGTGCCTCTTGGAACTCCATAAATTAAATAGCTTAGAGCTATTATTTAATTTATTCATGATAAGAAGATCGCTGGAAGTTACTTCTGATGCTGCATGTTATCATCAACACTCCCTCTCAGCTAGGGAGTAGACTTCCAATTGCACAGGACATATTACCTCAATGTGATGTCCATCACATTGGCTACAACCAAATGTGAAAGGAAGAATACCACCTCATCGTGATATTAGATATCGCCTCAACACGATATCAACCATAATGGCTACAACCATACTATGGTGTGTACAAGTGTTCATCACTTGTGTGATGTTGTCACCTCAACATGACATTCATAAGTACAATATGTGTCATGGAGTCACACACATGACATCCACCATGACTCAATGGAAACAAGGGCTTTCACCTCAAATATCAAAGAGAAATGCATTAACAAGGGATTTCACCTCAAACTTCTCTCTCAAAGAAGAACTCATTAAACAAGGCTCACTGATACTGAGACTCTTACTCAGTCAAGGCTGGATTCTCCACCATACCAAGCTTATCTCGAAAGTACACAAACTTTATCCTGGAGAGAGGCTTGGTGAGAATGTCTGCCGTCTACTCATCAGTGCTGATGTACCTCAACTGTATAGCCTTCTGCAGTACCATATCCCTAATGTAGTGGTACTTTATCTCAACATGTTTGGTTCTGTCATGGAACACAGGATTGAAAGGAAGCTTCAAACAACTTTGATTATCACAATGAATGATAGTAGGCTCCATTGATTGTCCAAACAATCCTGCAAGGAGCTTACAAAGCCATACCGCTTCCCGAGTTGCCATACAAGCTGCAATATACTCTACCTCTGTTGTACTCAATGCTACAGATGACTGCTTCCTGTTGCACCAGGAAATCATAGTTGAACCCAAACTGAAGCAACAACCAGAGGTGCTCTTCCGATCTGTGACACAACTTGCCCAATCAAAATTAGTGAAACCATGTAACTCCAAGTTTGCATCTGAAGAATACCTCAACCCATATCCAACTATGCCACACAAGTATCTCAAGATATGTTTAGCTACAACAAGATGTATCTATCTCGGATCACACATAAACTGGCTAAGTTCACTTACTGCATAACAAATGTCAGGTCTAGTGTTAACTAGATACATCAAAGATCCAATTAGTTGTATGTACAATGTAGGATCCACCAAGTCTAAATTAGTTGTAGCCTCCTTCAACTTATGTAGGTTGGTCTCCATGGGTGTAGACATGGATTTGCAATCCATCATGCCAAATCTCTTAAGTATATCAATGGTGTACTTCCCTTGACTTAGAATCATCTCATCTGGTTTCTGCTAGACTTCTAAGCCAAGGAAGTAATGCATGAGCCCAAGGTCCTTCATCTCAAATTCATAAGTCAACTCCTTCTTACACTCAAGAATTAGATGATCTTCTCCATTAAGGATCAAATCATCAACATATAAAACCAAAATTAATGCTTCACCATTGATTACCTTGAAATAGAGATTTGAATCAGCATCATTCTTCAAGAAACCCAAACTTGACAGGTAACGATCAATCCTTTTGTACCAAGTGCGAGGAGCTTGCTTAAGACCATACAAGGCCTTCTTCAACTTACAAACATGTGACTCCTTCCCATGAACCTCAAATCCATCGGGTTGCTCTATATAAACCTCTTCCTTAATCACTCCATTGAGAAAGGTTGTCTTCACGTCCATTTGGTGAATTTTCCATCCTCTAGATGCAGTAATAGCAATGATGGTTTTGACAGAAGTGTAGCAAGCAATAGGAGCAAAGGTTTCTTCATAATCAATTCTCTCTTTCTGCAAAAACCCACGAGCCACAAATCTTGCTTTGTACTTTTCAATGCTCCCATCTGCAGCATGCTTGATCTTGAATAGCCATTTAGAAGATACCACAAACTTGTCCTCGGGTCTAGGAACAATGTCCCAAACATCATTCTTAAGAATTGATTGATACTCTTTTGTCATAGCATCTCTCCAAACCTAATGACTGGATGCTTCCTCAACACTATAATCTGACTCATTAAGGCAACATAACTGGAGAACTTATGAGGCCTTTTACTTTCTTTGAATGTGCCTCTAGGGGCAGCAAAAATTTCAGCCTCTTTCATGGTACGTTTGGCCCATAGAGGTCTCTTTCTAACAATAATGTCAGTAGGCCCATCAGTAGGTTCTAAGGGTTCAACAGGATCAATATCTTCTTTTGGCTTTGAAGTCTCCCTCTGAATCTCAGGAGTATGGTCAACTTCCATATCCTGAGGAGACTCTTCATTATCAATCCCCATATGAATTCCCCTGGATCTCCTGAATGCAACATCTTCCTTGAATGTGACATCCCTACTGATCTCAATCAACTTTTGTCCTGGAATGTATATTATGTAGGCTTTTGATGTCTCACTGTAGCCCATAAATATTCCCTTCTTTCCAGAAGGCTCCAACTTGGTTCTCTTTTCCTTTGGAACATGAACATAGACATGACATACAAAGATCCTCAAGTGACTGACTTTAGGCTTCTTCCCTGTAAAGGCTTCTTCTGGAGTCATGTTCTCCAAGACCTTATGGGGACTTTTGTTTTGTACATATACAGCCGTTCTAGAAGCTTCTGCCCATAAGAAGGTTTGCAAATCTTGATCATGAATCATAGCCTTCGTTGCTTCCACGATCATCATGTTCTTTCTTTCTGCAACACCATTTTGTTAAGGATTATAGGGAACAGAGAACTCCCTCTTAATCCCTGCATCAATACAAAAATTTTGAAAACTGCCAGAGGTGTATTCTCCACCATTGTCAAATTTGAGGACCTTAATTCTTTTACCATAAATATTTTCTACCAAGGCTTTAAATTCCTTAAACCTATCCAACACTTCCTCAGACTCTTTAGTTTTCAAAAAATAAATCCAAGTCTTCCTAGAGTGGTCATCAATAAAAAGAACATAATACAAGAATCCACTCGAAGATGGAATAGACATAGAACCACATAAATCAGAATGAATAAGGTCTAAAATACACTTAGATCTATTTTCTCTACTATGAAAAGGGGATTTTATATTCTTACCCAAAGCACAACCCTTGCAAGTACCTTCATGCTCCTGGTTGACCTTAGGAAGGCCTATCACCATCTTCTCCATGATAGGTAAGGCTCGGAAGTGTAGGTGAGCCAATCTCCAATGCCAAAGATCACATAGACTTAATGAGTCATGAATCAAAGCTTGTAGAGAATGTGTGCAAATCTAGTAAAGGTTTTCATGTCTAACTCCAATTACTTGAGCATTCTTAAAGCTAGAGTTCTCCATCCATACTAGAACTTTTCCTTTGGAGAAGGCAACTTGATATCCTTTATCTTCTAGGGCTTAAATTGAAATAATATTGCACTTGATCCCAGGAACATAAAGAACATTACTCAACTAAAGAGAGATGTTCGAATCCAAATGAAGTGTAGAGGTCCCAATTCCTTTCACGCAGTAGCCAACATCATCTCCAATGATGACTTGTTCAGAAGACTCCTTTTCCATGTGTCGTGAAGCACCAATGTTGATTACCCAAGTGTTGGTGTTGGTAGGTACACTACTTGATAATACCGAATAGAACAAATATTCACTTGAATCCTTTTGTGGAGAAGCATCATCAACATTTGCAACGGTGACCTGTTGCTTAGGTCTAGTTGGACAATGCTTAGCGAAGTGTCCAAACTTATCACATCTAAAGCATTGAATCTTGGGCATGTCTCTCTTCTTCTTGAAGGGAGGTGCATCATCATTTCCCTTGTCTCGATTCCTCTTGAAGAAACTCTTCCTTCTATCTTTTCCTTTCTTCTTTGAAGTATGGGAGGCGAGAACATGAATGTCTTCATTCTTTGAACTTTGACCAACTCCTCTTGCCACCAACCTTGATTCTTCTTGAATGCAATCAGATCTTAGGCGATCAAACTTAGGCAATTTTGATCTTGCACTGATTCCCTGAATGAAGGATTCCCAAGAAAAAGGTAGACCATTGAGAGCGAGCATGGTCAAGTCTTTGTCATCAACCATATGCCCTATTGTTGAGAGTTGATCTCTCAAATCTGAAATCCTCATGAAGTATGCAATCACTGATTCACCTTTCATCATCTTCACATGATGCAAATGATGCTTCAGTGCAAGTGCTCAGCCGGTATTGTTGATTTTGTACATCTCTTCCAAGGTTTTGAACATATCTCTCATTGTCTTCAACTTAGAGATGATAGGAACTATATGATCCTTGACGGAATCAACCAATATCTTCATTGCTTTAATATCTTTCTTCACCCACTACAACTTCTCTTCTTCCTCCTCAGGTTCAGGAACGCTAGACTCCATGAACTCACCCAATTCATTTTCACACAAGTTAAGCATGATCCTAAATCTCCATGATGTGAAGTTAGATGCTCCCTCGAGTCTATCCTCAATCTTCAAACCGTTCACCATTTTGACGAATGCAGAAAAATGAACAAGTAGGGTATGCTAATTAGAAATAACCTGATCACGATCCTCTCAAACCCGCTTTGATACCATGTAAGTTTTAATGATCAAATAAATGCACAGAAAATTAAATCAAATCAGACACAATAACACAACAGATACCCTGGGAAAACCCTCCTCTTGAGGGAGAAAAACCCAACAAAAATATATCACTTATATTATGAACTATCACAAGAATGATCTTCTTTACAAGAGGCCAAGATTCAAGCCCAAATACAAGCACCAATAGTTAATGCAACACTGCACTAAGAGAATATAATTCGTTGATGAAGAACTTCAGACTTCAAAGAATATGGCACTGTCTTGCAATGAATTCACACTCAGACTGAAATGAAATATATATCAAACTTTTTACTTTTTAACTTAATGATCACAATGAAGAGCATCATATAATATACATACAACTTGGAGAGAAAGACGTGTCTCTTCCCAAATTGGTCGGCCACAAGCAAGAAGACGTCCCTCTTGGAAATCGCGCCACTTAGAAACAAGGTCAGCTTTAATAAAAACATGCCTCTTCATTTTAATATTAATTTTCTTAAAAAATGGTGGTGACTCCATAAAAAATCATGCCTCTTGGAACTCCATAAATTAAATAGCTTAGAGCTATTATTTAATTTATTCATGATAAGATCACTGGAAGTTACTTCTGACGCTACATGTTATCATCAACACTTAGGTAGGAAGATCACACTTAGACTATCACAGTAAATTTTCACTAGATCTTGTTTAATTCCATTATTTGAACACAATCTCTTAAACCAAATGTCTTATTTACAAGCATGAATAGCTATCATATACTCAGCTTTAGAAGTGGACAAAGCAACCACAACATGTCGCTTACTCATCCAACTGATTGCTCCACCAAATAAAGTAAATACATAAGCACTAGTGGATATTCTTTTATCAATATCTTCTACCCAATTTGAATCCACATAACAATGAATATCAAGGGAATTCCCATCTCCCACCATATTTCCATGATAACACAATGAATACTCTGAGGTGTCCTACAAATATTTGAAGACTCTTTTAACTACATCCCTATAATTTCTACCAGGATTAGACATATATCTAAAAAGAACTCCCACTACTTGGGCAATGTATGGCCTAGTGCAAACAATAACATATATCAATATTCCAAATCCACTCTGGTAAGGCACTTTGGTCATGTCTTCCATTTCTAATGGAGATGTTGGACAATCTAAAGTAGATAACTTTGTTCCAACCATAAAAGTCACACACAATGGTCTACAATCCTACATGTTAAACCTCTGTAAAATTGAATTGATATACTTACTTTGGCTAAGCCACAAATTTCTAACCACTCCATCTCTTTGTATTTCCATCCCAAGAATGATTTTAGTTGCACCAAGATATTTCATTCCACATTTATCTACAAGCTAAGACTTTAGTTATGAAATCATTAATTTTATTTTACCAATAAATAACATAACATCAACATATAATGTAATAAAAGGGAAACAATCACAATTTGATTTATTGATAAGGTGGAAAATTAAAACCCTAGGACTCCACCTTGTGCTTTCATAAGGTCTTACTTTTCCACAATGGCGGGGAGGCCTCTTATCATTAAATTCAAGATTGACTAAGATAGGAGATTGACTTGCAACCTGAAAGGTGAGCCAACCAATCCTAGGATATGAATTTAAGAGCTTGGAAATGGATTTTGTATGAAATGTAATGATATGAATAACAATTGATGTAAATGACCTATTCTAATGCAAAAACATCAAATCTGGAAAGTAATAGAAAAATTTAGAGTTTAGAAATAGACTAAGCAGAGTTTTGTGCACCTATGCTATGAATCTGGAACTGATTTTTGAGGACCAAATCACCTAGGGTAACTATGTCCTAGTAATTGAATCTAGAATTTGATTTCACAGTCCTCTGGAGCCTTCTCAAAGCCTTCTTTCTTTCGTGTCTCACTATTGAATCCTCTTTGGGTGTTGAGATAATTGAGTTTCAATATGTTGTAAAGTTGTAGGGTTTGAATACAATAATGAATAAGTGATCTTCAATCTTTCTCTAAACTTCTTCATATCTGAAACCTGCACATTCAAAGAGAGAGAAAGGGTTGTGCCATATAAGGACTTGCCTTAGTCAAACCCCGTGTTGGTGTTTCCACCTCCACAATGGAAAAATCGACAAAAGAAAGCTTATCCTTTTGAGGGATAGAGGCTAAATGACAAATGAATGATGAATCAAAAATGGAATGCAACTCACCACCCAAATCTGATTTTTCTTGAACGATTGAATTCATGCAAATCACCTCAAGGCTTGATTGCTTGGAATACCTACAAGGGTTAGTCCTCACAAACAAAATAATAACATAAACATGAACAAACTCACATAAAACTTGACATGATGCTTCAATATTGAAATGTTGCAATAAATCAACTCTTGATTGCTCGTGACTTGATAATAATTGCTTCAAAAGGTGCTTGATCATAAATTATCCAGCTTAGTTTTCAAATGATGAAATGACTAGGTATTTATATGCAATTAATCTAATTTCCCAAAAATTAAATCCTGATAGACAACATTTGACATTTGAAATTCAAATAATAAAATGCCAACTCCAACATATTAAAATTTGGTGGAAAAATAGGGTGACTATGTCCCAACCCTAGTTTTTGGGAGGTAAAGTGTCAAGAGCAAAATATTTAATGTTTGCCTTGATTTTGCAAACAAGTTTTCTTGATAAAGATCCAAATGGGCCATGGAATGCATAATTTAGGACATTACATGTACAATTAGGTCTATGCACTTAAGGGGGAGAAAAAAATAGTGTGAAATTGTCACTTGAGTGGCAATTTATGATGCTACAATTATAATAAACATAGTGATATGATTTAGAACACTCAAATCCCAAACTCAATACATATATGGGTAAAAGTACAAAGTTGTGTCACACTTTTAGTCAACATATCAACACAAGTGAATTTAAGTATTTCTAACTAAAAAACAATTTTGGTTAAACATATGATCTTGTAAGATTCATTCTAGATAAGTTAGATATGTCCATAACTTTTCCAACTAAAATTGTTGGCTAAATGCATATGTAACACCACTTTGAGGTCAATTTACCAAAAAAATAGATTTATTTTAAAAAATCTATGTTTCTACAACTTCTATTCATGTAAACAATAATTTTTAAAATATAAAAATACCCTTTTGTAGATCCATAGTTTTCAAAAATATATATTTTAATAATTCAATTATTATTTATATTTTCTTTTTAATTTTTACTAAAATTAAGTTATCAACACAAAATATTAGGTTGATTACCATGTCAAGGAAAAAGAGTAAAATTTATTTAAAAAATTAAAAAAAAATATGATGCACTAGATAAAAGAATCTATATCAAGATGGTATAATTTTTTTCCATTTTAGATAAATAGATAATATGAAAGTTGACGTTGAATGGAAACTACTATGTTTTAATACATATGCATTTTAATATTTATTTAAAAATATATATTTATCAAAATTGGAAAAAAAATATCCATGTACTAAAGTTTCAAGTTGTAAATACACATAAAAAAATTGAAGGAAAAAAATAAAAAATACTATATAAAGATTGATGTCTCATGTAACTTCATTTTTCAACATTTTTTTAGCAACTAAATTATAGTGTCAATTTATAAAAAACAATATTCAAATGATTTTTTAATTTTTTTTTTAAAATACAACCATAAAATATACTAAAAATAAATATTTTATTAATTTACATCATTTCAAAATTCAAAACATATATGTCACTTTTTAGTGATTCAAGTTTAAAAATTGGATTAGTGTTGGTCGTTTCCTTTAAAAAGTGTGACCCAACTTTATACTTTTACCCATGTATCAATTTTTTTGGCACCACATCCTAGGACTCTATTTGAGGCCATACAAAGATTTCTTCAATTTACAAACCAAATTACTTTTACCTTTCACCACATAGTACTCTGGTTGTTATCCTCTTCCAAATCACCATGAAGGAAAGTCATTTTCACATCCATTTTCTCAACCTCTAGATCATAAGCAACAATAATAGAAAGCAAGAATCTAATGGATGGATTTTTTGAAACAGGGGAGAATACCTCACCATAATCAGCACCCTCAACCTAAGAGTAACCATTTGCAATTAATCATTCTTTGTACTTCTCAATACCTCCATCTAGACCCGTATTTTTCTTAAACACCCGTTTGCAACCAAGTTTTTGTCCTTCGAGAAATGGTACAAGATCCCATATATCATTCTTTTTCAAAGCTTACATTTCTTTATCCATAGCAACCTTCCAAGATTCTACATCATTCATACCTAATACATTTTCTATAGATTTGGGTTCGTCAATGTTAATATTAAAAGAAAATACATCTCTAATCACTAGGTGAATACCTTTTAGGTGGTTGTCTATGCCTTGTAGAGCTTAGAACAAGCTGAGTTGGAGGTTCTTCCTCCTCTTCTAAAGATTTAGAGCTAGATGAGCTATCCTCAACTTCTTGTCTATCCAAGGGCCTTGATTCAACTTTCTTAGGTGCAAAAGGAATTTGAAATCACATATTCCCATTTGTTTTGTTTTGGTTACAATGTAATAGGAAAAGACTTAGTTTCTCTAAAAATAACACTTCTAGTACATTTTACCTTTTGTGCTACAAGATTCAAAGCTTGTATCCTTTCACACCATAGCTATATTCAATGAAGATACATTTCACAACCTTGTTCTCCAACTTTGTTCACTTCTCCTTTGGTACATGTACATATGCCTCACAACCAAAAACTCTAAGATGTCTCAATGAAGGCTTGTGACCTGATCATGCCTCTATATGAATCTTATCAACCAAGAGCTAATGTAGAAGACCTGTTAATTAGGTAACAAGCAATGACAATAACTTCAACCCAAAACCTTTGTTCTAGACCAAAACCACTTAGCATACTCCTAGCCTTCTCTAATAGTGTCTTGTTCATTATTTTTGCAACTCCATTCTGTTGTGGAGAATAAAGAGTTGTCTTTTGTCTTAGAATATCACAATCTTTACAAAATATATCAAAATCATTAGAGAAAAATATTCATTGCCATTCATTCCTCAAACATTTTATTTTCTTTCCAATCTACAACTTAACCATTGCTTTAATTTTTTTAAATCGATTGGAAACTTCATATTTACTCTTTAAAAAATATACACATGTCCTACTATAATCATCAATAAATGAAGTTCATAATATATGGATTTTCCAATTGAAGGAACATCTAGACATGACCAAACACATTAGAATGAATAAGATCCAATACACCACAATATTTATGAGAACTCAAGTAAAATTAAATGCAATTTTATTTTCCATAAATAAAATGCTCATAGAAATAAAAATCAAGATTACAATCAAACAATCTTTCAACAAGGTTTTTATTTTTCAAGGTCCTTATACCCTGTTATCCAATGTGGTCAAGTCTCTAGTGCCATAATATAGTATTCTCTATAGGTAACTTTGATTCAGAAGAAAAAGCACCCTTAGGTACTCAAAATCTATGATCATTCATTGAAGATGAAACCCTCACCTCTTCCAACGAAGTAGCTATAGTCTTGATTTTCACAAAATTACTATTACACTCAATAGTACATGCATCAAGTTTATATAATGTTCCATATCTAACACCTCTAGAAATCACCATAGTACCTCTAACCATCTTGCATCCTACATTAGAAAAGACTACCTGCACATATGCATCTATTAGTTTTCTCACAGATAATAATTTTATTTTAATCCAGGGATATACAACACACCATTGATCTTTTTTTATTTTATCATCAAGAAACCCGATCCTAACTTTACCACGGTCAATAATCTTTAAATGAGAATCATTGCCCAAGTACACCTTACCTCCATCAAATTTTTCATATCCAAAAAACCAATCTCTATTAGAGATCACATGAAAAGATGCACCTAAGTCAATTAACCATGCATCATTACCTACACGAATGGCCAAAGCTATAATGAATACATCACTATCTTTCTTCTTAAATTCAAAATCAGAATCAAATCTCTTCTTCTTCTTTTCTTCTTTGCAAAGTGTTCAAGTTTACCACAATTCTAACAAATAGCTTTGGACTTTCTAGGATATTTGGATCTCCCCTTGGATTTGGATTTATCATGCTTCTCATTCTTCTTATATTTTTCCTTAGGTCTTCTACAAACATTTAGGGTCTCCTTGGCACTGATGGATATCTTTGTCCTCATCTCTTTAGAGAGTAAAGAACCCACCACATATTCATTCTTCGAGATAAAAAAAGTACTCCTAATAGCCATAACAAGAGAATCTCATAAATTAGGAAAAGAACAAAGAAAGACCTGACATTTCTCCTCCTCATCCATTTTGACACAAATTGATCTACCAATTGAGCCACCAACATATTGAATTCTTCTAGGTGGTTTGTAATTCATCGACCCTCTTCCATCCTCAAGGAATATAATTTCTTCCTCAATAAAATCATGTTCACTAAATAGATGTTTCTTCATGGACATTGATCATAACAAAGTCTACTAGACACAATCTGATTAGACCCTTGAATTTGAGGTCCATAACATCATATTAAGCAGTCAAAGTAGGTTCTATAGGCCTTATAACATTATCATCAATAGCATCCCATAGATCTCGATCTATTAACAGATCCTCCATCTTGAGTTTCCACATCTCAAAATTATTTCCAAAAAATTCTCTACCTCTATTCTCCCTGATGTACTTGTCATCTAAAATTCTTACAACAAGATCACAAAGTATCTTTTGCACAAGCTCCCACTCAAAGCTAGATTAGTTCAAAAAACCCAAGCCACAACTAAAACCAAAGGTGATTAAGCTTTAATGCCACTTGTAAGGAAGCTAAGGTAGTGAAACAACTTCCTACACTAATCCTGAAAGGAGGGTTATGAAAAAAAATAGATTTGAATAGTTACAAAAACTTAAACATAAATAATATTTGTACCACAACACAATGATTTACGTAGGGAAAACCCTTTCAGGAGTAAAACCCCACACTCCAAAAACCGCCCAGTATATTATTCAAAAATCAATAAGATTACAATATACTTGTAGATTAGGCTTTCTCATAGGAGTATCACAAACAAGAGATCTAGAGACAACTCAACAACTATAAGACTCTTACACACAACCTCCATCTCATGCACCTAATATATAAGAGGTACAATACATAAATTGTTAAACGATATTATAAAACCATGAGCTAAAACTACCTAAAAAGTGGCACCCATCTTTATCTCCAATAAAATGATGTGTCTAAACACACACCACCACATGTAACTCCCCCTTTACAACTCATTATGTGTCCAACATGTTTTTACATCTTCCATTCTAGGAGACCCAACTTTCAAAGGCCATAAATTTTGATCTGGTTGTCTGATTAAGAAATTGTTTGAACTGTCGAAAAGATCGTGAAGTACTTTATCAAAATGTAACCTGCTACGTTGGTTATGACCACCTTCAAGCCCAAAAAAAACCTCTAAGGCCTATAAAATGGACTTTGAAACTTTTAAAAATGAAAACTTTAATATCTTCAAATCCATACATGATCTTGCGATGAAAAATTACGAGAATGTTTATTTAGCCAATCTGAAGCTTTGAGGAAAATTCTACATCAATTTGTACTCAAATATAAACTTACTATAAATAGTAACTTCGTGTAATCGCAAGATTGAGACACTAGTTTCCTAACATCTATTTAGGATATCAATGCACAAAATATTTGAATCTACCTTGATATCAACATTGAAGATGGAGATTCCACATTTTTTGTCTAGTAATTTTGAGAATCAAATCCTTGACCCAAGTCTAGCTCAGTTAACTGAAGGAGATGCCCCAATTCTTGACTATTAACAACTACCAGTAATCCTTCATAACCTATCACCACTAGGGTTTTTTTATCACCCATGCCTTTGAAATTTCTTGTCTTATTAGATATTGATCACTATTTGTTTCACTACCCTTGAGCTCTTTCACCTTTTTATCACCTTTTTTACAATCTTCAATCTTTTCACCTTTTGCATTCATTTTCACCATTGAACACAAAATAAGTGAATGTAATTATATTTAAAATAAATATAATTTAAATATATAGTTTCCCAATTAAAAATGGTCTAATATGTAATACTAATAATAAATAATATAAGATAGTTGAATATTTTTCATTAAAAGTCAAGTGAATGAAAAAAAATTAACAATTATTAAATTTATCTTTTTAGGATTGAAATTTCTCTTAATATCATTTAAATTGGTATAGATATATCAATTTTCAGAAATATTTTATTTATGCAAGAATTATTTTTACTTTGAAAAGTGTAATAAATATTATATACTTATATATGTTACTTTTTAATAGTTTCTTTTGTAAGCATTAATGTGTATTTAAAAATTTTTGATGTCTTAAATTTTAATAAAAAATATAAGTTCTAAATCATTTTATTTCTTGATCATGACATTAGATGTTCTCCCCTTATTTTATAATCTCAACAAATTAAATATATTTAAAATATTTATATTATATTTAATATTCAATTATAAATGATAATCTATCAAATTCATTCATTAAAATATCTATTAAAAACAAATATGAAAAATACACCCTCTATTAAAAACGTGGGAAGGAATGTAAGCAATGGTTTACCTAAAACATTATTCATATTATATTTAGGGATCTCAAAGTGCATTCAAATTAATTGCAATAAAAAAGGAATTTCACACTAGTTGGGTCCTACATTCATTTGGTAAATTTATTCAAAACCATTCACCCCTTATAAACTGTAGTGTGCTTTTTCATGTGATTCGAGTAACCTCCCTATAAATTGCAGTGCGTTTTTTCACTCACCTGACGCGACATGACTATACCAATCTATTGTCTAATAGATTTCACCTTAAAAAAATAAAATAAAATAGTGATTGTTAATATGTCCTTCAAACCTGGGGCGCCGGTCCGAGCTCAGTTGGTTAAGGTGTTCCCTGTAGCAGGGCGCCCACCATGGGTTCGACTCTATTGGTGTGTCCCGCCAGCACTGCCGGTCACGGTAAAAAGTTTACGGGGCCGTGCTGCACCCCATTCCCCTCGTTTATAAAACCTTCAAACCTATTATAAAATTAATAGATTCAACTTTAAAATTACAATTGAAGAATTAAATTTAATATTTAATAATAATTTTAATATAAAAAAATAAAAATAAAATAAAATAAAAATTGTTGAAGTTTATTGAATAAGATTATGGCTTCATTTGGTTGGGTCTTACATTCATTTGGTAAATTTATTCAATTAAAGATCCATTAATAATTTTATAGATTTGATATAAAACCCTCATTAAAAAATCTGTTTTTTTTTTAAAGACTAGGGAAATTAACTCCCCTATAAAGCTCCCCTATAAACTGCAGTGCACGTGACCGGAATAGCCCCACGACCTTCGATGCCACGGGAATTATACCAATCTATTGCCTAATAGATTTCACATTCAATCCAATATACCTCAAAATTTTCCTATTCCAAATTCAGGTAATCTGATAAAATACCCCTACATTGTACAATTGATGTTTGGATCGTATCTCTGTCCAATGCACCGATAATCCCCACAAATATTATAGCCGTTGCAGATTATCTCAATTACTATTGCTCTCCATCGGACATATATGGAGCAGGATTTTCTCCATCTCCTGCAACATTTTCCCCCTTCTGTTCCGGTTTAGCTTGCACTCTCATCTCTCAAGCTCAAAACAAAGCTCCTCCACGTTGCTTTACATTTAACTACGAAGAAAAGCAAATACTTATGGAGGGGCAGAAAAATTACCGTAGAGCGTTGAAAGATATTAGAAACATTGTTGGTGTCTTACCAAAATGCAGCATCACTAAAGGACGAGTAGCACCAACAAAGTATGGTTATGCATATCTTCTCTGATAATTCATGACCATTGTTTTGTTTTCACTGTTGGAGGCAGAGAATTTTATAATGAAAATGTAACTAAACTCCTAGAAATCATGGCGCCAATGGGTTTATCACCTGAAGGCTCAAGTGATATAGGTTATTACACTGATTGGGTATTTCTGATTTTTAATCTCAAGAAGCTTGGTGCCACTTTGGCCAAAACTCAGCACTTGACTCAGGTATGACCACTATTTGTTCTCAGTGGTCTGCTTTCATCATTGTGCTCTCAGAAACCGTTATCTGGATCATTTTCTACCCAATTGTTGTTTTTTATCTTAGTAATATGGCTTCTTGAGACTGGATAGATTTTAATTTCGCAGAGGTTTGATTTCTCTGTTATGTTATCAGAAACCAATATATGGGTCATTTTCCTTTGTACCCAATCGGTATTATTTCTGTTAGTAATCTGTTCATTGTTTAACCCAATCTAATCATCTTAGTAAATATGAAACGGAGATCATAGACCCAAGAAATTCATGTGCATCAGTTTTGTTATGTATGATTCAGAATGCCCCACCAGCTGACGAAGTTGAGGAACATTTTGTATTGGGAGCCCTGCAAAAAAGAACGTCGTCATCTATGAGCAACCGAAATTACATGAAGCATTGCAATGCTTTGGAATCTGTGCCATGCCTGGAGGACATCACTCGGTATCAAGCAACATTTCTAGGGAAAGAAACCGAGCCCAAAATGATAGATTTAACATGTCAGAATGAGGTCTGTAACCCAGATTGCATTTAAGATTATAGCTAACCTTGCTAAATGCATATTAATTCTTCAGTTTATATAATTCCCTCGGGTATAAAAGGGTTTTAAAGCATAACAGAGACAATTTTGTGACACTTGTGAGGATTTTGATTTAGTGGCAGGATGATGATGAATGCTGTGAAATGGAAATAGATGTAGCAGAGGATCCAGTAACTGATATTGATGAGGAAGACAAGGGCAATCCATTAGCTGTAGTAGACTAGGTAAATGATATCTATAGGTTCCACCGTGAAACAGAGGTGTGTTTTTGCTCTTCTTCAATGTATTGAATGGATGGAGCAAGTTTTCTGTATAAGTTGATAATTCTTTTGTTCTCTCTGGTATTTATATGCTATATGTGTTGCAGCACATAGCATGGACTAGTTTATTCTTAGATGACAGGTATTTGGGTGTCCATTTACTTGGCCCTTTGCCATGGAACAGATATAGCATCAGTTTTAAATTGCATTGATCTCACCACCGAATGAAATCTCATTATAGGTTCTTAGCTGTGTTCCTTCAGACTACATGTCTCATCAACCTGACATAAATGAAAATATGAGAGCAATTTTGGTGGATTGGATCATTAAGGTCTCACCTTTCCATATCTCTGAGTTATATTGGATCTTTCTTCTTTCCCAAAGGTGGTGTTCTCTTTAAGTTTCAAGAACCAGTCTCATCTGTTCCTCTTTGTTGTTTAGATTCATTTGGAATTCAAGCTCATGCAAGAGACGCTGTTCCTGGTAATCAACATTCTTGATAGATATCTCTCAAGACAAACAGTAGTAAGAAAGTCATTGCAGCTTGTTGCAGTCGCTGCCATGATTTTGGCATGTAAATATGAGGAGATATCTATTCCTCTTGTTGAAGATTTTGTTTACATTACAGAGGATGCTTACACAAGAGCTGAAATTCTGCAAATGGTATATACAGACTCCATTCATTTTAATCTCAAGTTCCAAAAATGAATCAAATGCTCATAGTTCATGTGTTTATGGGTTATATTGATGCATCATGTTGCATTAAACCTGATTGCAGGAGAAATCCATCCTCAATAATTTGAAATTTTCTCTTACCCTTCCAACTCCTTATGTGTTTATGAAGAGATTTCTTAAGGCAGCTGGATCAGATAAAGATGTAAGTCTTGTTTACCTTGATAAAGCAAGATTGATATTTTATTGTTTACTATCTTTGTATTATAATGGAGGTTTTCTTTGAATTTTTAGTTGGAGATGGTGTCCTCCTTTCTGTTGGAATTGTGCCTGGTGGAGTACATTATGTTGAAGTGCCCACCTTCACTTTTAGCAGCTGCAGCAGTATATACAGGTCACTGTACCCTCAAAAGGGCTCCATCTTGGAACAGGACAATGGAGTACCACACTACTTACACTGAAGACCAACTCATGTGACTTACTCTAACCTGTCCTTGTGCTTTGTTTACAATTTCTCTTACAATATCTCTATATGTCTGCTACTCATTGCTTGGTATCATCATTTTACACTATAGAGTATATGCAAAGTTGATGGTCAGATTTCATCAAAGTGCAACCAAAGGCAAGCTGACAGAGGTTCACAAGAAATACTCCATTCCCCAGTACCACTGTGTAGCAAAGCTGGAACCTGCTATTTTCATTGAAGAAAATTATTAACATCCCATCACCTTAGAAGGATCTAACATGACAGGCCTGTTTATTATTGTGCAAGGATTTGGTGGTGGAATTCAACATTATCTCTGCCTCATTGATTATGGTATTGGAAGTGGATTTGAAAACAGAGCAGGAATTTTGACCAAGATGGGTTGGTCCATTTCCTTCCTCTCTAATGTTTTCAAGTTTAAAATCATTCGGCTCGCTGGGCAATTCAGTGAATGTTGTTGCATTAATTTGATGATCGACACTAGCCGATGAATATTTGTTCATCAATTGATTAGTTAAATCAATCAATCATTAGAAGGATAAATCTTTGGCATTAAAATTTGAAAAGTACTAGAGGACAGGGACCCATAGTGGGTCGAGCTCCTATATTGGGTATAAGAGTTGACCAAACTGGGACCATTACTTTTTAATAAGAGATCTTTTAAATATTTAATTCTTTTCCAAAAATAGAACATATAGGGACCAATCAATGTTCCCATCACATTTGTTTACTTTTTAGTATTTTTTTATTAATATTAGGTTGCATACACAAATGATTAACAAGGATTTTAAAACACAAATGCAACTTACATTATTTTGAAATTGTACACAAGTGGATGCAATAGAACACAAAATGTCACATTAAAGCATTTATATTAATAAGTAAACATCCAGCCATCAACCTAATTTAAGTTCCAAGTTGCATTATAATAAACAGTGTTAAATATTTTTTCATTACAACATATCCCATCCAACATGGAGATCCGTCCAAAAAAAGTGCATATAATAAAAAGTTGGAGTCTCAAGTAAAATGTAATAGTGCCCAAGTGCACTCAAAACAGAGATAAATGCCCATCTACTGGTCCCTTTTCCT
This sequence comes from Sequoia sempervirens, assembly GCA_007258455.2. NCBI lineage: Eukaryota > Viridiplantae > Streptophyta > Pinopsida > Cupressales > Cupressaceae > Sequoia > Sequoia sempervirens. The sequence continues at coordinate 90,337,677 of VDFB02358134.1, read as the reverse complement.
TAATACCTGCAAAAAAGTCACAGATAACCATGTAAGGCTCACCAAACTAGCCGTCAAAACAAGAGGACAACAATTTATTAAAATCTAGCACAAACAGCTCAAACTAGGTAAAATCAATCAACTCTCCATTAATTCCACACCATCAACAGTTTAAGGCACGTAGATTTTCTCTGCCAGTGTTTTCTATACCATTTGACAATAGATTTACAGTAAACAATTCCACAAAACCTCCACCACTCATTTCGTCAAGTATTTTCTACGCGGACATGGAAATTTCACCCTTTGAGCTTTAAGGAAGTTTATTTGACAGTGCTCATTCCTGTTCTTCTTAAATACTGTTCAATTCAGAGTTATTCTTGAAAATCATTTAGTTCTTTTATTCATCAAATATTTTAGAGAAAGATATGAAAATTTTGATTTATTGAAAGGTATTTATTTCTATTTGTAATCATAATTATACTTAAATATTGTTCAGTTCAGAATTATTCTTAAATATCATTTAATTCAACTATGCACATGAAAATTTCATTGTGAAATTTAAGAAAGTTTATTTGACGGCACTAATTTATGTTTCTAGTCATGATTATTTTTAAATATTGTCGAATTTAGAGTTATTCTTACATAATCATTTAGCTTGATCATTCACTTAGTCAATATTATTTTATGAAAACGTGGAATGTCATAGTTGAATTTTAACGAAGTGATAAATTCGCAAAGCATCCTCAATGCATCCTTAGACTATACTTTTCAGCTTGATGTGAAGGTAGAAGCAAAGCGGCAAAAAGTATCAAAGCCTTGCCGAACTTTTGTCTCCCTGATTTAAGGTTCCAAAGTTTTTTCACTTACCTTGAGCTGACTTTGGGATGCCATCAAGTACACAATATGCATGGAGCCCTATGATGGTTGGGAGATGGTCCTTAGGATAATTTTATTTTGAAATTTCTACTAGTGGTTGAACTTGCAAATTTCATAGGTTATGACAAATTCTATTTGATCTTCTAGGGTCACTTGTGCGATGATTTGAGCTTTCAATAAAATGTATCAAAATGATTTGAGCTTGATGGCAAGTAGATGAATCAAGTTTGGTTTATGAGTGATATCAATTCATTTGGTGGCATCTTTAGCATCCATTGAATAATTCATGTATCTATGGTAGGATTTTCATTGGCCAGTTGATTGTTGAATTACTACTGTTCAAAACCGCGTAATATCTTCTACACATTTTTTTGAAGAAATAGCATGACTAGTATTCTTTCTCTGTAATAGTATACCTCGTTTGCACATAAGAATTAACAAAAGTTGATGATTGCTTTTAAATTTTAGCTAAGAAATCATCATCAACATAAAAGTCTTCAAATTTCTAAACTATGTTATCTCTTTCAGTTTCCTTCTATACATGCAAGGTTGAATCTGTACTGGGTTGACTAATTCAAAGTTCTGGATTTGAACTGAAATAAGAACTTGGTGGAGATCCCACCAATTTTGATGAATATTCTTGCTTAAGTATATGATGAATTATTATTTTGGATAATCCAGGCCCCAAATTTTTCCATTTAATATATGCTTGCTTTTGCTATTTAATAATCTATAAACATTTACAGAAACAATCTGATATTATTATTTTTATTCTCTTGATTCTAGGTAACATTATTCATTGGTTGCATACTAAAATTATACTGACATAAAATCAAACATAAAACAATCAAAACAAACATATAGCATCATAAATAAGAATGTGAAACTATCAAATCAAACATAGAACATCATAAATCAGAATGTGAAACAATCAAAACAAACATATAACATCACACATCTTTTGTTCAGAGCATCATTGTGAACTCGCCAACTGAACTTACAAATTCAAATTACAAACTGCAATTACAAAGATGAAGAAATTGGAATGCCACATGTTGTAATGTTTGTGATTAATATTAGCATAGCTAATTGTTGGTATGTGTTTTTATCTTGCTTTACAAAATTTAAACTGTCAACCTCACTACATGCATGCCCGAGTATTCATATTTGTTCTACCCATCACGTACAAGCCCAAGTAGTTCTTGATAGTTAGGTTGCACCACCCTGCAGGCCTCTCTACTAATCAACACAGGCAAGTGGGATGTCCAGTTCAATGATTTAGGCTCTTTGTTTCTTTAACTTTGTACTGAAGAGATTCAAAAGATTCCAAATTACAAAACTGATGTCCAAAGGTGTTTGTTGACATGTACAGATGAAAAACAAAGCTCAAATGCGGACCCGTCATGGCAGCAAGAGACTAAAGACAACCATGCCTCCAAAAAAAAGAGGAGTTCATTTCCCACCGGATGAAGACAATCAAGTTGCTAACGAGAGCATTCCTCAACCAGCTATGCCAGTTATTCAAGTAAATGCAGTTGCTAGAAGCAAGAAAGTTTTAGTTCAACGAGAGTGGACGAAAGAGGATATGGATTCAGCATTGAAAGATGTGGAGAATAATGGAATATTGACAAGGAGTGCAGCCAAAAAGTGGGGAATCCCTACGACAACACTCAACAACTGGTTAGGTGGTTTAACAACATCATCAATAAAAGGTCCTCCCACAGTATTGATAACAACTGAAGAGGGTTTGATTGTGGATTGGTGTAAAGAAATGGTAGTAGTGGGCCATGGGCTGGAGATTATTAATCTCAAAGCAGAAGTCGTGCAAATATGCCAAACACGACCAAACCCTTTTAAGGATGGGTTGCCTGGGAAGTCCTAGTGGACTGGGTTTAAAAGGCGTCATCCTAAATTGACATTGAGGATAGTGGAAGGATTGGATAGAGACAAAGCTCTAAACCTTAGGCCTGCTATAGTTGTCGCATTCTATGACACACTGTCCAAAGCATATCAAGCCAACCCATACGAACCACATAAAATTTGGAATTGTGATGAAACCGTAATTCAAGCTGGGAGAAATGGAGCCATGCGAGTTTTGGCCAAAAGAGGCATCAGAAGTGTCTCATACATTATTCCAAAGAGCAGGGAATGGATAACAATTTTATGTTGTGTTAATGTTGCCAAACAGAGCATACCAGGCTTCTATCTTTCAAAGGTAAAAAGCAACTAAAAAACTACATTGTTGGTTGTGAACCAAGTGTGTGCATTGTTGCCCAGCCCCACGCTTGGATGACGAAAGAGTTGTTTATGAATTGGCTGCATCATTTTGCACAATCAGTTTCGAGTGAAGTATCGTTGACAAATAGGCACTTGCTCATATTTGATGGCCATGGCAGCCACATAGCCGTGACAACCATCCAAGAAGCCAGGTCTTTGGGGATCGATTTTCTCACACTACCAGCGCACACATCACACAAATTGCAGCCATTGGATGTTAGTGTTTTTTAGCATTCAAGTCATATTTCAAATTAGAAAGAGCAGTGTGGTTGGCTAGATATCCTAACATAGAAATAAAAAGAGCAGAATTAGCAGAATTGGGAAGCAAGTATTTTCAGAAATCACTGACAGTTTTAAACATCACTGCTGGTTTTAAAAGGATAGGTATATGTCCCCTCAATCTAGATGCTCTAATGGAGGACATGCACCCCAACGAAACTTTTTAGTTCAACGTGCATGATGATGCTTCTACAGTGTAGAACATCCTTAGTCTTTCCGAGGTCAATGTGTCAGATGTGGAAGTTGCCAACACATTACTATCAAGGCTTGCCAATGCTGATTTAAATCCTACAACAGCAAAAACAGTGGGAGAGAAAACAACTTTACATGATTCAGGTGAACCTACAGTGGGGGGTCAACTAGTTGATGACATGGCTAAAAGTCAACAAGAGACTAACATGGATGGACTTAGCCTTCCCTCTCCCCAAGCCAACCATGGTTGGTGGAGGGAGCCATGAATTTAGGATATGACTTGCATCCACAGGAAGAAGGCAGCACATTCTCTTTCCCCTCTCCACCACCCATGTTGAATGTGGATGAAATGGTACATTAGTATGCCGAGTATGGAGAAGGTGATACCCAAGATATTGTAGATTTGAGTCAGGATACTGAGGCTAAACACAACATTCATGGAGATTCCAGCCAATCCTTGGTTTCCCAAGTAGATTCATGTATCAGCAACTTTCTCAAACTACCAGTTCACATTGTGAAGGAAAAACCCAGGACATTAGAGGATAGAGGAATTCGGCTGAGCCAACAATCCCAATTATTAACAACAAACAAATACATGAACTTGTTAATGGAACAAGAGCAAAGGAAGAAGGAAATTCAGGAGTTAAAATTGCGAAAGAGGGAGTAGATTCGGGAAAGAAAGGCAACACGTGTTGTTGCAAAGGAGCGGAAGGATCAAGCCAAACTAGATAGAGAGATTGCACGTCAAGCAAAGGAACAACAGAAAAAGGAAAAAGAGCTCAAAAGGGAGCAAGATAGGATTCAAAAGGAGCAGGATAAAAAGGAAGAAGTGCTTGAAATGGCAAGGTTGGATCTACAAAGATAAAGGTGTTTAAGTAACCCCTTAAACCCTTTTCCCAAAAATCATGCCTTGTTTAGGGAGATGGTCAACATTCATATCCCTAACTATCATACAGTTGTGATCACCACTCAATTTCCTTTAAGTCTAACCCCACCCATTGTGACCAGTACTCAATTTCCAAGTGTAACCCCATCCATTATGAGCAGTACACAAAATCTAGGCCTAAGGCCATCCTATTTGAAAAACACTCTAAGTCCACCAACAAGGGAAGAGAACACGATTGGGAGTCATAGTGATGCTCAAACAAGATTTTACAATTTCCAAAAGCAATAAATGTGTTAGAAAACACAGAAAACGGCCAATAAGTTGTGTTGATAAACACTACTCATAAAGTAGATAAAGTGTTACAACAAATACCATTGTACACTAGTTTTTCCATTTGGAATCTTTTGAATCTCTGCAGTACAAAGTTAAAGAAACAAAGAGCTTAAGCACTGAACTAGACATTCCACCACAAAGAAACTGCACCATTGCCATATTTTTTCTCAGTACAATCTAATGATGGAACAATTCCTAGAAAATATTAGATCCGTTGTGTTTTTGACAACATTCATGCCTCTTAAAGTTTAACCAAGCACATGCCCTTCATTTCCAGCAAAAAGTTGCAAGACTAAACCACTTCGATTCAGTGTCTTATATGGAATCTTGCCTAATTACTTTAAAACTTCATACACTTATATGATTTGTATTTAGTATTTTCTAAATTGGGCTCCTATTTAGTATGGTGATATGTACATTTCCACCTTCAATATAAATAACAAATCCCATGTTCTCATTTAACTCAACAACCCTTCACCTTGGCATATAACTAAATGTATATGTGCATATGTTGAATATTTAACTTGATTTAAAACATTAATGGTGGGTCATTTTATCTCTGAGGTAGAGATTTATTAAATCAAGTGGGATGTGATGACCCTTATTGATCTATTAAAAGGATCCTCAACATTGAAAGAAAAAGAAGAGGAAAAACAGTAGCTGCAATGCAATTTCAGGACCATACAGTCCCCAAGAAAGCCTCCAACACAACAAATTTCAAATTTTCCCAAGTTCACAATTCAAGCTAATTTTTTGATATGCATTTTCACATAGTCAAGCAAAGGGAGTTGCGGTGGGGTGTGCTTGTAATGCTGAAGGATTATCTCTGAGGTAGATATTTTTTAAATCAAGTTAAATATTCAATCCAAATAAATCCTCTTTGTTTTCAAGCTAGAAAGGTCATTGCCTTAGCAGGATAAGAAATCAATACCAGTTTTGAAGGAAAAATGAGAAAAGCCACCAGATGCATGGTGTCTTATCAATGCTAAGGTGAACCAGTATGGGTGCCATCTGTAATGACCAAATGCAGAGAGTAGAGTCGATAATGGTGCCAAAGGGTTTGTTGAGTGTGGAGGAGGAGAGCATTGAACGCTCCATAGCTGTAAAAAGCCAAGGCACAATAACCAAAAAAGGAGGGAGTATGAGTTAATGAGTCTGAACTTCCTCTTTAATGCGACTGGACTTCTATTTAATGTGGGAGTGTGCGATGAAAAGGTGGTGAGTTGCTCGGATGCCACACGACATCGTGATCACATCCCACTTGATTTAAAAAATCTCTACCTTAGAGATAAAATGACCCACTATTAATGTTTTAAATCAAGTTAAATATTCAACATATGCACATATACATTCAGTTATATGCCAAGGTGAAGGATTGTTGAGTTGAATGAAAACATGGGATTTGTTATTTATATTGAAGATGGAAATGTACATATCACCCAAGATTGACCTAAATCAACATATAGCATGTTTAAGGTAATCTAAACTTACCAGTGAAATAGGAGCCCAATTTAGAAAATACTAAATACAAAATCATATAAGTGTCTAAAGTTTTAAAGTAATTGGGCAAGATTCCATATAAAAAACAACTCAAACTGCCAAAGTTCATAATAAGATACTGAATCAAAGTGGTTTAATGTTGTAAGCAGTATCTGATAAGCGACACAACATTAAACAACTGAAAACCCATGTGAAAACCCAAAACCCTTTTGAAAACCGAAGCTTCAAAAGACAAATAGATTGAAAACCAGAAGAACGTTAAATGTACAAGCACAAAAGCTTTGCAAACACAATAAAACCAAATAAATCCTCTTTGTTTTCAAGCTAGAAAGGTCATTGCCTTAGCAGGATAAGGAATCCTTACCAGGTTTGAAGGAAAAATGAGCAAATCCAATAGATGCACGGTGTCTTATCAATGCCAAGGTGAACCAGTATGGGTGCCATCTGTAACTACCAAATGCGAAGAGCGGAGCATAGATGGACAATCGATGAAGTCGCCTTCAATGTTCCTGGACTATCCATGGATTGTTTTATACCTCCTGTTGACATCAAAATGGTTTAGTCAATGACACCTATGAGCTTCCTCATGAAGACAGAGGCAAACAAATTGTTGGAAATAGATCAAAGGTGGTAGCTCTGGAAAAATATAAGGAAAATTTTGATAATATAATTTGGAGAGTAGAAGTCTAATCCTCTGTTTCAAATTATCAATATTTTGATATGTTGTTTCTTTCAAATGTCTCTTAGTTGAATGGCTTTAATTCTGTAAATGAAATATTATATGCATGTGTTTTAGTTATCCTTATTTTGTTTGGAAACTAATATGGTGAATAGCACTGTTATACAATCACTTAGCATAACTGGGACAAAGAAGAGCAAGTTTAATAAGTCAATCTTCTTTTGTGCTACAATAAGATGAAATCTCCCATCTTCATATATTGGTTAATCACTCCATTTCGTTCTTATTTTTATATTGAATAAAGTTTGCAATGATGGCTCAGTACAAGCAACTAAGTACAAATAACATCAAGACTATTTCCTAAAGAGCATTAACATAAAAATCAACACTAGAAGCCAACAATGGAAGTCCAAGACTCACAACTTAGATTCCCATATTAGATGTCACTATTTGGATCTGAACTTGGGTCTCCACAATGAGAACCTAGCGATATAATAAATTGAGCTCAACTCCATTTCTTTTGTATACTGTAATCAATAAATCCTCTTTTGCATTTTGTAGTTTATTGTTTATTTGGAGATGTGCCTTTTGCACTTGGAAAAATTGGATGTACTCTCACTTGACCCAAATGGTAAATGCTCCACTCACAGACATTCCAAATTAACAACAAATGTTTGCCTTCATAACTTTGCATTGTTATTTTGAATTTTATCATTCTAGTTTTAACATTCTTCTTATAGATGGCCCAAACTAACAAAATATAGTTTCCATTGTAATTTTGTATTGTTATTTTAATTTTTCACTTATATAGTACTGGTTTTTAATAAACATATTTGTGATAGAGTGACGTGTGCTCTTAGATGAAGGTTGTATATTTCTCAGTGCTAAAATGTATATTTGATAACATTAAATTGTAGTTTTGTTCAGTGACAACATTGCCATTTTGTATATGGGTTACATTGTTCTTGATATATTTGATGGGTGGAACCTCAATATTCATTATGTACCCTAAAGCATCATGTGGGATTGCTCTTCATAAACATTGGAGAATTTACTTGAAAAGGAGGATCCAGAATTTCTCGAATCTTATTCTTTTGGGTTATTTGTGAATTATTTTTATTTTTGATGTGGAAGCACTATACTAAGATTAAGAGGCAGAGGCAGTTCTGCTAGATGCATAGAAGCCTCTAATCAATGTGACATTCTTACAAACTAATCTACAATGAATTGAGGAAGAGATAGAGGATGTTGTGAAGTTCTTTAAAAGCACTCGTCATATGTTATTGTATTATGAGGACTTGATAAAAGATCAAACGAAGATGAGGGAGGTGGAGGAGTTTCTCAATGTGCCCCAACATAAATTAGAGAGTCGTCAAGTGAAAATTCGCACGCTCCTACTTTCAAAGCAGATTGAAAACATAGATGAGGTCTACAAAAAACTGAAAGGAACCAAGTATGAGGTGTTTATGGAGGAGACAGACTATGACATGTGACTCTGTTAACATAGAGTTACGTATACAACTGAAACAACCTCTAATTTGCTACACAGTGTAGGTAAATAGACCACATTCTTTTATTTTTTGCTAATCAAAATTATCTTAAATTGATCTACTCATAACAAAGAAGATTTGTAAGCTGAAATGCTTGTTCAAACGTTTGTTTTGTATTATCTCCAAGGACAATAGGAAGTGGAGAGGTCAGAAATCAAGAACATGTCTTATTCCTTTGCTTTCCTCTTGAAAACACATTGGAACAAATTACACTTCATTCATTGCTCTCTAAAGGGACTTGCAGAGGCCAGATACAAAGCGGCCATCTATTTTTGAAAATAGGTTGTTGTGATTGAATGTTACAGTTAGTTGTGTTCCACTTTTCCCTTGTCTAAATTTTGGTTAAGATATCAGCTCATGAAGAGAATCAAAAGAGAATGGTGTAGATAGAGACATTTGATAAATGCAATTTTCACATGTTGCTTGTGTAAGTTCATATTTTTGCAGCACAATCTGCTTCACGCCCACTATTTTGTTTGTGGTCTTTGAGATAAACTAAAATTTACAATGGTATAAAATATAATTTAATTAAAAAAAAAACACCAACCACAACTAGAATCACATGTAACCAATTATGATAACCATATAAAGAAATCATACATAACAATATCAACTATTTTATCCCTCCCTATAATCTTAGTATAGGGCTCTAGGAAAAGTCATGTTTTTTTAGCGAAAGCACTTTTCATCATCTCCTTAAACTCTGTGTCCCAAATTACAGTAAAAACTTGTCACTGCATGATTGTTTTAAAACTTGTCACTGCATGATTTTTTTAAAACTTGTCATTGCATGATTTTTTCTGTAAGTTATTTTCTTGTGGATAACTTATATGCACCAAATTACTTGTTCTTTCATGGTTGCTCTAATAGGGTTTAGGGTTTAATTCTCACAAGGCTAATATTGAGCTTGAGTCCATAACACGTGAAGGAGAATATCTCTTCTTTAAGTTATTTTCTTTAAGTTTAAGTTATTTTCTTGGGACTACAAAATGTAATAGGAGCAGCCATGAAAGAATGAGTAATTTGGTGCAACATTTACACATCTGACTTTGTCATCTGGTTAGAAAAAATGGATCCTTTTCTTTCCATCTTAAAATGGATCATAATGGCACAGCCCTAGCATAAAACATGACAGATAATAACTAAATAAAACACAAGCATGTTTAAATAGAGGAGCATAAAAAAAATTAGTTTGTAAAAATAAATGAATGGCAGAGAATGAAACCTCCTCTCCCCAATGTTTTCTTACATTTAAAAATAAAAATAAAAATAAAATGATACCCTTATCGCCATTTTTAATCTGCTGCTCAATAAAGCAAAAAAAATATATGTTGTAGCAAGAAGATGACGATTCAATCATCTGTAAATCTGTGCTTTCTTTTTCCTGTGTTTGAATAAAAGAAAAATACAACATATTGTTTGCAATATTAAAAACAAAAAAAAACAAAATCAGAGGAAGCCTAAACAAAATTATTGAAAGATATTTTGTTTGAAAAAACTTAACCCATGTGAAAACCCAAAACCCTTTTCAAAACCCATGTGAAAACCCAAAACTGTTTTGAAAACCAAAGTTTCAAAAGACAAGCAGATGGAAAACCAGAAGAACAATAAATATACACAATAAAACCAATTAAATCCTCTCTTTTTTCGAGCTAGAAAGGTCATTGCCTTAGCAAGATAAGGAATCCTTACCAGGTTCGAAGGAAAAATGAGCAAAACCAATAGATGCATGGTGTCTTATCAACACCAAGGTGAACCAGTATGGGTGCCACCTACAACTACCAAACGCGGAGAGTAGAGTCGATAATGGTGTCAAAGGGTTTGTTGAGTGTGAAGGAGGAGAGCATTGAATGGTCCATAGCTGCTAAAAGCCAATGCACGATAACCAGCAAAAGAAGGATGGAGTAGGAGTTAATGAGTCTACACTTCCTCTTTAATGCGACTGGACTTCTATTTAATGTGGGACTGTGTGATGAAAAGGTGGCGAGTTGGTCAGATGCCACACAACATCACGAGCACAACTCATGATGCCACTTCCCGCCACTGGTGTATGGTGTGTCTAGTCTTTGGTTGGCAGTTAAAAATGGCCAGAAATTCAACCCCGCCAAACAAACACGTCGTCCACATGGAAAATCGATGTCCAGCGTGTTAAAACAAAATATTTAGGTTATCCACATCACCACTTACGTGGAAAAGTCAAAAAAAAATTATTCAGATGACGTGGCACGCCAGGTGGAGGGGCGAAGTTAGGGTGACCCACTATGGGTCCCCCTCCCCTAACATATCAATTTTAAAGGCAATAAAAATTCACAGTTATGAAATATGTAGAAAATTAGTAAAAAAAATAAAAATTGATCGGTGATAAGGCGATTTTATTAATAATAAAGAAATAGAATACAAAACTAAAACTCCTTGCAATACCAGATAAAAACCATTTCCAGCACCAGTAAACTCCTGAAGACAACTCCTAGCCTAGCCAAATATCCAAATACAAACACATTAGTGTGTTATAGATAATGAATATTCTCATAAAAGAGCAGAAGCACCACAGGAAAATCGAAAACCAACCCAAAACCAACAACTGATGTTGGGCTCAAGTTGTATTTTCTTCAGCTGAGACCTGAGAACCATTGCAAATGTATCCTTCCTTTCTTTCTTTTCTTTTTTTCCTTTAACCGTTTTCCAGCCATCTTCTACCCTTACTGCCACATTCTGCCAATCCAAAGATTTAGCAACAGGATTCTTCAAAGCTCCATCCAAGCTTCCATTCGCTTGTTGACTCCATTCATCAACTTTTTGTTTCCTTATCTCTTTCCCTTGCGACCATGCTAAGCCTCTATTCTCGAGACAGACAGGAGTTACATCCCACTTTGTGGGGCTTAACTCCTTATCTCCTTCACTTTGGATGACAATACTGTCATTAACCTGATTTCCTTTCTATGTCAGGCCACCAATATTTTGCAGCTGAAACTCTCTACTCCCTTCCTCTACATCCACCGTCCCTTCTTGACCTCGCTTCCTACTACCTTCCTCCATAGTCGCCACCCCTTCCTGACCTCACTTCACCCTGCTATTCTCCAGAGTGTTTAGCAGATTCTCATACTTTCTCTACCAAATAGTGTTGGGGCTCGACATCTTTCCACCAGGATGTTGATTTAGAGGTTCTGTGTTTTGCACATTGAGCAACCAGATGCCCAGTTTTAAAGCAAACTCGGCATCTAAAATGAATCCCTTCATTATCTAGGGGTTGCACCCACAAACCTTTTGAAGTCTTAAAATGAATCTCCTTCAGAGGAGCATTTGAAACATCCATTTCCACCAAAATCCGTACAAAGGTTGAATGCAATAGGCTTGAGGACCCTTCATCCACCATTAAAAAACTTCCAAGAGAGTTCCCTATAGCCTCTAAAAAATAATCAAACAAAAAATGTAAGGGAAAGTTTAGAAGCCTCACCCAAATTGGGACCTTCTCGAAAACCTCAGTGGCTGGATTAAAAGCTGGGTGCCAAGGTTTTAACATCAGGGGAAATTTTTCTTCCCATTCCCAATGGTAATCACACAGAATTTGCTTTCTATCTTGCTCCTTTACAAAGACCACTATGAAGAAGCCTCTTGCCATGGGATAGATTTGAACAACCCCTTCTAACAAACCTTCCCATTGATGAGAAATCCACTAGTGGAGGTCTATTAAGCTTAGCCAAAATCCCCTGAAATGACTAATCAGACCAAGCCCAGAAAAACTCTTTCATTAAATAGAACTTCTTGCTCCAACTCCTCATTAAGCTCCATTGAAACAGACCTGGAAGTTGGAAGAAGACCAGAAACCACACCACCCCTGTCTAAAGCATTTCTGTTTAAAAAATCCAAAGGCTGTGATGGGCCCGATTGAAAATCCCCAGGCTCCGCCGTGCTCCGCCCTTTAACAAAACCATCCCCTGAAGCCCATGTAGCAGGAACAGGGTCCCCACCACTCCTCTCCATCAAGATTTTTCCAGTTTGCTTTGAAGTCTGAATGCCACCTACTTGCCTCCCATTGTCAGACACCTTGGCTCCCTCCTTACCCCCAAATTCTCCTAGGCCACGAGCTTCAAGCAAATTAGTTTTCTGGCCATGCTGAGGAGCGGAGCACCTTCGTCCAACCCCAAAACGCCAATGATTTTCCCTTTTAACTTCTCTGCCTTGCCAGCTTGACCATCAAAATTTGTCTTTCCCCCAAAGCTAACCCTCTTGCGCTGAAATCTGTGGGAGATACTCTGTGAATCCTTCTCAAGCACCTTTAGGCCGGGAAAAACCCTGGTAGCCACAATGGTTCACTGCATTCAACCGTTGCCCTCCATTCTTTAAATAAAGCTGAAAAATAGTAAAATATTGATCGTCATTATTTAGAATGATTTTTCTTAGTAGAATTGGGGCAATAATTTACGATTATTCATTTAAAATTCTTTCATATATTAAAAGATATTTAAAATTCATTTAAAATAATTTATATTTCATTAATATATAGACAAATTTGATGGTCTTTTAAAATCTTTGTTTTCTTCATGTGTTATGATCTTCCTAAAATTTTAATAGTATTTCACATAAAAATATGTAAGTATGGTTATAGGTCATCAAATTTAGGTCTTAAGAACAAAATTTATAAAAAGTAGATATATTGTTGGGTGTAAGGGAAGATAGTAATTATATTAATGTGGTTTTCTTGGCATACGACAAATTCACCGCCAGCAATTCACCGACAGATAGAATATTCACTGCCAACAATTCATCGCACGAAAATTCGCCGCCATGACAATTCACCACGCGAAAAATTAATTGCATGAATTTTTGGCTGTTAATTTTCCATGGCAGTGAATTACTGGTGGTGGTGAATTTTCCCACAGTGAATTGTTGACGATGAATTTTCCATCGATGAATTGCTACGGTGAATTTTCCTAGAGCCGAATTTCTTAGGTTTCGAAGATAAGAGAAGAAAAGGAGTTGGGGTTGCAAATAAGAGATATGAAGTTAAGTAAAAAAATTATAAATTTATATTTCTTTATTTTTAATTTTCATAAGATCATAGGAGAATTGGTTATGTTGTTTATATAGAAATCATATATAGATTTGTTTAATTTTAAGTGAATGAAATGATGAAGTTGTTTATATACTACATAGGAAATGCAAGCTTATTTTAAAAAGAGGGATTTGATCCATGTACATCTTTTAGGACAATGTATAAAGTAACTGAAAAATGACTCTATTTGTGGACATCCACCAAGAAGGCCTTATACATCAAATTGAGGGTGATCAAAAAATTATGTCACACACTTATACACCTTATTTATAGGATTGACACATGATATATATAAACATATGAACAATTATGGTAGGAATTAAGGGCATGGTTTAAATCTATACAATATCAAGGCTATATCTAAACAATATCAAGGCTAGCTGAATATAAAACTGTAATAAAATATTAAGTTTGAGGCTGGGGTTTTAATTTGATGAAGGTATGATATTATTTAAGTATTTTTTGGTAAAACATAATCAAAATTTAAGGAATACAACATTGCATGAAGGGAGATTTTAAGTAAAACAAGTATATATATTTAGTCCTTTCTTTCAAAATAAAGCATGTCATCATTTGAAGGGCAATTTTGAATGGATAATTGTCATGAAAATTTTGCTTGATAGGAAGAATTGACCATTACATTTAGACCCTACTTTAGACATGTTTTTCACTACAATTTACTTAGGAGAAAAAAAATTAAAATAATGAAAGCTTATGATTTAGGAACCAAGACTAATCATGGAAAATTGCTAGAAATTAAATCTAAAAAGTAAATTAAATTTAATGCATGGTTCCTTAGGTCTAATTTTGAAGCAAAATTTGTTTTCTAGTTGTCATAGAATCACTCAACAAGATTCTCAAAATTTGTGCTCTAGTATTGACCTATAAATCTAATAGTGCACTATCTTGGTTCACTTACATATGTTCAAAACTAGTCCTAATGTATGGAAAATTAACCTATAACTTATAGATCTAATCTAGCTATTTTTTTCTAGATTTCAATAAACATACATTGTTATAAAAACCTTCGGGGTATCACATCCCCTATAGTCAAAGACTAGGATAAAATAAAATAATAAAACAAATTAAAATGTCTTTTGAAACAAGAGAAGAGGATAGGGAGACAAAACTTATGGCATAAGTATGGGTATGTTGGTAGAGAGAGGGATTGGGCACCATGAACAAAGACAAATTCCTATAATGCCATTAAAGTGGTATGGCATCCCCTCTCCCCATCCACAACCTCATGTTGGAAGTATTGAGATATTAGTGAGGAGGAAGGAGGTGATTTAAGAGTTCTCTTATGATAATTTTGGGGCAATATTTAGAATGAAAATGATGGAAAGACAAGCCAAAATAGCTTAGAGAAAATGAAGGAATTTCATTAGAGGCATGGTGGGTGGAATGGGGACACAAAGAAAGAACAATGGTGTTACTACAATTGCTCCTGATAGACAAGTATGCGAAAAAATGTAGAGGTCTAGAGAATGCATGTCTAAGTTAGGAGAAATGGCTCAAAGAACTTTGTTCTCATGGACTGCAAGGGTTGCAAGATATTCACAAATGGGTTTGTCAAAAATTCCAATAAAACTTTTAAGAAAACACAATTAATAGGTGAAAATAAAATTCCCCAACCTTTGACAGCATCTTCCCTACCCACATTGAAAGAAGGGCTTTTGAGAAGGTGATGGATGTCCATCAAAGGATAAAGATAGAGGTGGAAAGAGAAGTTTGGAGTGATTTTGTCATCTTAACAAGTTGTTCAAGGTTATTCTTTTTGTCTAGAGATGTGTTGGAGATATTATATATAAATATTTATTATGCAATTCTAAGTGCATGGATTTATGGTTAATTATACTAAATTTTATATTGGTACTAGTTAAACATTGTTACAACTCAGTACTAAAAAATTATGCTCTACAACTAGTTTAGAAATCTAAATATTTTTAAAAAATTAGTTAACCTATTATCTATCACTTTACAATGAGACCTACAAATACATTTATGAGGATTTTATTAAACAAATAATGTGCCTACACCTGCCTTTATTTTCCTTGGGAGGTGTTGTGAGAGTCCACATGCTCTACGAACTATTTTGAACCATTTAGCATTATGTATAGTTGGGAAACTTCTATTGTTTGATGTCTTGGGTAAAAATTACTTTGATTTCTAGGATAGTGACACTTGATCCAAAGCATGGTTGTAGGGCAAGATAATTCTGAAAATATATTCTTGATGGTTTTCCTAGTGATTAAACTAAAGTATGGATAATAACCTAGAATGAATCTTGTATTAAATAAGAGAAATATTCTTATGATGATCCCAAAAAAAGTACTATGTGATGTCATGATATGATATCTTGCTTTATGGCCATGAATATGATGATGTCATTACATGTTATTGCTAGGAATGAAGTATTTGGTCTTTGTAAAGTAATTCTAGGAAAGAACTTTGTATGTTGAGTTGAGTTGTTAGGCCATTAAGATATTTTTATTATGAATAAATCCCTCACAAATTAGACATCAAAATAAGTAAATGAATTTTCTAAATGTGATCTAATGTGGCTTATAGGAATATTTCCATAGTTACCATTGTTCATTATAGTTGACAAGTGAATTATTATTGTAATGGTCAATGATAAGTATAGTACCCTTGGATAATAAATTTGATAGTCAATTTGAAGATACAAGATTTTGAGTGGATAATTCTACCACTACTTAAACCTCAAGAATTAATCAAATCAAGGAAGATAAAACAATAGCTAGTTATGGGATCCTGAATTATTTCTCAAGTGTACTAGTTGTGAGACACCCACTAATGTATTACATTGAAGTATATAGTTTCTATATAGGAACAATTATTACCAATCATTAGGATCATATTTGATTATAAGTGGCAAGTTTGAATGTTATATATTTAGTAAACTAGACCATAATAAGAGTATTGGAGATCATCATATGGTAAATGAAATCAAAAGGCTATGAATTTTATTTTGAATAATGAGTAAAAACAAGTTTTGGAGGGACCCAAAGCACTTTATAAGCAGGTTTTGAAGGGACCTGAAATCTTGTCAAAACAAAGGATATTGCTAAAAGATTAAACACAGACAAACAACAGGCTAACAATAGAAATCCTTTGTAAGATAATCAATACTATCCAATACTGCAATGAAAAGGTTACAAAGGGTACCTAGACCCCTTAACAACCAAGTTTTGTATGGACCAAAAACCCTAACTAACTAAAAACACTGCCTGAGATAGCTAGGCCACAACAAACCAACTGCTCAGAAAGAGAATTTCTAAGCCATGAAAAATAACAATAATGGTGAGGCAAAAAAACATCACCCAACTTGCCACTCCACCCCTATTGGAGAAGACACCAAGTAAACCCTTTCCAAAATAGTCACGGCAGTCTGAAAAACTAAAACTCCACCGCAATAGGAGTGGCATCCACCTCAATAGGAGCTACAAGAGAGAAAACCAATTGAAGAAGTGAGAGAAACCCACCACACCTACAAAACACATCTCCACCTCAAAAGGAGATGTCTCCACCTCAATAGGAGAGGTCTCCACCCCAATAGGAGACACCAACTATAGAACCAAGAAAAGAGAAAACACTCCTACAGAGAGTGAAAACTTAGCATCCATAGGCAACACACACACCTAGATCTTTAGGATGATCATTGAGTACAACCCAGCCAAAAGTAAAATTACCAAAAAAAGGGTAGACACCGCATCCAAAGAGACCAGTTTAGCATAAAAATCTCAACTACAACAACCAGCACCAACTTCACCTCAAAAGGAGGGATCTCAAGCTTTATAGGAGACACATACTAAGGAAGTAGGATAAGAGAAAAACATAGTGGAAGACAGGGCAACTAAGGCTCCCATAAACAACAACTTCAACTAGGACAACAAATCAATCTTTAAGCTTAGCCCAGCCAATAACACCAAACTAGACACAAGGGCAGTAAACACTCCCTTTAGCTCCAAACACATATGGGACATGAAAAAAATCTTCGAACATAGCTCAGCCATCAACATCAAAATAGAAAGTAGGGTAGAAAGAGCTCCCTTAGAGAGGTTTATCCAACAGATTCTCATAGCATGAGAGCAAAGAGTACATTTGTAGGGGGAAACCTCAAAAACCCCTACACAAGAGAATAAAAAATAGGGGATACAGGTCCCCAACCACCCCTGAGGGGGAAAACCAAAGATCTCCAACTAGCAAGAAAACCACCGTAGAAGGCCCACACACCACAAGGCAATGGAGGAAGCCACAATCACACCATCGTAGGGCACACCAAAGATTAGAAGAAGCGAAAAATATCATTGCACCCCACATTAGACAACCAAAGCTACAACCTAGCCATCCTCTCGTAAGAAGAAAAGAAGTCGGTTGAGTAAGAGAAAGACCCCCAATAGCGACAACCACCACAAAGATGCAAGTCGTTGCCACTCCATTTCCTTCAAACCAGTTTCCAAGAACCCCCAGTTGCACCCACCAAAGACGTCCACCCACAACAAGGACAGTCAGGGTACTATTACCATCTACTTTGTCCTCAAAATATGCTTCTCTCTCACCCTCTGCAACAGGGGAATTCAAATTCCCACCCACGCTCCTTTTCCTACTCATCGCACTCCTCCACTCCACCATTGTCTAGTATAGTATTACTATTAGGGCTAGGAATGTTGTTATTATTATTATTGAGTGTATATCTTTAGTATATCTTCATATCATGATCCAATAGATATATTTTTGTTGATTATCTTAGGTGTGACTCAAGTAATGTTCATGCTTAATCAAGTTATAGTTATTATTGTAATTCCTTTGTTTAAAATATTTTTTATGTGTCCTTGTTCATGTATTTCTTTCTGATTAAGAAGGAATTCATAATATGGTATGATTATTATACATGTTATTATTGAATCCTATTATAGCACACATCATTAGGAGCTATAGTAGGGCCTTTACATAATCATTTCATGGGGTGATAGTTTGATTACTTCTTGTTGCCTTGTTCTTTTATGTGACTGAGCTTAGCTTATATTGATTATGTTGGGAGCATAAATTTCTATGTGTGAATTGATTCTAGTAATGTTAGTAATTAATGGTATGCAATGGGTGACAATGGAACTTGGCCTTCAATTAGAAGTTCTTAATATCACAAGAGGGTAATAATTTCAATTGAGCTTAATATACATATTTATAACTAAACCTTAGGACTTATTAGTGTTATCTAGTATTGATAAGATAACTATCATTTGTGTTGGCATCAATAATTGTAGCATCTCATACCTTAGGAAAATATGATCAAGGTTGTAAAGAACTAGTATAACTACCCATTTAACCCAATGGTTTTGTATGAACAAAGTTAATTTATTGTTGATTAATAAGCCTATCACATGTGTCAATGAGATGAACCTATAAGATATTTTTGGGATGTTCAAGTTAAATTATAAATAAAAATTGGTGGAGTTTAATTTGAGACCTTAACACCCTTAGAGGGAAGTTTTATAGTACTATTTCCTAAATTTTGAGCTTAGTTATGTTTTCCTACATATTATTAAGTGTTAAATTAATTGATTTGATTAATTAATGAAACCTTGCTTATAAGATCCTATGTGTATGTCCTTTGAGAGACTTAGGAGAGATTCTATATAGAATTAGGTATATCGGATGTTGTACTTTGACCCAAGTTTATAGGGGATGGGTTTAGGAAATAGATCTAAGGTTTAGGGTTGTTCCTAAACTTTCTGACCTTCCCTCTTTGGAATGCTTCAATCCAAGTATAAAATTTGCATTAGATATTTATTGATTGTAGTGTAGAAAACTGTATACCTTTACAATTTCACCTTTGTTTGCATCCCCTTAATTAATTGGACTTAATTAAGCTTCTAATTACCTAAATTATGCATTCCAGAGCCTTATTAATCTCATTTTTTGAAAGGGAACCCTATATTAGACAATTGCTAACATTAATTAAAACACCTTGGAAATTGAGTGTCCTGGAATTAGGTCTTGGGTGAATGGGTCCCCTTCAAGTCCTAGGACCCAATTTTTAATATGTTTTTGGTGATATTTTAATGATTCAAATTCAAGTTTCATTTGTTGTCTTTTGGAATCTCATTTTTGGGAAATTAGATAAACACCTATAAATACATAGTTATTTTATCAATTCAAATGGAACACGCATAATTCAAACTTTACAATAGAAAACATTATTGTCAAGAGCATTTAAGAGCGGATTTATTAGTCATCTAAAGTAGCAATCAAGATCATATCATCATGTCAAAATTCATGTGTGTTCATGTCATGTTTTGGAGCTAACATTGTGATGTAGGTCTCAAGCATTCAAGCATCAAATCAATCAATCAATCCAATTCATGCAAGATCCAGATCTTAGAGTGATGTGTTTGAATTTAGTCCTCTAAGGGCAACCATTAAGGGTTTGGTGAGTTGTGACAAGCGAGTGTTCATTCATCAATTCCTTCATTTCATCATTATTTCATTATCAAGGTTTAATTACCAAACATGGGGTTTGACTGAGGCGAACCCCCATTTACCCAAAAATAAAATTTTGTCTTCTCTCTTTGTATGTGCAGATTTACATGTGAAGAAGGACTGAAAGTTGATCAAAGGAGCAATTTTACAAAGTTGTGAAAGTTGTCATCATTGTTGTCAAGTTACAGAAACTCACCTAGAGGTTTTATTTCTAGCTTTTCAACAGTCAAACTTGGAGGAATTAGAATCTTAGATCCAAGACCAAAGGACTACAAAAAGTATTTTTGGACCCCTACACTAGGATCCATTCGCCTTTGGGTGAACCAGTCCTGCTACAGACCTTAAAACCTGCTTTTTGGCATAGGTGCACCCCATTATGCCCTTCTCAAATCTTCTTGCAAATTTTTATTTCTATTTTTGTTATCATAGAATTTTGCATTTCAAGCATTAGTTCATATAGTTTAGTTAGTTAATGCATTTTAAATCATTTCCCCATATAAAAAATCAGCCACTTTTGTTATGAAAAAAATAATAGATCCCAAAATAGGGTTGGCTCACCTTAAGATTGAAAGTCAACCCTTCCCCTTTGAGATCTCTTTTTTAAATGAAATTAGGAAAAGTGTAGGTGTGTTTAAACCTTGTAAGAATTCCATATCGACCACACACATAACTCACCTACCCCTCTTTTCTAATGTTTCATTTTGGTGAACCTAACGTTGTACATCTTAAATTTTGATTTGGAAGTCTCTAAAACCCTAGATCTAGGATTTGCATTAGTTTGTTTTGCATCTCATTCAAGGTTTCAAAATTGCATTCTTACATCATTTAAATTCACAAAAATCCAAAAATATTTCATAAATCTTGCATACATCTTGCATATTAGTTGTATCAAGGGTGTCTTTCAGTCATTTAGATAAAAAAATTAAATCAAAATTGCATCTAAAAAGTTGTCATTTTGTTCACTTTTTTCCATCAAATTGCATTTGAATTTAATCATCAAATTTTGAAAATATATAACTGAAAGAATCTATTTGCAACTTGAAACACAAAATTTAAACGTTAACTCAGAAACTCAAAATTTAATTTCTCAAATCCATGTACAAAGACCCATTCATCCTTGGGCGAACCTGTCCTTGTACAGGTCATTTTCCAAATTTCTAAGCATAAATTTGTCTGTTGTATTTATTTATTATTGTTTGTAGACCTCAGTTTCAGTTTCAAAAATTGTTATTTTCGGCAGTCGTTTGCATTAAAGTCAATTGATCAAAACTAGTGCATTGTTCAAAAGTAAAAATTTGCTTTCAAAAGACAACATTTCTAGATTTTTTTTGCATCTTACGATCATCAAATCTGAAATTTTGCATCAAACTTCATAATGGATATGTGTTTTGGTAAAATATGGATGTCCTTAAAATCTTTGGTTGACGTCGCAAGTTGTGTGTTTGGTGATGATCCTAATACAATGGAGCCTATTAATGATCCTTCACCTCCTAATGAATGTCTCTATGAGATTGGCATCTTAGCTGAAGATGAAGATAGCATGCGAGGATTCATAAAAAATTCCTTGTGTAAACTTGAGATCAATGCATCCTTTTACCTGGATCCATATAACAACCAACACCTCCTATCATCCCACCACTTGAGATGCTTGTCCTTTTGCATCCTAAAGTTAAATCGAAAACTAAGCCTAAACCATCAAGCATGAAGGAACCTATTCACAATGGCAACATTGATACTCTTGCATCCTATGCCCACTGAGTTACTAATACACCTATCAACCTAGAAGAGAGTTATGGCCAAGGCTTTCGAATCTTGGGTAAGTGCACCAAGTTGTGACACAAAAATGGCTCTTAAGATGCCACTTTTTTCCTAAAATCAACAAATTCTAATGTTCACGAGAAAATGAAGATAGTTACACTCAAAATTCAAAGATGCTTGACAAGAATAAGAGTTGAAGTGCTCTGAATCTACTTTCCAAGCTACTAACTTTTTTTGAAAATAATTAAGGGTTTCAAAAAGGGGGGGCACCAAAAGTGGTACTATTTTTATAAAAAAAAATAGCATAGTGTATGTTGTCGCCTCCCTTTTTCATTAACCTTTTTTTATAATTTTAAAAATCCGAATGGTGAAAAATTAGCTAACACCATGTAGTTTATCTTAGTTCTTTCGGTTAATTTTTTTATGAATATATAATATTTTACAAAATTTTGAAGTGGGCACATCCTAAAAAGCTAAAATTTGAGTGTGCTCCCCCCTAATTTTTTTGAAAACTAATCAAAAATCATTCTTTTTCATTACGTGTAGAATAGAGTTTATTTTATAACAATGTAATTTGTTTCAAAAATTGATGAATGAGTAAAAATATATACTAGCACTAGCACATGTTAGTTTTTGACAAAAAATGGAGGCACTAACTGTAGACACGAAAAAATGTACTGATTGATCTTATACACCTAATCCTAATTTTACTAACACCAGTTCATCCTGAATCGTCTCTTTTGCTAGTCTTTTAATTGAATAATCTTTATTTGATTGAATTCATCACATTTCACCTCTTAATTAAATAAATCATTTTTTATCTGATTAAGTCATCTTCTTCTATTAATTAAATAAATCATTTTATTTAATTAATCCTATAGTCTCTCTTTAATTAAATAATTCATTTTATTTAATTAAATCTCTAAGGTCATTCTATTAAATTAAATAAATTAATCTTTATTTGATTTAAAACTAACACCATCTTCTTTAATTAAATAAATCAAAATCTTTATTTAATTAAGTCTAAATCATATTCCTCTCATTTTGATTTAAATTAATCCAAAAGTCTAAGTCAAAATAGTCAAATCAGCTAATCTCCTTTTAAATTAATCAAATCCTGATTAATGCTAATCTTGATCACCAAATCCTCTAGATTTTGCAACTTGCTCATGAAAATCATTTTAATTGATTTATTAAATTTCTAATTACTTTCAAAAAGGCATCAAAAAGGGAATATTCTCTAAGTTTGAAAAATCCCTCCAAAAGGGTTTGTACATCCAACAAGGCATTTAAGTTTCTTACATGTCCTTTACCTTGACCCAAGTGGCATTAACTTCATTTTCTCCTCCCTCCAACTTGTCATTTCATCCATTTTGAAATTCCACCTAAATACATTTAATTGCACAATGACCAAAATGTGCTCCACCTTTGTCTACTCACATGTTGACAAATGGCACCTTGCCATTGGCTCATGTTTAGTCCCATATTCATCCATTTTGCATCATCCTCCATCTTTCTCTTCTATAAATAAGAGGCTCTCATTTGGATTTTGGATCCACAACTTCATGCAAAGACATTATCTTGAGATTTTGAATTTGCTCATCCATTGTTCATCCATTTTCACATTTTCATTGCTAGGTTATGTAGGAATTTCACCAAGGAGCATCAAATCATCATCAAATCATCATTCAAGCTTACAAGGGATTGGGAAAGGGCCATTTTCCACATCAAAATGGCACAAATTCCCTGATGGGATTGAGAGTTTGTTTGCATTAAATAAGATTTAAAAGCTTTTATTTGTGTTCTTCATTCCATTTCTTGTTTTGTACATTTCAAATGAATTCCATGGGGAATGATGTTTCTAAATTGCATTTGGGACTAATTGTGTGTTTTTTATTCATGTTTGTGCAGGCTTAGGATCACCATTCACATTTTGGCACTAGAAGGAGGGCGAACTTGAAGAATCTAACACATTTTTTTGAGAAATTTTGTGGTTTTTTTAAGTTTATAGGAAAACAACACCGCTGATAGAGAAACTTCACCGCTATCAAACTCCAAATTGTGACGCTGAGCCATTCCCACCCAAATATTTGAATTTCAAAGTGCGACACTTGGCCATTTCCCTGTCGACCAGTTACCTAAACTCCAAACTTCGTCGCTGGTCGAAATAGCACCGCAATCGTACTCACTAGTTTTGTCACAAAACGTTGTTGTTAGTCCCAATAGCGCCATACAACATCGTTGGCTTCTTCAAACTGTGCCACCTCTGTAGACTGCGCCGCTGGAGTTGGGTAAAGGGAAACTTTTAAATTAATTTCAACATGTGATTTTTCATTTTTGTTGCTTTTCACTACTAACAAGTTTTTGGCCTCTATTTTTGTAGTTTTAACCAGTTTTTGTAGGTTGGCTTGATCAAAGTTGAAGGGCAGAAATGAAGATGAAGGCTTCTCTATGGCATCATCATTTCATTGTATCAAGTGTTTTAAAACACTTTTGGGAGAAATTATAATCCCTTTTCTAAGGACTTTGTCATCTTCATGCTTTTTAGGACTCACTAATTTTCATTTGGGCTTTAAAAAAAAAAGACAAAGGGATTAAAAAGAACCTTAGGCAACTTACTAGATTTTTTTTAAGGCTTAACAATTGAACAAACAAATCTCATATTTCCTTTTGGTGTTTTAAAAAGAATCCAATTCTTGTCTTGAGGGATTAAAATGAACATGTGCCTTTTATGTTTTGTAATCACTTATCCAAAGTAATATCATATAAAAGGTGTATGTGCTTCTCTCGTGCCTCACGGAAATCTTGAGAATCAAAAGTATTTTTGTGATAGTAAGTTGTATAGGTGATTGCCTCCACACTTCAATTTGGCTTCTTAAAATTGAACAAAATCTTGCGAGTGTGAGTGGAGTATATCGTGTGTGTTCTCTCTTTGTTCATGACAACAAAGATTGATCAAACTATGGATGTGCTTGCTCACTTTTGTTTACCCTTAGAGGGCCTACCTGGTGGGAAAAAGTAATCACCCCAAGGAACGAACCAACTAGGAACATGCTAAATCCAAGCAACCTCCACCCGGTATATAAGTGTGGGTACTTGAGGAAAGTTCAAGTATCACGAGGATTGTTCTGACAAGAAGGGCAACAATGGTCTCTTGTCGTATGGATGATCCCCCATGAACAAAATTCCTATACTATAAGCTTTTGTTTAGAAGGCCCAAATCCTTAATCTATTTGTTGGTGCAAGAGGTCGTACCTCTGAAGCCGTCCCACATTTTTGCGGTTCTTGGTAGAAATGAGAAGTATGCCATGGGAGTTTCATGGGTACTAAAGTTTGGCTGACCCGTAGAAGTGAGTTTCGTGGAGGGGAGCCAGTGTGGTCAAGATTTTAATCATTCACTAAGAATAAGTGCAGCTAGATTTATCCAAGTGGGGATTCAACAAATATTGCCTCTTCAATATCCATAGGGTTGTGCATTTTCTTGGAATCAAAACACTTTGCTTGGATCTTAAACATTGAAAAACAAACACTCAAACATGATCATCAAATTTCAAACCCTTTAGGAAGCAAATACCTTTGACAAGATTCAAGTGTTATTGCTTTCCCTAGGGATTCTATCCTTAGAGGCTTCTAAGCATTTGAATTTACATCTCAATTTTCTCACGAAAGTCAACAACAGGGAACTTTTGCCTTAATTTCCTTGATTTCCACATAATGGACTTTGTGGGATGAGAAGAAATTGGGACATTGGACATTTAGTTTGAAAATCTAATCAAGAATTTTTTGTGGTAAAAAGAACTCATTAAGCAAAGATAAGAAACAATTGAACCCCACACATGTGCTCTTTCAAATGATTTCCCGAAAGATCAAAATCTGAAAACCAAAGACCAAATTTCTTAGTCAAAAGGCTCACAATAAAAGGTTGTCTATGCTTTACAAATTTAGAGAAAGATTGGCCTTCAAATTTTACAAACGTGCATCAAGGAATAATCCAAATTTTTATTCATTTTACTATTGTCAAAATCCAAGTCTCTTTCAAAGGTTCGAATATCTCACATAGGAAGTATTAGCATGTTCTTCAACACCTTGGTCTAGTTAACAAAGTATCTCTAAGTCTTTAGGATCAAAATCAAAACACTCTCATCCATCCCTCAAACATCAAAATCAAAATCACCTCACAAACAACTCTTGGAAATCTTGAAAAAATCCTTTATGCTAAACTTTGGGCAAATCCTTTGAAATCAAAATCCAAATCATCTTGTTTAGCTAGGTGTGCATAGATGAATCCTTCTTTGCACACTTAGTTAAATTATCATCTTGTGGACAAGTTCACTCTAGGACAACATCCAACCTCTTAGAGTTTATGAGTTCATTATCCAAACCAAATCCAATCAAAATCAAAATCAAATCAAATCAAATCAAATCAATCCAAAATCAAATCAAACATCAAAACCAAAGTCCTAAAGTTTAGTATCCTCTTCAAGGTTTCCTAAGAGTTCCAATCATTCGCCAATCATCCATCTCTCATTATCTCATCACCATCTTTGATCCTCAATATCTTATACTTTTTTTTTGTACCTTAAGTTTAGATCAATCTAAGGAATTAGAGGTTCATCTCTTACATTCTTGAAAATTGATCCTCATTTTATGGTTCAAACTAGATCTCAACACAAGAAGAACATGGAAACGAACAAAGAAACCTCAACATTGAGTGACTTGAGTCAAACCACCTCTGAAATCAATCCCGTTGGGTCTAGCAATCCCACGCTTAATTTTCCTCCACTACCACAAGATCATCAAGAGGAAGGTACCCAAGTGGAGGAAATCACTAACAATGTTTTAGGGATGACTCAAGATGAGATTATTGAAATGGTTCAAAATCCTTAGACACACAAAATTTTCAATGCCATGATGAAACTCAATCCCTCACAATACATGCTATAATTGGCCAAAGAAGGGGCTAAACTCCCTTCTAATTTTAATGTAAGCACTATTGTGGAGAAGCCTCTTGGGATTATGCCCCCAATTTCATCCACACCCCCAATCTCATCCACACCTCCATTTCAAAGCATCATGCAAAGCATCCCCCAAATCACATCATCCATTGCCCTGACTCAACCAATTGTCAACAAGGGGAGCTCATTACTTTATGCACTACAAACACACCCCCTTGTGAACAACTAAGATTTGGATGCAAACACTATCTTGGGTCAATCTATCCCATTAAATCTACTAAACCCATATGTTTCACTTACCTTTCAGGACCCCAATGACCCATCGTCATCTTTTCATGCAACACCAACATATCCTCTCAACACACAAACCTCTCTCCCTATGACTTCGTAAGGAGAAGGTGGGTTATTTGGACCAGGGGGCATCTTTGACCCCTCATCATCATCATTTCCACAAGGAAACACAACACCCACTTTTCCACCACTACCACCTTTTCCATTGACATCCACACCACCCCTCGGTTTAGGGCTACCTCCTTTACCACCAGTCAATCAAAAAAACAACCCCTCAATCATCAATAAAAACATCATACCCAATCCTATGATATTTCCATCGATATCGCAACAACATATGGCAACCATCTAGGCAACACAATAAATCATGACACCATCCATAAATGTGGTCTCTCAAGGACCAAGAATATCAATTGCACCATCCACCGCACAAATCCCCACCTTTAATACAACGACACCCCTCATTGCGATAGTGAACACCATTCCAAATATGCCACTGCCACCAAGACCAAATGTGGCCAATCAATATAGCATCACATTCCAAGCAGCACAACAGGCCTATCAAAAGGCATATCAACAATTTCAAGCAGAACAAGCCCAAAGCACCCAAGTTGCACAACAAGCGGCCCAGCAAGTGAAAGTAGCTCAAGCCACACAACAAGCACAACAAGCACGGCAAGCTATTCAAGCCCAAGCCTTATTACAACAACAACAAGCCGCCCAAAATGCCCAAGCCACACAAGCCACAAAAGTTGCACAGGCTTCCCAACAAGCACAAGCTAAAGCTCAGGTGCAAGCCCAATACCAAGCTTAGCAAGCATAAGTGCAAGCTCAATACCAGGCACAACTACAAGAAACCCAAAAACAAGCATATCAACAATCCTTGCAACAGTACCAAGCGCAACAAGAAGCAGCATTACTAGCCCAACAACAAGACCAACAAGTGTTGTTGGAACAACAATAGCAAGACCAACAACAAGCATTGTTGGCACAACAATAAATGCAAGCATATCAGCAAGCCTTGACCACACAACAAATCTTGCAACAAACTCCCAACACTCCACCCATCACTCGAACGAATTCACCAATTCAAAACACATTCACTCCACCCCTCAATCTACAAAATGACATGACTGCACAAATCAAGTTGCTCTCGCAACAAGTACTAGATCCTGAGTCAGGGAAAACCACAAAGACACCAAGCAACCTATGTCCCTACCCATTCGACAGGAGCCTTGCAATGGTACCATTCCCAAAGGGGTTTGGAATCCATAAATTCAACAAATACCGTGGGACGAGAAACACTGAAGATCACATCAAGGAATTCCAAGTACATTGCATGGAGGTCGCATATGATGATACATATCTAATGCGGCTATTTCCTCAAAGTTTGGTTGGCCCTACCATGGATTGGTTCTCTCGGCTTCCTCCTGGCATCAAAAAGTTCCAAGAGATTATAGACGCATTCATAAAAAACTACGCCTTCAATATTGGTATGGATGTCAGTTTAGAGGAAATATCTACTCTTAAACAAGCTAATGGGGAATCATTCACTTCCTTCCTGCAAAGATGGCAATCCAAGGCCAACAAGAGAAAATGGTCCATGCCAGAGGAACAACAAGTTTGCACCATCATTTCCAAACTTAAGAAAACCTTGGCATTCCATCTCAATATGTAATGTATCACCATGTACGACCATTTGACTCCCAAGGCACTCAACATCGAATGAGCCCTTATTGCACAAGGAGGGACACCCACATATCCAGAACCTTAAGACAACCACCCATCCATGAACTATAATAAGAAACCTCACACGTGGGCGAAGAACAAGAACATCACCAATGATGGTGTGGTGGATGCCAAGGTCATAATTAGTGCTCCAAATCAAAGCACCCAGACATACCAACAACCACAAAACAACAATCGAAACAACACGCAAGCTAATGCAGTATCACAACAACCACCCAACAATCAAATCAACAATTTGAACAATCAAGGGGGATTGCCCTCGCGAAACAAAAATCCCCCCAAACGAAAGTACACAACCCTTGGGGAACCAATTGAATCAGTCATGAAGAAACTGATAAACAAAAATCTCATCAAAATTACCACCTATGAGAACTATCAGGAACCCCAAGTGAAACTGCCATGGTACAATAAAAACCACCTTTGTGATTTTCACAAAATCAAGGGGCACACAATAGCCAGTTGCATGAGGTTGAAAAATCTAATCCAAGACCTCATTGATGACAAGGTCATAAACGTTGAACAACCAACTCAAAATCAAGACCTAAAAATATATACAAATCTGATGTCGGATCATAACCAAGGGAACAACTATGGAAATACCAAGTATGCCAATGTGAACCATGTGTATGATCATGTTGTTGCATTCATAGATGAAATGGTCACTGTTATCAATATCAAAGGAGCCAAATCTAATTGTGGAGTCACCACACGTAGCGGAAAAGTCACCATTATTGGACCATCACAGCCACCTAGGGCATCCACCTCCAATCCAAAATCCGTTCCTAATAACTATAATGTCCTAGACCAGCTGAAAAGAACCCCTGCTCAAATCTCCATCATGGAGTTGCTGAAGATATCACCTGTACATAGAAGAATCCTAGAGGAAGCATTGGCTTCATTCACCGTCTCCGTGGATCTTGATGCTGAGCAGTTCTAAGCTATGGTCGAAAATATCACCACCCCAAGTCTCCTAACATTTTTCGATCAGGACTTCCCTACCCAACCATCTCACAATCACGCACTCCATCTTGAAGTCCTAGTTCATAAAAAAAATTCAAAAGGGTCTTGGTGGATGGGGGTGCAGGTCTAAACATTTATTCCCTCAAATTAATAAAGAATCTGGGATTCTTAGAGGATGCCATTGAAAAAGGTAAAGGCATTACAATAAGAGCATATGATGATTAGGAAAGAGTGTCTCAAGGCACTATCCAGCTCCCTATTCAAGTAGGGCCAACCATTATGGAAACCACATGCCAAGTCCTTGACCTTGATTTACCTTATAACATTCTCCTAGGACGTCCATGGATTCATGGGATGCAAGCAATTGCTTCCACCTTCCATCAATGCATCAAGTTCCCATATCAAAATCAAGAGGTCACGATTCATGGTGATCCTAAACCCTTTGCATACTGCAAAATCCTGGAAGCAAAATACTATAAAATCCCCCAAGTCCCAAAGAACAATGAAGGCCCTACCACTTTGTATGTAGACCCAACTACATTAGCCTCCACTTCTGAGACAAAGACACCCGCCATTCCTGATATCTCTAAAATCAAGGTCATTATCCAAGACAATGGGTGTGGGGATTATAGAATGAATAAAAGTGCTTTCGTCATAGGAGAGTTACCTCAATCCCCTAGGACTCACAGGCAACCCCGACCAGTTGGCACATCATCCCATACCTTCATAGCAGACCCTTCTAGATTCAAAAGTTGGGGGGATCTAAGTCGGGAAATAGTAGATGAGAGAGACATATCTAGTCTCCTATATCAAGATGAAAGGCCTGCACCTAATATTCCCATGGATGAGAGCAACAAAGGATTACAAATAATGCTTGGTATGGGATACAATAGAAACAAAAATCTTGGACAGAATGATAAAGTACCTCTCATTCCAGAGAAGCGTATGAAAAATTTTGGCCTTGGATGTGCCCCTCTGAAGGTGATCATACTTGGAAAAGTTGCCTCAGTTAAGAAGGTCAAAACTCCCCCTCAGTAATCAGCATCCACCCTTTAATTACCAGTATCCACAAGTTGAGTCATAGACAATTTTACCTTTGACATAACTGATGTGTGTAGTAGTGATGAGGACCCCATAACATACTTGCCCATCCTTTTTGAAGATTCCCCCCTACTCATGATTAGTACCTTGTCTTTTGAGTCAGACCATCAAACCCATCAAATAAACCTAGTCTGTCCTCAACTCATCGATTACAACAAATGAGGACCACCAATTTTGGACACTTTCAAAAATGATGAGGCACTCTTAGAATTCATGGGACTGAGGGATACAGTACCATACAAAGATCACAAGGTTGGGTTTGACATCATACTAGACACACATGCCTACTACAGGGAAACAGTTGAATCCTTTAGTCGCAAAAGCGAAAATCTGAGAATAATCTCTAGGTCTTTGAGTGAAAACCACACTGTGGCACTCTCTGACCCAAAAATAGTAAAAATAAAGGACGGATCCAACGGTGAAAACCTCTTTGAGGTGTCAGAGGATGAAGGATTCAATCTTCCTCTCAGTGTAATTCATTAGGAGAAATCAACAGTCCTAGCAGAGAAGTGCAATCCAGTCAACTTAGGAACAAAGAAACTACCAAACATAACATTCTATGTAGAGTCACTTCTCACAGAAGACAAGGAACTTCTAGCTGCCTTCCTGAAAGAAAGAAAGAATTTTTTTTGCATGGACCTATGCCGACATGCGTGGGCTTGATCCAGAGGTTGTGGTTCATCACCTAGTTGTATACCTCGAAGCAAAACTAGTGAGACAAAAGCTAAGAAAAATGCATCCCCAGATTGCATTATTGGTCAAAATGGAATTGCAAAAGCTCCTGGATGCAGGAATCATACGACCGATCGATTATCCAAAGTGGGCCTCAAACCTTGTACTTGTTTCAAAGCCCACTGGGGGCATCCACATCTACATGGACTTTAGAGATCTAAAAAAAGTGTGTCCCAAGGATGACTTTCCACCTCCAAGCATTGGCATGATTGTGGATATGACAGTAGGACATGAGATGCTATCATTGATGGATGGTGATCAGGCCATCAACAAGATCAAGGAGTACTTACTCACACCTCCAGTCCTCATGCCGCCAATTCTAGGAAAGCCCTTGATCTTATACATATCAACAATAGCGGCAACTCTCGACACTCTCTTGGCACAATACGATGAAAATGGAAAAGAGAGAGCTATCTATTATATTAATAGAACCATGGTGGGTCATGAACTGAACTACACCTCCATTGAAAAAGCTTGTCTAGCAGTACAAAAATTCAAACATTACATTCTAGCCCATTAAATAAAGCTCATTACAAAGATAGACCCACTAAAATACCTACTTTCTAAAGCAACACTTACAAGGAGACAACTAAGTGGGTTATGATTCTAAAAGAGCATGACATTGAGTATGTGGAGCGCAAGGCCATCAAAGGACAAGCAATTGTAGATCAGCTGGAAAAAGCACCAATCTACTCAGAGAATCCACTTGTGTCAGAGTTCCCCGACGAATCAATCTTCAACCTAAGTGTAGCAGATCACTAGAAAATATACTTTGGTGGATCCTACACGCAACACGTGTTGGGATCAAGGATTTTCTTCATCACCCCACAAGGGGATTGCATTCCAAAATCATACAAGTTGTCATTCCTTGCACGAATAACATTGCAGAATATGAAACTCTTGTCATAGGGCTAAGAATTGCAGTTTAGTGGCAGATCATAGCACTTAAGGTCTATGGAGATTCACAGCTCATAATCAACTGGGTCAACAATGAGTATCAAACAAAGGAATACAAGCTAACTCCATACAATAAATTGGTGGAAAGTCTCAAGGAGTTCTTCATTGCTATCACATTTGAGCAGCTACCAAGAGCAAACAATAGAGCGACAAACGCAATGGCTACAATCGGATCACTCCTAGATGTCCTACACAACATCCCAAAGCAAGAATACCTTATATAGCAGCTTCTCATACCCATATTTGAGGTACCAGAGTCTGAATTTTTGTGTGAAATCGTTGGTCCCGGTGATCCCTGGTACCATGATATATACACTTACCTGAGAATAGGAGTCCTCCCTGCTGACATAACCCCAAACCTCAAAAGAGCCTTTGTCAAAAATTCATCACGTTTCGTCATCCTAAGAGATACCCTATACTATAGAGACATTGAAGGAACCCTTTTACGTTGCCTAAATGTTAAGGAAGCTTTGACCGCTTTAACCGAGGTATATAACGACATTTCTGGTTCACATTCGAGCGGTATGACCTTGGCTAAGAAATTGTTGAGAACAGGGTACTATTGGCCTACAATGGAAAGAGAAGCAGATGATTATGTCAGAAGGTGTTTGTAGTGTCAGTAGCATGGGGATCCCATCCGTGCACAAGCTCAAGAGCTCCATCTGATTGTTACACCTTGGCCCTTTTCACAGTGGGGGCTCGATCTCGTTGGAAAAATCACTCCCATCTCATCCAATGGACATAAATTCATCATCACTACCATTGAGTATTTCATGAAGTGGATATAAGCCATTCCCATGACCTATATCACTGGAAAGCAGATATCAAAGTTCATCCTAAACTACTTAATTTTCCACTACGGTGTCCCTCAAGCCATTATCTTAGATAACGAGACACCTTTCAAAATTCAGGATGTTCGCGACCTATGCCAAAAGTTTAATATCCAACATCACTTTTCAACCCCGTACTACCCCCAAGGAAATGGCCAAGTTGAGGCTACAAATAAGACTATCTTAAAAATCCTCAAGAAAACGGTCAATGAAGCTAGTCGTGATTGGCATCTCCAACTAAATCCTGCCCTATGGGCCTATCGAACAAGTATCCACACACCAACAGGTGCCACCCATTTCTCCCTGGTCTACGGATCAGAATCCATACTCCCCATTGAGATCGAGCTCCCGTCACCGAGAATATCACTACAGAAACTCATCACATATGAGGAGTATCTAGTGTCAAGATTACATGAGTTGGAATTACTAGATGAGTAGCGTATGGATTCCTTAAGCCATTTGCAAGTGTACTAGAACTGACTTAAGTGAAGTTATAACAAGAAGATTAGGAGTCAGACATTCTAGGTAGGAGAACTTGTGCTAAAAGAGAATCAGAAGAACATTCCAAATCTAGACGGCAAGGGCAAGTTTGAACCCAATTGGTTGGGACCCTTCATCATCACAGCGAGTTATAAGTTAGGGGCATATCAGTTGTCAACACCAGAAGGAAAGCCTCTGCAGGAGCCCATGAATAGCTCCCATCTCAAAAGGTTTTATGCCTAATCTTTCAAGGTATGAAACCAAAAATACAAAAAATACAAAAATACAAAAATACAAAAATACAAAAATAAAAAAAGGATTAAAAACAGTAAAGAAAAAAAAATCGTCCTCTAGTGAAAACCACTTCGGTGGCACTTTGGGAAAGTACCTTGGTGAAAACCTGGAAAACAAGCACCTTGAATAAATAAGCATGTTCCATCCACCAAGATCTTCACGGATCATTCTGCATCATCCATCCATTACGCTTCCATCATCCATCACATTCTATATCTTCATCCATCTTCCATCTGCATCTGCATCATAGCTTGGTCCTGTGTTCGTGTCATGATCCCCCCTAGTACTACTCGACTCATTTTTAGGGTCAAATTGTCTTGCCTATATCAAAGTAGTCTATTGCACCATGCTGGGGGCATGTTCTCATCAGATCGGATTTGTGTATATTCTTGAAGTCTTCCTAAAAAATAGAAAATGCCAAAAACATTCAAAAAATCCAAAAATCCAAAAACATTCATAAAATTAGAAAATCCAAAAACATTCAAAACATATCAAAATCCAAAAACAGGTCAAAAAGTCAGTCAAAAGGTCAAAAACAGAGTCGTCTTGTTGAACTACAGGTCTCTGATCTCTAAACGTAGGCAAGGTTGATCTTTGATCATCCCCCAAGACACTTAGGTTAGTCCTTTAGGAGTCCATCACAATAAATTGGCAATTCATTTGTTCATATCTCATCAATAATTGAGTTTGTGTCAGTCAAACTATGTGGTCTCTACATGTATAATGTAGGCAAGGCTAATCTGGTTGATTAGCCTCTGAGGCCCCTAAGATAGGTCTTTAGGTTAGTCTCTTGGTCAAAATCTCAGAAAACCCCAAAATATTGAAAATTTGAAAATTAAAACATTTGTAAAATCTTGAAAATACCAAAAAATAGCCTCAAAACATTTCAAAAAACATCAAACAAACATTCAAAAATCCATCTGTCGCATCTCGCTTTCATCTGAAATAAACACTCACTCATAATAAATCATCGTCATTCTCAACCTTTGGTGAAACAGTCAGAAACAAGCCTAGTAGATTAAAAGTGAAAACTCAAACGTCAAAGTCTCGAGTCTAGGTCAGTAGGTAAACAAGTTGGTCAACTCTTGGTACTAATAGCCTACCATCCAATTAGTCTCGAATCATCTGATAACATCATGTCCTAGGATGCATCCTTCCTACAATGGACACCAACATCAGGCATCACCGTAGTTTAGTCTTGGCTAGCGGCATGAAGAACATTAGCTTGTTTGTTTACTTTATCTTTGTCTTTTGGCTTATCTTATTGTGCTTATTCTGATGACCTTTCAATGATGTCCAAACAAAGGGATTTAGAGAGAAAGGAATGGGGAAACGATCATTATCTTTTTATCTGCTATGCTTGTTGGATATTTTTGTAATATAACCTTGGCCATGCGTGCTTTGTTTGGGTGTAGAGAGGATGTTTTAGGTGTCTTGTTGACCACATAAGAAGGCTTTCCTATGTTTTGGTCTAAGATATTTGAAATATCTAAATGACATTTTAAATGAGGTTTCGTATGTCAAGTGTGAACAGGAGTACTCCTATCTGATTTTCGAGTCAAAGTCCATCACACTAGGTGCAACGCCATCCTGGTTCTTTATACCTTGATACATCGTGCCTATGTGTATTATCAAACATAAGGTAAATAGCCCTTTTAAAGTCTCAATTCTTGGTAAGCAAATCATCACCATCATCTATAATAAAGTTGACTCGTTGGATTCTCTTACTTTCTTCTTGCTTCTCTCTGCGCTAACATGGTACCATGATAGTTAATCATAAAGCATCACTAATGCATCCATCCTGCATCCACAAACCATCAACATAATGCATATCATATCATGACATATAGGAAACATTGATCATCTCACATGCATTATATTTCATCATTACATAATGTAGATTGGTTATTCTAAGCATCTCATAAATTATACATTTCCATCCATTACATAATCAATATAAACATCACATACATATTATCCATTTGCATCATCATATAAGCATTATCATACCATGTACATCATATTATTTCATCACATAGGCATCATCATCAAAAGCATCATCACATAGGCATCATTATAAAAATCATCATCACATCACATCATGTGCATCATCATGTCATCCATAAATGCATCGCCATATCATACATAGAAAAGACATTGAAAAAGAAAAAGAATATGTCATTGCATCTCATACATTTTATTATCATCATTTATTTAGTGCATAATATAGATCTATTAGTCTAAGCATCTTAAATCATTTGCATATCATAACACGTACATCGTCCATCCATAAACATCTACATAACCACTGCATCACATCATAACATCATATAGAAACATACATTGCATTACATCACATAAAATAAAAATCATACATGCATCACATAAGATAGAGTCATCACATCACATATAGAATATCGCATATAGGAAATTAAGTACATCCATCCATCATGCATAAATAGAATAGAACACATCATACATCGGATCGAACCATATCATCTCATATATCATCAAAATAATAATACAACTGTCCTGGTACAGAATCAAGATCAAGTGTGTATATCAATCAATATAATACAATCGCCCACGGGGCTATAAAAAATGGAGCTCATGGATCTAAAAAAGAATGTTATCTCTGATCAAAATATGTGAGGCTAGCCCTGATGGTTGCTCCCCTCACCTAGTGGGTCCTGTCTTTGCCCTGTCTACTGTGAAAACTATGGTGCCTGGGCCGCTCGGGGCACTTCTTGATGGTAATGGACCTTGTAATACTGTGCCTCCTATACCGCCTCACGATACATCCTCATGGGGATAGTCCTGTCCTGTGTGGCCTCTAGCTGCTGACGATGGCCAGTCTCCTGTGCCAACTAAAGCTCTACAACCTGCCGCTACTAATAGCATAATCCTACTCAACCCTTGCTTGATCCCTCCCGCTTGTCAGACTGGCAACCTATGCCTATAGTTGCTAGATTAGTGCATCTCTCTGGTCTGACTGAGGTGGAGGTGGCGGTGGTAGCTGTTGTTGGTGGTCCCTCAGGGCATCTCTTTGTGGGTTCCCATCTCTTTGTTGCCTCTCTCCATCTCTGTGCTAGTCTTCAGGAACCTAGCCTCTTTGTTCCCTCTGATCTGGAAGTGGTCCACCTCCTCCTCTGCCTCTACCACCATCTTCATCACCATCCCTGTCTCCCCTGCCTCCTCATCCCCGCCCCCACCTTGTTGATTTGCCTCTGGGTCTCCTTCGCGGTATTAATGCGCTGGAATTGTCAATCTCATAAGAGGACGAAACCAATCTCATTAGGCCTATGTCATCCCTAGGTCTACTAGTCCCTAATCATATGGCCATGGCCTAGCCACCAACTATATGAAATTCCACTACCTCCTCTATTAGGATCATGCAACCCTAGGTGGTCTCCCTCGTAGTACACATGAATATCGCCACGTACTGGTCATCAGGACGGTTCTGCACATCCCTGAACTTTCAAGCAACCTGGTTTGATAGATAACGCTCTATCATCATGTGCTCTCTGCCCTACATCAGATGGTCCTACCTAGCAAAGAACAGTTGTTGTAGGTCATCATACCAAGTGGGCATGCCGAGCCAAGGCCTCTAAGTAAAAACAGTCATCTCATCGATGACCCTCTACCAGTGACAAATGCCAGCTGCCCCTATATGTGTAAAAGTCAATCCACCCTTGTATCTCTAGATGACTGGGTCATCTGGCTCCATATCAACTGGTGTGACTCGCAAGCAGAGCATTGTAATGTGCTCCCAGACCCAAATGTGCAGAAGTGTAACTCCTACCCCGATAGCCCTGCTATCGTAGTATGCAAACTCATGTAGATCATGGTAGAGCGGGGCCAACATCACTGGCCCCCATGCAAAGCAGTCTCTTTGTCAGAGCATTCGCTCCCAAGCAAGACCCCATCCTGGACTGAAATATTGGTCACGTCGATCTAGTGCCACAAGTCCTGAGATGATAGCGGCTACAATCAATCTGAATGTCAGCACTGAAGTCCTGTACCGCTCTAACTTGATTTGTCCCTCAGAAAAAATAATCTCATCAAGGTCCATGACCTCATAGTAGATCTCTGTCTCGACGTCCACATTATAGATGACCTACTCTCCGTGGATCAACAAACAAAGAATACACCACACATCCTCTAGGGTCACTATCGCCTCGCCTGTAGGGAAGTGAAACAAAGATGTCTCGTTGTACCATCTCCCCACCAGTGTTGTCATCATCCCTAAGTGTGTCTGGATGGTTGGGGCATATGCAACGTACCAGAGCCAATCGCTCCTAGGTGCTCCTGCAACAACTCGTGCGAATTGGGATTCTGAGTCAATCTGCTTAGAATCGAGAACATGTGCTCTCGTTGGTGGATCGGCTCCATGTTCTCCTGCATCAGTAAAGTCACCGTGTCAATTTTCGTAAAAAATTGAGATCATGTTTGGAGTTTGCGCGACCAAAACAATAACTGCATCACTATTTGCATATGTGTCATTGTTTGAAAGTTCCAAACTGCGCCAGTGGAATCCTCTAAACTCCAAACTGCATCGTTGTGTTGCAGTTTGACCATGCATCAGTTTGGCCCCTAAACCTAAATTCCAAATTGCACCGCACAACATAATTTGCATGTGCAGTGGACTTTGAATGCTAAACCCTAATTTCTAAACTAGACCGCCGCGGCGCAACTCTCATTAGCGACACACTTTAAGGTTGTGTGGTGCCAATTCAAGGCTTTCATTGGCACCAAATAGTGCCACTTGACTTGTTTGACCTTTGGACCCTAATAAATGCACATGAAAGACAAAAAAAAAAAGTCAGGTAAGGGTCACATACCAGTGGTCCTGTGCCTAGTAGCCACTGGTACACTTGCACACGCTCAGAAATGTGTTGTGGGAGCATGCGTTACGCCATCTTGAACAGTGCTCAGAGCTCAAAAGTAGGAAATCTCTAAAGGCTAGGTGTGTAAATGAATTGGAAGTGGCCCCTCGAGGCCTATTTAAGCTTGAAGGTTAGGGTTTTTTTACCCTATTTAGCTATCCAACTAGGGTTTTGGACCCCCGATCCCATTTTCGCCCAACCGAGGGTTGTTTTGCATTTTTTAATTTATTTTTTTGCACGTTTTTGGCATCATGAACCCTTTCTGGACTCATCGGGCACCTTGTCCTCCTTTTTCGCGAGATCACCCAAAAATTGAAATTTTCGTCTGATCTCTTGAGGGGGCAGTATTTGAGCATGTTTCTTTTCGCCAAGGGTAGCAGTGGGGCATTTTTAAAAAAATAAAAAAAATTGAATTTTGATCGCAGCAATTTATTCTTTAAACCAACATAGCGAGTACATTGCTTCAAAGAGGGGCAAAATGTAGACACGAAAAATATACTGAATGATCTTATACACCTGATCCTGATTTTACTAACACCAGTCCATCCTGAATCATCTCCTTTGCTAGTTGTTTAATCAAATAATCTTTATTTGATTAAATTCATCACATTTCACCTCTTAATTAAATAAATCATTTTTTATCTGATTAAGTCATCTTCTTCTATTAATTAAATAAATCATTTTTTATCTGATTAAGTCATCTTCTTCTATTAATTAAATAAATCATTTTATTTAATTAATCCTATAGTCTCTCTTTAATTAAATAATTCATTTTATTTAATTAAATCTCTCAGGTCATTCTATTAAATTAAATAAATTAATCTTTATTTGATTTAAAACTAACACCATCTTCTTTAATTAAATAAATCAAAATCTTTATTTAACTAAGTCTAAATCATATTCCTCTC
This sequence comes from Sequoia sempervirens, assembly GCA_007258455.2. Lineage (NCBI taxonomy): Eukaryota > Viridiplantae > Streptophyta > Pinopsida > Cupressales > Cupressaceae > Sequoia > Sequoia sempervirens. Next base: position 90,297,668 of record VDFB02358134.1, on the reverse strand, counting down.
ATTTTGATTTAAATTAATCCAAAAGTCTAAGTCAAAATAGTCAAATTAGCTAATCTCCTTTTAAATTAATCAAATCCTGATTAATGCTAATCTTAATCACCAAATCCTCTAGATTTTGCAACTTTCTCATGAAAATCATTTTAATTGATTTATTAAATTTCTAATTACTTTCAAAAAGGCATCAAAAAGGGAATATTCTCCAAGTTTGAAAAATCCCTCCAAAAGGGTTTGTACATCCAATAAGGCATTTAAGTTTCTTACATGTCCTTTTCCTTGAGCCAAGTGGCATTAACTTCATTTTCTCCTCCCTCCAACTTGTCATTTCATCCATTTTGAAATTCCATCTACTTGCATTTAATTGCACAATGACCAAAATGTGCTCCACCTTTGTCCACTCACATGTTAACAAGTGGCCTCTTGCCATTGGCTCATGTTTAGTCCCACATTCATCCATTTTTCCCTCATCCTCCATCTTTCTCTTCTAGAAATAAGACGCTCTCATTTAGATTTTGGATCCACAACTTCATGCAAAGACATTATCTTGAGATTTTGAATTTGTTCATCCATTTTCACATTTTCATAGCTAGGTTATGCAAGAATTTCACCTAGGAGCATCAAATCTTCATCAAATCATCATTCAAGCTTACAAGGGATTGGGAAAGGGCCATTTTCCACATCAAAATGGCACCAATTCCCCCATGGGATTGAGAGTTTGTTTGCATTAAATAGGATTTAAAAGCTTTTATTTGTGTTCTTCATTCTATATCTTGTTTTGTGCATTTCAAATGAATTCCATGGGGAATGATGTTTCTAAATTGCATTTGGGACTAATTGTGTGTTTGTTCTTCATGTTTGTGTAGGCTTAGGATCACCATTCACACTAACAAGAGAAGTTATGGATGAAAACCTTAACATAATCAAAATGTTAAAAAAATTATATGGTTATATAGGTAAGAGAGAGCCTATTGTCATCATGGATTTTTTATAAACTTGCATTGAAAGACATGCAAACCTGACGGTTAGCACGACCAAAAATGTGTGAAATCTTGTTACCCTTTTAAAAAATCATGTCCTTAGCACTAGAGGATGGATCATGTTGGTGAGAAGGGTTTAATGACCTTGAAAAAAATCCTTATTAAGGGGCAAAATGATTTTAACCTTAAGTTCAATTTTTGTGAGCATTGTATTTATGGAAAATAAAATCATATTTAATTTTATTCTAGTTCTCATAAATCTTAAAAAGTATTGAACTTTATAAATTATGATGTTTATATCCTATTAACATTCCTTCAATTTTAAAATCTATTTATTATATTTCATTCATTAATTATTATATTATAAGGATATGGGTATATTTCCTTAGGATTAAATTTGAAGTCTTCAATTAGTTTAAAGAGTTTAAGACTCTTATAGATAATCATACTGGTAAAATGATCAAGATTTTGAGGACTGATAATGGCAATGGGTTTTATTCAATAGATTTTGATGGGTTTTGAAAGGATCGTGGGATGGAAATACATATGACAAATCCTTACACCCCTTAGTTGAATGAAATTCCTAAAAGAATGAACATAGCATTGATGGAGAGGGTTAGAATTATGATTAGTGAGGCCAACTTGGAATAATTTTTTTGGGAAGAAGTAGTTTCTATGGTTTTATACTTGGTAAATAGGTATCCTATATCAACTCTTATTAGTAAGACACCTAAGAAGGTTCTAGCAAAGAGGCTTCATTGGGACATCTTAGAATTTTTGGCGACAAAGCATATGCTTGTGTGCCTAGGGAGAAAAGGTCAAAGTTGGAGAATAAGGCTATAATATATATCTTCATTAGTCATGGTATTGATGTAAAATAGTGCAAGACATTGGGATCCTATGGTTGAGAAAGTTTTGTATAGAAGAATCATTTTCTTTAGTGAAGTTAAACCTTCGTTAACTATTGTGTAGCCAAAAAAGGATGAAAAGAAAGATGTGGTTCAACTAACCCCAAAGGTTGAGAAAGTTGATCTAGAATCCCATAAGTTATTTAACAAGGAAGAGAGATCAAATAGTTCAAAGAGTTCTAAAGAAGAGATATAAACCCCACCTCAATGTTCAAGGAGATCCACTCAACAAAGAAAGTCATACATGTATACTCCTTTTGATTGAAGATGCATTCTTTTATTACTAACATTGATGAGCTTATGACTATAAAGGAGACTATGGTTATGAATGATGTAAGGTCTTGGAAAATGGTAATGAATGAGGAGATGGTTATGTTAAAGAAAAATGGTACATGGGACCAAGTACCTTTATTTGATAAATATAAACCCATTATATGAAAATGGGTGTTCAAGAATATAGTCAATTTAGATGGTTTTTTGTTGAGAAGTATAAAGTGGGATTAGTTGTGAAGGGAAATTCCCAAGTTGATGGAATTGATTATGGTGATATTTTCTCCCCAATTTCTAAGCTCACAACCATTTGGTTTCTATTATCTATTGTAATAGTATTTGATTTTGAAGTTGAGTAGATAGATGTGAAGACATCTTTCCTTCATGGTGATTTGGAGGAAGATATTTATATGTCCTAGCGAGAGCATGACATTGAAAAAGATAAAAAAGCTTAGTTTGTAAGTTGAAATATTTGTATGGTCTTAAACAATCTCTTAATATGTAGTACCAAAAATTTGATACATTTTTATTGGGTTTGGTATTTCTAAGGTCCAAAAAAAATTATTACACCTATTATAAGATGGATGGTTATTGCTTCCCTATTATTACATTATATGTTGATGATATATTATTTTTTAATAATTGGAAGAATATGATTTATGATTTAAAGTTCTAGCTTTCAGCATAATTTGATATATAATTTAGGGCAACTATGTTCATCTTGGAGGTGGATATTAGAAGATATAGAGCTAACAAAAATATTTGGTTTGGCTATAGTAAGTATGTTAAATCAATGTTGGATAGATTAAACGTGTTATTTTGTAGACCATTGAATATTCCTATTTTAGTGGGGACTAAGATATTAGTTTAGTAGTGTCAAAATTCTCCTAGTGATATGGAGGATATAGATAGTATAACTTATGCTAATGCAATTGGGATTTTAATGTATATTATGATTTACACATGACCAAACATTGCCCAAGTAGTGGGAGTTCTTCATTGTCTCATGGCTAATCCTATACAAGTACATTAGGATATAGTAAATAGAGCCTTAAATTATTTGTGGGATACCTCTAGTAATCCACTTATTCTAATGGTAATTATATAGGGGAGAAACACTCAATGACAATTAGTAGATTTGTGGATTCCAATTGGCTAGAGATGTTGAGAGCAAGAGATCCATCAACGAATATGTTTTCGGTATGTTTGATGATGTTATCAATTGGATGAGTAAGTGGCAAGGCGTAGTCACTTTATCCACTACAAAATAAAATTACATGGTAACTACTCATACTTGTATGGAAGCCATTTGGTATAGTGGTTATGTACAAATTTGGGGCTAAGTCTAGGAGCTATTATAATTATATGTGACAATCAAATTGTCATATGTCTTGAAAATAACCCAACCTTTCATGTGAGGATGGAGTCTATTAATATTTAATACCATTTTATTTGTGACGTGGTGTTGGATGGGAGAGTTATACTAGAGAAGTTGACAATTTAAAAAATATTGCAAATGCATTGACATAGCTAGTGATCACAAACAAGTTCAGGCACTGGTGGTATGAGTCTATGGGCCTCTTGGCCCCTAGAAATTAGTTAATAGTGTTGGTAATCCCTTTGTTCTTGCAAGGTTTTTGAAAAGTGGGAGATTCAAAAAAAAACCTCAACCTTGCTCCTAATGTTAAGAACATAAAAATGTTATTTTTAAGACTATGAAACATAAAAAACTCAATCTCTAAGAAATAGGATTAGTTTTTGGCCAAAATAAAAATTTTGGGTTGTTCAACATCACTTCCAGAAATGCCTTTGCATAGATCATTTTTATCTCTATAATTTGAAAAGTTAATTGGCCTCAATAACCTCTTGGGTCAAAAGTTATGGCCTTTAGAAGTTGGGCCTCTTGTATTAGAAGTGTAAAAATATCTAGGACATGAAAAAGAGCTATAAGAGGGGGTTACACTTGTTGAGTAACTTATGACATGTGTCACAACACATCATAAAATATATTTGAATGGAGATAATGAAGCCAACTTAGAATACCCAAGTTGGTGAGTGGGTAATGATGTGATGATAGGTAGGAGTACACTATTTTTATCTTGTGAACTTATTTTGGGATTTAGCTATTAGTTTTCCAACCAAGTAATTGGTTGCCACATTTTGGATGGTTTTTCTCATGGTTTTGTAATTAGAATTTGATAATTTCTTGTGTTACTTATCCTATTTATTAGGTGCTTGAGATAGAGGTTTGGATAGTTGATTTACAAGTAATTGTTATGATACCATAATTTCTCCAAAGTTATATGTTGGTGATACTCTTGTAAGGGCATGTCCCTAAGATTGTAATGTAACCTTTACTATTGATAATACAATTGATTCATGTTTTGGTGTGTAGGGTTTTTATCTAAAAAGGGTTTTCCCCATGTACACTTGTATTGTGGTATAATTTTTTATATGGTTAGATGTTTCTCATTTTAGTAATTGTAAAAGTCTAAAAATTTCACATTACTCTCCTCTAAAATTAGTATAGGAATCGTTTATATGTCCTTGCTTCCTTTTCACTATGTACAAGGCAACAATGTGCTAAGTTGTTGCACATGACTACATAAAAGTTATAGAGAAATTAGTGTTGTTGATGGTCTAATGAGAAGGCTATGCTCAAATCACCATGGCATGTCATCTAGCCTCTTATGTTTCAACAAATTGACATTGTCCTTGATTATTCTTACCTAGTCTTGTACATTTATACCTTGGCTTTCACATGATTTCATATATGGGACCATAAATCTTTTTAAATGGTTGAATTAGGAGGAGGTGATGACTTGTCTGAAGATATATCACACTTTCATATGTAAATGCATTCTTTATGTCATTATATGCCTCAAGTGTTTTTACATACATAGACAAATCCATGTAAAGAACATATCCATGTAAAGAGATGAAATACCATATTCTTTAGGATCAACACGATATTCATTGACATTACATGCTACAAAATCTAATGAACCCTATTCTTCACCTTATGAAGTGCTATAGTTGAGGTCTAATGGATTATTTTGTGTGATAATATAATTATTATATGTACCCATTGGCTTGCACTTGTATGGTTGGAGATCAATAGAAATGTGATAAATATTCCCTTTATGCCAACTTTTATGCATTGATGTAATGTAAAGGGAACAAATTTCAAGGCATATAACCATTGACACCCAAGAAGGATGTAATTTAACCTTATATACATCATGTATGATACAATATATTTAATTTATATGGTCTAACTCAAATTAGAAGAATGATAGTACCTCTAGGAAAGATCAAGGCATATTATAAGAACCTTTCATAGTGAGGTCAAATGTTATGCCTTTAACATGTCTACTTGTAGTTGTCTAAAACAATATACAATGTATATATTGTTGGAGCAACAAATAATGGATGCAATATTAAAACTTCCACAAAATAAATCAAGCACAATGCATAAGCCAATAAACTATCATAGAATGTGTGTAAATGTTGAAAATGGAGGTTATTATGTAGCTTAATACTTTGTAAAACTATTATACTGTAGATCTAAATAAGTGTTATTTGTTACAATTTCTTTGTGTATGATTATCTGTTTAATTCATTTTACCATTTGTAGAAGTAGACATAAGATTGTAGAAGAATAAGACCAGAGGAAAGAATTTACACAACATATACCATGGAGAAACCCTTTCAGGAAAAACTCCACCAAGAATCAATAGTGCTTGTATTTTTTAACCTTAGAACAAGATTACAATAATTCTTTATCAATCCTTCCTTGAGATGCTTCTTTTTCCTTCAACAATTCTTCTTCACAACCTGCAATCAAATCTTAATTAACTCTCTTCAACTTGCTGCAATATATAGATAATAATGAGCCTTGTAAAGTCCAAGAGTTTACAATTACAAAGCACAATGCTTATCTCACAAAACCCACACCTATTTATGTGTGTATGATTATCTTTTTAATTCATTTTACCATTTGTAGAAGTAGACATAAGATTGTAGAAGAATAAGACCAGAAGAAAGAAGTTACACAACATATACCATGGAGAAACCCTTTCGGGAAAAACTCCACCAAGAATCAATAGTGCTTGTATTATTTAACCTTAGAACAAGATTACAATAATTCTTTATCAATCCTTCCTTGAGATGCTTCTTTTTCCTTCAACAATTCTTCTTCACAACCTGCAATCAAATCTTAATTAACTCTCTTCAACTTGCTGCAATATATAGACAATAATGAGCCTTGTAAACTCCAAAGAGTTTACAATTACAAAGCACAATGCTTATCTCACAAAACCCACACCTAGTCTTTGCAAGTAGAGTTCTACCATGAAGAACAATTTCAAAACAAGTCCTTCATCCATTTGGGTGTCCCAAAATGAAGTCATAACTCAATGTTGATTCTGAAGATATCTTCTAAGCTTATCCTCAAAGTTGGTGCCCAAGAATGGGCCCACTTAACCCAGCCTTATAAAATATCTTATCATGCAAAAGTGTTAACTCCAAGATGCCAACTTGGGTGCCCAAGGTCAGTCCAAGTCAATCTTTGTTAACTGAAACATATCTCTCCACCATTCATGCAAATATCATGCATGATTGATCATCCCCTGTTAACTGAAAGTAGTCACTTGTTATTTGCCATGCAACTTAAGTCATTAGCATGCATTCCAAGTCAACTGAATTCAACTAGCATTCAATTGAAACTAACTACATGCAACTGAAGATAATTGAACTGAACTAAACTGAACTGAACTGAACTGATACTGAACTGAACTAGTCTGAACTGAACTAAACTGAACTCCATGCATTAATCCCTAACTTTTAGGATCTTTACATGCATTATTGAAGTGTTATCTTTTACTCCAAACAGTTAAATTAACTCAAGGTGAGTTCCACCTTCCATGTTGGTGCCTCGTGTGCTCCTATTTTTTAGGAGCTCTTCATGGGCATCCCCGCATGTTCCTATCATTTAGAATTAATTACAAATGTCAATTAACATGTTTATTTCATTCAAATTTAATCTCTTTCTAATCCTAGTGTTGGAGAACACTTTCCAAGGACTTAGGAGATACATGAAATAATGTTTAGGATTGCAATTAAATGGCATCCTATTCCCAACATTCTCCCACTTGACATTATACATTTCAATTATTCTAAACAAGGAATCATTATTATAAATCAAGTATAAGACTCAAGGCCAATGGCCTTCCTGCACCAACTAATCAATCCATGCCAACTTCAAATGCAACTTGCATAATCATGAAGCTCTAAGCAAATGATTAAAACCAAGAGAACTTATATGTAGGAACTAGTTTCATAAGATAATCTGTAGCATTAATTAAAGTGTCAACTTTCTCAATTAGTACCTTCCCACTCTCAACCATTTCTCACACAAAGTGATACTAAACATCAACATGCTTAGTACGAGCATGATACATAGGATTTTTGGCTAAACACATAACACTCTGACTATCACATTCAAGTTTAACTTACTTGCAATTAAAACCAATACCTTTCCCAAGTCTCTGTATCTGAACAACCTCTTTGGAGGCATGTGAAACCATTGAGTGTGTTGAACTAACGTCCAACCAAGGTGTAGGCTTCTCGGTCTTTATTGTTGAAAATAGATTTTCTTACAATTAACCATTCCAACATATATCTCTCACCATAAGAGAAATCAAGCCTCACCTATTTCTCCAAGTATCCATGAGGACCTATAACCAACCAACCATGCCAAACTCCAAATGCAACATAGCACTATCATGAGGTAATCAAGCAAATGATTAATGTACCCAATACTTAAGAGAACTACACAAGATCAATGTCAAAGCTCCAATCATGAATCGAGAACATAAACATGACAACATGATCTAACCATCTCCTACTAGGAGATCACATGTACCATAACATATATACATCCTAGTCTCAAGAGAACAACCATGCCAAACTCTAAATGCATATCAAGAGTAAACCATGACATAATAGCAACCACTCTAAACCAAGAAAAAACCATATCCCCAATCACATGAAGATAACCTTACCAATGATGCATCCACGACACTGCCAACAACTCCCACTGAATTGTGGTATGAGCTACACATGGCATCATGACTACCACCCTCATCATGAAGATCACTCTTTAACATCAAGCAAAGAGTCATCACTAACATTTTTGCATGAAATTATCAAAGCATGATTACCGTCATTCGAGGATTCCTCAGTAGAAGAATCAAAACTCTTTTTCTTGTTCTTACAATCCTTCTTCACATGTCCCAGTTTATCATAGTTCCAACACTTTACCTTACTCTATCCTTTTGACTTACCTTTTCCTTCCTTGTCTCCCTTGCGTTCCTTTTTCTCAAGCCTACCTTTTACAAACAAGGCATCTTGGATTTCTGTTTTATACTTCCTCCTCATCTCCTCTGATAGGAGAGTAGGAATTATATTGTCCATCTTCGGATCTGCACCACTACCACTGATAGCAACAATTATATTTTCCCAAGATTCTGGTAAAGAAAAAAGTAACAATATGCATTTATCTTCATCTTCTAGCTTTACATCTACATATGCTAACTAACTTAGAATCAAATTAAAAGCATTCAAATGATTTTCAACAGAATCGCCATCTTTCATCTTTAAATAATACAATTGTCTTTTCAGATACAACTTATTAGTAAGACTTTTAGTTTGATAAATATCACCTATTCTCTTCCACAGATTATATGCAGTAGTTTCTTCTGAAACATTCAAGAGAACAGCATTAGCAAGACATAGTCTTATGGCCCCTCTTACCATCTTATCAAGCTTAGCCCAATCCTCATTTGGCATCATTGTAGGTGACTTTGTCTCATTACCAACAACTAACTACTGATCTCTCTCATCAAGGAGATCCTCCATTTTTAGTTTCCACATCTCATAATTAGATCCATTGAATCTTTCAATATCTAAACGAGAATTAAAACTCATTGTAACAAACTTATTTTCTAAAATCAACAATAACACAATAGTAAAAGCTCCCACTATAGCCAAAAAAACCTTCAAACTTTTAACAGAAAGGTGTCCCAAACTCTACCCAACCTCTGCTTTGATACCAAATGTTGAAAATGGAGGTTATTATGTAGCTTAATACTTTGTAAAACTATTATACTGTAGATCTAAATAAGTTTTCTTTGTTATAATTTCTTTGTGGATGATTATCTATTTAATTCATTTTACCATTTGTAGAAGTAGACATAAGATTGTAGAAGAATAAGACCAGAAGAAAGAAGTTACACAACATATACTGTGGAGAAACCCTTTCGGGAAAAAACTCCACCAAGAATCAATAGTGCTTGTATTATTTAACCTTATAACAAGATTACAATAATTCTTTATCAATTTCAATAGTAAATACAATTATAACTCCTTTCGATATAGGACAAGGAAGTAGGAAGGTGAAACAGAAAGACTGACTAACCCTCTAAGAGATGTGACACATGTAGAAAACTTGGGAAAAGTGAAAATGTGTGTGTCAAGTGTCTATGGTGTAAGACAACTAAACCACTAAGTGATCTTAAGCTAGTGTGAATATGATTACTAGGTGTAGGAACTAGGTAAATGCTAACTAGATGCATAAAGACACTTTTCACACTAACACCCCCCCTTAATTGATACTTAGGGGGTAACTCACTAAAATATGAGTTCCAAAAATAAGGCTTGATGAGGTACTCATATAAAAAATAAAAAAGTCTCTCACAAACAAAGTAAAGGATAAAACCCAATGGGAAAAAGCTCCTCTCCAAAAAAGAGAAATATATACAAAGGAGGACTCAAGACCCCCAATGGACAAATTCCTTCATCCCAAGCAAGTGGTGCAACACAATATAGTGAGGTGATGCTAAAGGTTTAGTGAATATGTTTGCAACCTGATCCTTTGTACGCAAATACTCTTCTAAGGATAGAGCACCATCATGGATAAGTTGTAAAATGAAGTGTATATGAATCTTGATGTGCTTTATCTATTGATGCTCAACTGGGTTATGGGAAATATGAATGGCACTTTGGTTATCACATCAAAGTATAGTAGGATGATCAAGTGGAAGACAAAACTCTGTCATAAGTTGTTGAAGCCATAATACCTCCTAGCTAGCAAGAACTGCTCCTCAATACTCAACCTTAGAAGATGATAATATAATAGTTTTTTTCTTCTTGCAAGATCATGCAACTAGACCAAAACCAATATAAAAAGTAAACCCGAAAGTGGACTTCCATGTAGCCTACTATTTGTGAAGCCCTGGTATGTACTGAATTCCAAAATGAGTAATGCCATGGATATACCTCAATATATGCTTGGTTTCCTCCCAATGGATCTCATGAGAGTCACGTGAAAAATGAGAGACAAGCCCAATAGTGAAGGTAATATATGGACATGTGTGTGTCAAATACAAAATAATACCAACTAAATATCTATACAAAGTAACATAAACACTAGGTGTGGTCCAAGCGACAATCAAAGTGACACCAAACTAGAATGGTGTGGGTGCAGGCAATCACTCATATGAAATCGATGAAGCAATTCAATGACATACTTCTATTGTTCTCAGTAGACTAAAGAACTTGAAGACCAAGGAAAATATATAGAAGCCTAAGATTTTTCATGTCAAAGTGTGCCATCAAACTATGTTGAATATCCTGAATCATGGATGGGGAACTACTAGTAAGGATCAAGTCATCAACATACAAGACTATCAAAAGTTCATCTCCATGTCTTTGGATCTATACTATATGATTTGTGGAAACGAGTGAAACTAGATGTGAGCAAGAACCAATCAATATTCTCATACCAATCCCTAGGGGCTTGCTTGAGACCATACAAAGAACAACATAACCTGCAAACAAGTGAAGAGTCATGGATAAATCCTGGAGGTTTTTCCATATGTAGATCTCCCCATGAAGATCACCATGTAGAAAGGCACTCTTCACATCCATCTAATAAATTGGCCATCTTTGTGATGCGGCAATAGAAAGAAAGAGGCGAATTGAATCCATCTTGGCTACATGGGAAAATGTCTCAAAATAGTCATAACTCAACTTGGGAAAAACCTTTAGTGACAAGACATGCCTTGTATCTTTCAATAGAACCATTAGCTGCATACTTGGTGCGGTACACCCACTTGTACCAAACCATCTTTCTTCCCTTAGGAAGAGTAACTAAATCTTGTGCACTATTCTTCATCAATGAAGAATACTCCTCTGTTGTAGCACTGTACCACTCTGGAATATCAAAAGTCTCCTGAAAAAAATTGTAGATCTAGAGATATAGCATGACCCAAAAGACTAGTGTCAAAATTCTATGAATGAGTACATCTAGAGGACATAGGATCACCAGCTAAAGAACCAACCTCCTCAACAACACCTCAAGACCACTTCGGTAAAACACGAGTGGTAGGAGGTGGAAGTGGTGGAGGTGGTTTTGGTGGATTAGGACCATCATCTGAAGTATCCTCAAGTATTAAGGTATCCTCGTGAGATGAAGAAGGCAAAGTAGGTAGTGAGGAAGAAGAAGATGATGGAGGATCTATCTACATGTGAAAGACTCATAAAATTGGACATCTCTATAAAAGTGGATATCTATAGTGATAGGATCAAATAATCTATAAGATCTCACATCCTCATAATAACCAACAAAAACATATAATTGTTGGCTCTTCTTCTCCATTGTCTTATGTCAAACATCTAGTATGAATGCCCAAGCTTCACTACCAAATACCTTGAAGAAGGAAACATAAAGCTTGATTACATGGACCAAGCCTCCTTTGGAGTAATAAACTGAACTACCTTGTGAGGAGTATGATTTTGAATATAGTTGGCACAATTGATAGCTTCAACCCAAAATAATGGGGCCATAGACCTAGATTGAAGCGTACAATTTTCCATCTCCTTTAATGATTTGTTATTTCTTTTGGTAACACCATTCTATTGAGGAGTGTAGGGAATCAAATGCTAATGTTGAATATCATGCTCAACACAATAGTCCATAAAGGTTTGGTTCACATGTTCCCCCCATTATTTGTGTGTATTTGTTGAATAGAAGAACCTGATTGATTATCCACAAACACCTTGAAGATCCTAAAAGTGTAGAAGACCACTTTTTTACTTAAGAAAGTACACCCAAGTGCGATGAAAGAAATCATCAATGAAGGTGAGTACATACTTGGCTCTTGAAAATGAAGGAGTTGGAAATGACATGAGGCCACTATGAACCAAATCAAGTAAGGAAGTAGCACGATGAACCTTACCCTTTGGAAAGGGTTCCTAATGATGTTTTCCAAGTACACAACCTTGACAAACTCCCTTTGTGCAAGACACCTTAGGGAGTCTAGAAGTACCATATTCTTTGTACTTAGCTATTGAAGATACTTGTAATTGAGATGTCCAAACCTCTCATGCAAAAATATTCTCAAAGAGTCAGCATGGGAAATATGTGATGCTCCACAAGATGAATCAAAACCATGAAACTTGTACAATCGAGACCCATGATATGCTCTACTTGAGCAATAATCGTATCTAAATGGTGTAGTTATTGAATAATTGTATCATATGGTGAAAACACAACTATTTTTCCATCACCAGTATGGAAAATCTGGTAAATTAAAAGAAGATTAGATGAAATCTTAGGAACATAGAGAACATCCTCAATTCTACCCTTTATCAACTGTACTATACTTGACCCGAAAATTGGAATCTATGAAGAGTTTTCGACTGAAATATGAGTAGTGTTGTCAAAAATAGATGCAAGAAGATCTTGTGAGTGAAATTCATGTGATGTGAGGCTCCTAAGTCAACTATCCAACTATGGGTGGATGAATCCAAACATCTAGTTGTAATGGCATGTCCCTTAGTAGGTTTAGGAAGATCAATGTTGTGTTTTTGCATGACATCTCCAAAGCTATCATGATACTATAATCCACAAAAATTACAGTGGAGTTTATTTTTCTTTTTAGACTTGTAAGTATTCTTTCTTGACTCTGAAGAAGATGTGGCTTGTGTGTCAACTTTATTCTTTTGCTTAGATGATTGCTCATTTCTTTAAGTTGATTCTACCTTAGGTTTGTTGGAATACTTCTTTCCTTTTCCCTTAAATGATTGGACAACTAGTTCCTGACTTTTTAAAGAGAACATCCATAGAGATTAACTTAGATTGTTCTCTTGTGAGTCTATCACAAAATTATTCAAAAGAAGGCATTACATGTGATGTTGGATAAGAGGATCCATTGTAGAGTAAAAGGAAGAAGCAAACATCTGAGAAGGACCTTTTAGCTTTGACAAAGCCAATAAGACACTATTTGTTTGTTTTTGTTTTACCACAACCCTTAAGTCGAGAAAGAAAAGACTTAAACTATACCAAAAAAAATCTTTAGTAGAAGGGAAGGCATCAAGAGACAATGTTGTTAAGCATCCAATTGTAGAATCTTGAACTCATTAACTTTACCAAAGAGATTGTCAAAATTTTCCCACATTTTCTTAGGAGTTGTACAAGTAGCAATGTGAAATTGTAAATTATCATAAACAAGAAGACCTATTATTCCCATTGCTTCATCTAACTTGTTTTGATAAGTAATTTAAAAAAAAAATCAATTAAATTGTATTTGTTGTCCATTGACCATTTTCCATAATCCCTTAGATTGAAGAAGTTGTAATTTCACTTTCCATGTGTGGAAATTATGTGGAGTTAAAAAGTCAATTTTAGGATCCATGATGCACACACAACAAGGAACTTGAATTGTGCCTTATAAACCCCCCAAAATTGTATTATATATGAATGTTGACTCCCCAAAAAGATGCAAAACAAGAATTACAAGCTTTTGTCAAGTTTGGAAGCCAAATTGTCTATTTATAACTCACGAAGATTTTTAAAAATGTGGAAAAATAGGTTTTCTAAAACTTAATTTTGATTACAAATGTTAAATCCTTGTAAAATTCTGATGAATTTTGGAAAGTTATGCCCTCTTGAAAATTGCACAAATTACACTAATTTTAGAGGTAAAAAATAAAATTAAAAAAAGTACAATTTTTAAATCATCTTGACACTAAAACCTGACAGTGGACTCCCAGTTTATGAGTTATGTGAAAATGACAGTGGACTCCCAGTTTATGAGTTATGTGAAAATGAAATGCGTACCTCCTCTTACAAGCTTTTGAATACCAAAACCAAACCTGTTGTGGTTAGCATAAACTGTCATGGTTAAAAAAAATGCTACATTAAACATAAACTTGCTTGCTTTGAAGAAATTTGACTGATTCAAGGGGAGTGTGTGGTGCTTGTTGATGATCTAGAGGCCGCATGTGTAATAAAGGAGATAGTTGAAGACTTCATGGAGACATCTACTGAAATGAAATGAAAGATTTTAATGACATCCACTGCTAAGACAGCTTACTCTCGAATGATCAAGGCCAAGTCAAGGACTTGGTAAAACTGCATGGGAGCTGGATCGAGTCTTTGTAGGTACCTGCAAAGGATATGGAGGTCGCCTGACAGATGCAACTTTCATAATGCTTTCAAACTGCCACAAAATCCATCGATATGACTATTGAAGGCACTGAAGGGAGTGCTAGGTCGTTGAGGGTGCCATGAGAGGGTTCAAGTTTGTAGACTAATGTTGAATGGTGCCACGTGGGTAGAGGCATGGAGGAATGAGGTCTCGAGATGGGGATAGGTTGGCCAAAAAGACCAATTCCTATATGATGTGGCTGAAAAAGTCACCAAAACCAAGGATTAACCCCAAAAGGTAAGAAAACCTGCAAAAAAAAAAAAGAAAAATTATGTGGTGTTGCCTGCAGTCTTGTGCACACAATAGATGGCAAACAATGGTGATTGAAAAACCTTAAGCAAAGAAAAATGTTTGGCACCTGAATGGGTGCCTTCTCTTTCGCACGACCTCTATATGTGGAGGCAGATGGATGTTTTCAAATCCAAAAGCACCCAAGATATGCCTCATAAAAATATGCAAACATAGAAATAAGCGATGAACAAAGAAATTTCACCCAAGTAGAAACCCTCGACACAGTTGATAGAGACCCTCAGTTATAATGATGGATTATACTCCTATCGCTGCAAAATATTACGCAGATGCTGCAATGTTGCACTCAAAACCCTTGGTATCAAGCTCACTGGTGCCTACTTAAGCCAAAAAATTGCTACAAAACAAAGAAAATGCATGCAAAGAAACAAAATTTCAACCAAAAAATTGATTTCTATAGGCAAAAAAAAAATTCTACCTAAATGGTGAAATAGGCAGAGGGCTATTCAACACTCTGTAATCTTTTTCAGTACGGATTACTATGATATTATACCGTACATTAGGGTATTATTACCAAAAAAACTTGAAAATTTTCAAAGTCATTGTTTTTCATAAAGCAAAAAGACAATTCTTTGTTTTTCAGGCCTTTCATACACAATGGTGTCTCTTTGGCTTCATGATGTTTTGTTGATAAGGCTGAAAGCCTGATTCACCAAAAAACAAGAAATAACTTGCAATTCAATGCTTTGATACCATGTTGAAGCAAAAATTAATGAAAACAATATTCAAACTTCCACAAGATTAATCAAGCACAATGCATAATACAGTACACTATTATATAATGTGTGTAAATACAATGATCACTCCTTGTTTATATAGGACAAGGAGGAAGTAGGAAGGTAAAATAGAAAGATTGACTAACCCTTCAAGAAATGTGACACATGTAGAACACTTGGGACAAATGTAAAGGTATGTGTCAAGTGTCTATTAGGTGAGACAACTAAACCACTAAGTGAACTTAAGCTAGTGTAAATATGACTACTAGGTGTATGAACTAGGTAAATGTTAACTAGATGCATAAAGACACTTTTCACACTAACATAAATTGAGGCTTGATCTATTATGAATTAAAGATCAATAGATAAATAGTTTGCCACACTTCACTATGATTTATAAAGGCACTACTTCTTTAAGAACCTTTTCAAGTGGAATTTCATTGTCATCAAATGGTATATATCAATGCTCCTTATGCCCAATAGAAAATCAAATATGTCACTAGTTATAAGGTAGTGTCAAACCCTATTTAAATTTCCTCCAAGGCCTTTGATATTACATCTCTATAAAAAGGTTATATACACACTAAGTCTGGTGAGATGTTTTGGGTTGAGTGTTTTGTATTTGTTGAATAATGTTAAATTCTTTTGTTTTGTATGTGGTTTAAGGTGTAGGAGTTAAAATGAGTGTGATGAAAGGAATTTTGTAGCCATAATAAACTATTTCCACATAATCCCAAGAGAGAAAAATATGTAAATAAGTATTCAAAATCTATAATGAAAAGAATAGATAAACATATCATCAAGATGACATGAGATTTACCCTAGGAAAGCCCTTATGAGGAAAACCCAGCCTCCCAAAGCATTCACATAGTCAATGTATTATCTAATGAACAAAGATTATAATACACTCATAGAGTCTCCATGCAAGGCTTCTAAAACATCAAGTTCTCTAATTTCACTCCATGTAAATGAGTAAATGAAAATCATGTAGCCACACATCTCAAATGGTTCCTCTCCTCACATATGCAACTTATGAGAGATGCTCAATCAACCTTAGCCAACAAGCCAAAGGTTATGATATCCAGCCTTAACAACCACTCATGTGATTGATTTTATAGAAACAAGTTTTTACAAAACAATCAAGTGGTACTACATAATCCACGTGCCTCTAAACAACAAACCTACAAAAGCATGTCCCCCTCATTTACCTTTTGACACTAAGTTTTCTATACTAGTTCTAAGTTTTCCCAATTGGTAATAAGTGTTTCCAATGTGTAACCCACATTGAATATTTATCCCAATCTTACATACAACATACAAAGTGGCTCCAAGACTGTCTAACCCATGTGGTGTACACATTCCTAGATTTTTTACGTGCACCACAACTATATATTAATCTTACATTATAAATATTACACATGGTATACAGCACACCTTCCCAATATTCTCCCACTTTTTGTATGCTTTGAATAAGGGGTCAAAAGTAAACTCAAATGTCAAGGGAGGAATCCTTATAGCTAACATGTACCATCAGACATCCAAGTGCTCAATGTGCTCCATTAAGATTCTTGCAACAATAACTAAGGTGATTACCATCTCAAACAAGAATCCTCTCTTCCTCCATCATACCAATGCACAAAAGATACGATCCTATCCAAAAGAGATGAAATGCACGAGTTTGATGTCGAGGATCTACTAAATTGGCTATACTAAATGGAGTAGTTTGTTGATATTCATCATGTTCCATGTTGACAAAAGGACACAATGACATCATTATATTTGAATCCATATCAATTTATTTGGTATTGTTAGATATGTTTTGAGAAGAAAAATAATGGATGTGTTGTCATATTGACTATTTTTCAAAAGGAACTCATGATATGTTATGCAAATAGTCTTGTGGACATCTATTTAAACTTGATTATTACATATAAAGTAAATAGGTGCTAGTGAATATGAAGAAGGATAAGGAGGAGGATGATAAGAAGAAGGAAATGGAGTAGGAGGAGGATGATGATGATAACAAGAAGGATGAGGAGGAGGAGAAGGAGGAGGAGGAAGCGGAGGAGAAAGAGAAAGAAGAGAAGGGGGAGGGTAAGGTGAAGGTGAAGGAGAAGGAGAAGGAGGAGGAGGAGAAAGAAATGGAGAATAAGGAGGTGGTGGAGGAGGAAGAGAAGAAGGAAAAGGAGGAGGATATGAAAGAGAGGGAGAAGAAGGAGAATAAAAGGGATAATATGGAGAAGGAGAAGGATAAGGAGGAGAAAGAATTGGAGAATAAGGAAGTGGAGGAGGAAGATAAGAAGGAAACGAAGGAGGAGATGAATGAGAGAGAGAAGGGGAATAAAGGGGAGAATATGGAGGAGAAGGAGGGGGGAGGGAGAGTGATAGGGAGAGGGATAAGGAGAGAGAGAGAGAGGGTTAGTGTGAGGGTTAGGGAAAGAGGGAGAGGGAGAGGGAGAGGGAGAAAGAGAAGAATAAGGAGGAGGAGAAAGAGAAGGAGAGGGAAAGGGTGAAGAATAATATGGAGAAGGAAGAGAATAATAAGGAGAAACAAGAGGAGGAAGAGGAGCGGGAGAAGAAGAAGAATACAAAGGAGGAGTAGAAGTAGGAGAAGTAGGAAGAGGAGGAGGAGGAGGAAGAAAAGGAGTAAAAGGAAGGAAAGGGGGAGGAGAAGAACATGGAGAGTACGTAGGAGAAGAAGGATAAGAAGAAGGATGAGTATACAAAGAAGAATGAGAAGTAGGAGAAGATGAAGGAGAAAAAGGAGGGTAAGGAGAAGGAGGATGAAGAGAAGAAAGAGGACAATGAGGAGGAAGATAAGTAGAAGTAGAAGGAAAAGGAGTAAGAGAAGGAGAAGGAGGAGGAGGAAGGAGGAAGGAGTAGGAGGAGAGGAGGAGGAAGAGGAGGAGGGAGTGAAGTGATGCCTAGGTCAATAATATTTTTCCATGCACTATCATTATTGGGAGGGATGCCAAAATGGTTTACCACACAAAAGAGACCAAGATTAGGCCATTTAATTAGTACTTGAGAATCATCCACCATCCACCATCCATCAAATATTGTTTGAAGGTACACCAAAAGGTTGGAGCAATGGAAGAACACATGCAACACTAATAAGAGGCCCTCTCCACTCTTAAGGATAACAAGGAAAAGACAAAAAAATCAACAAGTTGATCAACACACACTTTCAATAGAAATAGAGTTACAAGAGCCTGATGAAGTGGGTATAATCATTTTGAAACCTAAGGGAATGATTTTGAGACACACTAAGATGTTGCAAATGAGGATGATTATAGAGTATCTAATCAAGTGGAAGAATCTGGCAGGTGAAGATGCAACATGGGAAGATGAAGCATTCCTTTTAAGGCACCCAAAGTTTATCAACATTGGGAACAATGTTGTTTAAGGAGAGGGTAATGTGTTCTATTAAACTATAGTATTCATGGGGATATATGTAGTCCAATTGTGGCTATCACAACCCTTAATCAAGTTATACAATCATTTATATAGTCTTATATCTAGGTAGTTAGGTTAGTTTGGGTGACATCCATGATAGAAATATGGTATATATAGGAGGTAGTAGTAAGTTTGTTATCATCATATTATGAATTCTATTCTTATTGCAAACTATTGGAGGTAGCCCCCTCAAAGTGAATTGCTTTTGGAGGTTACCCCCTTGAAGTGGCTTATTATTATCTTTTATTTGCAACATATTTGCTATTATATAGTGTTTTATTGTACAAGTTATATCATTTAGTTAATGGAATGATATTTTTCGTTGTGAGCCTTGGGACTTCATGAGATTATTATGATCATCTCTAGATATAATCTAACATAGTTGATATGCTATTTTACATTTTTTGATTTCATATACTCACTATGTTGACTATCACAAGTTTTGTTGACAATGATTTTTCTTTTATCAAATGCAATTGTTAATTTTATTAAATTATGGGTTTCCATTTGGGTTCACTAGTAGACTAGATTACCCAAATTTCTACAATTACAAGATATTACATGTAGATTTGACCATTAGGATTTTTTTTTGGGAATTTATTGATACATGTTAATGATAATTATATCAAATCTTGTATCTCCCCCTTTGCTATTTAGATTGATTGTTATCTCAAATTTTTCAACTCAAGGTTATGCTTTTGGTGACTTGTACTAAACTTGTGTGTTTCTCAAATGTGTGCCCTTTATATTTGTTTTGTCTCTCAAACTTTGTTTCTTTGCAATGTCTTTTCTATATATATGGTGTACAAAAGGCTCAACAAAAACTTGTGTGCTTTTTAATTCTTGGGAAACTTGAACTTGATAAGTTTGAGGATTCAATTTGGTTATGGGTGTTTAATTGAAAGCACATTGGAATTGTGAATCCTCTTACTATGATTTTATCATTACAAATTGTTGAAAATAACTAGAAGTATTATAATCAAGGGAATCTTATGAGACTAACCGTGTACTTGATTTTGTGGGCCATTGTCCATAACCATGAAATGCACATGGATATTTTCATTTCTAATTAACTATTTAGAATTTATTAATATAAATTTAAAACATGGTTTTAAATATAAACTATGCTTATTTTAATTTATTATTTTTGGAAAGCTTTACTGTATTGTAAGGGACTCTATGCATTTTTAACTTATACTATTTCTCTTATATTATTTTTCTTAATTATATAAAAAAAGAACAACCTTTGCTACATGACACTTATTTACTCATACTATGATATACTCATTATTGTCATGTTAGTTACAACTCTTGACACTATCAAGACAAACTTCTTTAATGATCATAAGTAATTGTGGACCATTGGTAGTAATAAGCAATTTACCAATTCTCTTTCTAAGGATAATCTTCAAAGTGTGGAGGATAGATGGGTTATCATGGAAAGTTGGAGGGCATAAGTTACCTTATTTGATATCTTTCCCTCATCAACAAAGCCTAATGGTTCATTTTGCTTTTGTACGAGTTTCTTTGTCTTTGTTCGTGGCTTGTTGTCCCCTTTTTTGGGTTATGATTATTTTGTCTTTCTAGTTGTTTTTTTTTCTATCATTATCTTTTTTCCTTGTGGCTCCTCTTTTATTTGTTTCTTGTGTTGGTACACCTACCATTGTTGGGGCATTTGTATTACCTTTGGTTGACATTTTGGTTGGTTATTATCTTCATTATAGGATAGATTTCCTGAGTGGAGGCTTCATCTCAAGGCTTTCTTTTGGATGCCTTGCTCAAGGTTTGTTTATATTACATAATCTTTCTCTTTGTCATTATTGTAGTTTCTCTTTTCATCGTTTGAAATTTTCCTCTAATGCACTTTCTTATTTAGAACTTTTCTTTATTTATTTTTTATTTTTATTTTTATTTTTATTTTACTTTACTAACTCTTACAATATATAATTTAAATTACACTTATTTTTGGAGGATAAAAAACAAGCACAATTGATCATATCCTTACTGTATGGTCCCATGGGGGCTTGGGCTTCTATTTTCATGGAGTAGTAGGTCCCATGGGAAAAAAAAATGTGCTATGGGATTAATTGGAATCCTTTCCAGAAAAATAGGAGACCCTACATTTTAGGAATGGATATTTCAGCTGGTGAAATTGGGGTGGGACTAGAAATTGCCCCTATAGCTTAGGAGTTTTTTATGCCACTTATCTCTCATCTAAAATTTTAAATTCTTATTAGAAAATAAAAATGAGAGAATTTTCATTTATTTATTATTTTTTATCAAAGCACTACAGTTCATTCCTTAAATTTTAAGCAGAATTGCAAGATTAAATCCATGGGACCAAGAACTTTTAAATATTCCTAAAAAAGCTAAGCAACGTACACTGAGATTTTTAAGGAAGCCCCCCTCCATGGGACCTTACCCTTAGTATCATCACCGTAAATGATGAAATGAAATATTTTAATAATGTCCATGAGGTCACAACAACCTATGGGACCCAGGAACAACACAAGACCGCCAGTGAAAAGAAAGACCCTAAACAATTTGAGATCTTCGCTTGAGGTCAACCCTACAACAGTGAATTTTAATGATGTAGTTTGCCGATTTGACCAACCTTTCCTCCTCAAACAAGGTATTTAAGTTATCAACTTGTAAGGTGTCCTCATAACTAGCCCAAATATCTTTATACGATGAGCACTCCATAACAAAGTGTCATTTTGTCTCCACCAATCCCATGTCACAAAATCAACATATTCTTTTTTCCCACTCTTCTTTAGGAACCGTCCATCTGCCTGTTTCACATCTAAGACAATGTGAGCTAGTACGAAGCTGAGCTATCAACATCTTTGCTCTCCATTTAATATTTGCTCCTATATAGGCCTTTTCTTCATGGTCCCCCTTGAGATTAAATTCTTTGATACAGTAATCTTTTTTTCACCCTGATTGTTTTGTCCATATAGGAGTTTTGAATTTTTGCTTCACATATTTTTTAATTTCTTCATTTGTACTTGGAAAATCATGCATATTCACACCCCGCTTTTCCATCCATTTTTTGTTTTGTTTCATCCATGTATTCTTTCTTCTATCCAACTCTTCTTCTACAACTAGCTTAGGCCAACGATGGTTCTCTATATTTTGGACCTTTTGTAGGTAACTTAGTAACTAAATCATCGCTGAAGCTTCCAAGGGGAAGGTGCTTGTCACTGCCAATAAAATCTCATAAGGTATTTTAGTTTTGAGTTTAAGGCTGCTAACAATTAGATGCTTTTGAATTCTTTCCACTTGCCTCCATTTCTAATCTAACATGTTGTTGCCCCAAATTTCACACCCATATAGAACCACTGGGGTCACAAGTAAGCCAAACAATGTTCTCTTAGTTTTCCAATCCCATAATCTACACCTATTTTGTAGAGATTAAAGTGCTTTCCAACCCCCTTGGATTCTTTTTGCTCTACAAGTTTCCCAACTGAAGTTGTAGTGAAAATCCAACCCAAGGTATTTCTATTCATCCATAATTTCCAGCGGTTTTCCTTCAAAGATAAAGCTATTTTTTTGCTTTTTCCTTCACAGAGAGAGGATCATTATTTTAGTTTTACTATTATTCACTTGCATCCCAACTTCCTTACAAAAGGATTCAAGAGCTTTCAAATGTTTTCTTAGCTCATATGTTGTTTTAGCCATTAGAATGAGATCATCTGCATACAAGAGCAATTTTATTACATAATTGACCAATTGAATACCTTCCCCACCAAATTTGTCTATCCACTCTTCCAACTTGTCAATGTAAAGCCCAAATAACATTGGGGAAAGCGGGCAACCTTGCTTGACCCCAATGTCGTTGCCAAAGCACTTAGACATGCCTTCGTTTGTTCTGATTTTAGCTCTGACTTGCTCATACAGCCTATGAACAACCACCCTAAGCACCTTTGGGACTCCTAGTTCCTCCATTCTATTCCACAACTTGTCTTGTGGCACTGTGTCAAAGGATTTTTTAAACTCTACAAAGCAACAAAAGGCCTCTTTCCTTTGAACATTCCATATTTTTTCAATCAAAAATCTAAGAGTAATACCGTGATCAATAGTGGAATGCTTTGGTCTAAAACCAGCCTGACCCTCTGCTCTTTTGCCTTCTTTCTCATCCCAACTACTAATTCTGCGCTCAATCATGCTTCCAAAAAGTTTTCCAAGAAGCGGATTAATCACAAGAGTGCGGTAGTTTGATGGGTTATTTGTGTCCCCACTTTTGTATAATGGAATAACAACACTAGTTGTCCACCTTTTTGGAAAGCCCTCTTGGATAACCCTGTTGAAGATGCCCTTGATGCAAGGTGCAAGGACTTCAATACCCCATTTTAAGAATTTTGCTTGCAGCCCATCAATATCTTGTGCTTTTCCCCTAGCCAATCTTTTTATGTCTTGATTAATATCTTCGATGGTGAAAAGTTCAGTGGTAGCCTTGATTGTAGGAGGTATATGTTTATCTTGTTCCCGCTCATACAATAACTTTGCATATTCCAACCATTGAGAGCTTGTGATATTGTTTTCCACTTGTTTTCTTTTTTGATGTAGCTCTTTTTAGAATTTCTTGGGGTTGTTCTTTCCAAGGGCAATAAGCTCTAGCTTTCTTGTGCTCACATATTTTTCTTTTTTGTTCCGTATCATCTTTTCGTAATCTTTCTTGTTTTTTGTGGTCCTACCACCCTCACAAATTTTTCTTTTTGTTATCTTGCTCTCTTCATCAAACCATCGATTTGCTGGGAAAGTAGTTGTAATTGCCCTCTTAGGCCTAGCCCTCTTACACTCATCCAAAACCTTGTGAACGATGGAGATCAGCATGCTCTTGTTTATTTATAGTGTGATGCCCCATGTTGGCTAATTTCCTTTCATACAACGTGGAAAGCCTTTTGAGGGCAGCCTTGACGACTTCCTCATTGTCTTGGTTCATATAATTATGATATTGCTATCAGGATTCAACCGTGTAGTTTCGAGTCAAACTCATTGACCCATGTTTCATGAGTAGTGGTTCAACAAGAACCCATCTCTCATGATATCGAATGGTCCACTTAGCACTCATTGCATCTAGGTGATGCTCACAGAGGTGAAGCACTGGTCCGTCCCGGGAGGTCACCCATCCCAGTACTGCTCCAGCTCAATTGGTTCATATAATTAACTCGGAAATAAACAAGAAATAATTGATTTAGATGTTAAAGATTATTTGAAAAACTGTTTAGCATAGAGACGACAGTATAGTATTTCTTACTTAAATCAGAAACTCATTGTTTCGAAGGCGGTCGAGACTTGAAAGTTTGATCGCAGTACGTAGATGATTGAATAGAAAAGGAAGAGAATTTTAATGGCAGGCAGACTTGCAACAGCGGTAGCAACAAAATGGGCGAGAAGATGCAGACATTACCCAGTCCTCACAAGACGCTTGTATGGAAGCACCACCAGTAGCTCTGCCGACAATACCGCCTCTGATATGATTAATTATGCTCGTCAACATTCGCGCTCTCATAATGGTATGTTTCTTGTTTTACTGGATTTGCAACCTAGAGGAAGCTACATTTTTATTATGCATTTTTTTGAAATCTTTTGGGGTTTTTGTGGGTGTTTCTCTTGTTTGAAGCCCATGAAATTAATTCTTTTTAATGTTATTTTCCGACATCTCCCATCACAATTTGCGTAGCTCGTAAATTGTTCCATTGGAGTTTTTTTTTTGTCTCTAGTGAATTTGGGGGAGAAATGCTCGTTTAGTTAGTACACTGTTTTGTCCTGGACTTCAATTTGTTGCCCGTTGATTTATTAATCAGGTGAAGTAAATAATTAATGTTATATTAGCTAATGTTACAGAAGCTTGGTATAGTGACAGTAGGGCACGGGCAACGTATGATACCAGACAAGAACTATAACGTTTACCCACACAGCTGTCAGATGCTGAGAGACAGATACATGAAGCAAACCAACACCAATAATTTCTCTGTTGAAATGGAGCAAAACCCAATGGTTTAAACTGGTGTCCGCATAGATCAAATTATCCAAACAAATCGTTGTGGGCACGCTTGCTCAGCGAGGCCAATCTAACCAAAACTATGGCAGATAAGCCTACTATGTAGAACTTGCCGTAATTTTGTTGGGTCCAGGCCTCTTTTCTCCATGAGAAAAGATCCTGTCACTCGCAGAGTGAAGTGCCTGATGCTTTGGCAACTCGAACTTGCAGACCAATATTTTTCAGTTCTTTGAGGGTCACTTTATTTAAAATGTGACGATCTTAGTTTGATCACTGCTAAAACTGAAGATGAAACTGCTGAAACTAGACCGACAATGGTATGACCGAATTCTGAAAAAGGAAGTTTATAGAAATCTGAAACTACGGGAAATTTAAGATTACTAGAAACTAAATCTGAAAGTTCAGTAAAATAGAAATAGGCTAGATGCTAGAGGGTGAAAAGCCCAAAGCTGTGGCTTTTAAAATAATCACAATTCCTCCCCCGTACTACAAATGCTTAGAGGTGCTTGCTTTCTTTGTGAGTTCCCTTGCCTTATGACAATTAGTTACTTTCATGAGAGAAAGGTCATTATAGTATTGATTACTTGTAGAAAATGGGTAATGTGGAGACGACTTGAGTATGAATATACATCACATAGTTAAAGTAGTTGAGTATAATAATATTCTTTGTAGTAAAAAATCTGAGAAAAATAAACTACATAATATTACATTATGGAAACCCTATTTACTTACACAGTAGAGATATGTAAATGCTGGTAATAAATTTCAAATATATAACTACTAGAAAGTCAGAGGTACAATATTGTTAAAAATAGATGAATATTACATAAAAAAGATGGGAACTTTCGTAAGGAGGTGTGGATGTCAAACCCTACTAAATTGAGGACAGCGGTGTATCTGTTTCAACCAAACATAATTGTTAGACCTGTGCAAAAGAGCTTCTTTCCCAAAACGTATCCTTTTCTAACAACGACAGTCCTAAATTATAATTTTTCTCACACTAGATCCTTTCGTTGTCTGTACGTGTGATATTTAGTTTTCTTAAAGAAGTATGTAATGAACAAAAGCCTAAGTGGTCCTACAAGCCCGTGCCCCATCAACCAATAAATACAAAATTTAACAAACACATTTCTAGCGGATCCATACAAGTGTTTCCATTGGACCCACAAGGTAATAATGATCAGTGTTTAAGCACTGCAACAGCATCTCTTCCTTAAATTGCTTTGCCCCAAAGCAATTGTAGTGTTGGGTAGTATTACAGTATTTCTGATCCTGCCATGCAGCATCCTCTTATGGCATATCATTCCATGTGTGAGATATTCAAGTAGTATCTCACTCCTTAACTTCTTTTCTTTGTTGCTAAAATACATTCTCGAGTCAAAACATGTACTTCATCATCACAGGAAGCGAGGTGTTGAAGTTTGGCATTTGCTTTATGATTTTTTTCAAGTTGAGTAAGTTTTAAGGTTCATGATACACATGATATGCAGTGCGTTTATTAGACCATTCTGTACTTCCTATGTGCCTAATCTGCATAGGTATGCAGACACCATATTGTACTACTGTCATCTGTGATGTACATACCATACTCTCCTCTGGAACCTGTGTGTCCTCTATGGAGGACATTATGAATTTAG
Source organism: Sequoia sempervirens (assembly GCA_007258455.2). NCBI lineage: Eukaryota > Viridiplantae > Streptophyta > Pinopsida > Cupressales > Cupressaceae > Sequoia > Sequoia sempervirens. The sequence continues at coordinate 90,270,837 of VDFB02358134.1, read as the reverse complement.
TAATTTATGGTTGACAGCTGAAGAGTGTTTGCAATCTTTTCTAAATGTGCCATAATCTTGTAGATTCCATGGTATCGAGGCTCAAGTTTCTTTGTTCCCTCTCTTTTAAGAGACTTCTCAGTATAGGTCTATAACTTAAAGAAAATCTATCATTTACCTCAACTTTGATTTTAGTGTTGGTGAGATTTCATTCTATTGTAGACCATAAGTTCTCGTTTAGTTTCTTCAAAGGGATACATAACAGTTCGATCCATGATTGACTTGGATATTTACAGTGTGCAATTGTTCATTTCTGATTTAAATTACTTTTGTGTCAATTCAATGCAATATACTACAAAACCAACACACATAGAGCAGAAGATTGATGTTTGTTACAGCTATGGTCTACCACCTACTATCTTTCATTTAATTTGCAATGATTACATGCACAACAGTGTTCCACGGAGTTTCTTGATGGGGGGATGTGGGGACGGTGACCGGGCCGGGGGGGGTGGGGGTGTGTGTGCGGTAGAGGGGTGGTGCTGATATACATATAGGTACTTGAAAAAATAGTTATAAAAAGATGTATAAGAATTACAATGTTGAATTTACAAATGAAACTTTGGCAAATTGAAATTACAAATTAAAATTTAAAATACTTAAATACTATAATACTATTAATACTACTTAACAATTAAGTTATTAGCATTGAAGTTTGAACAATGAAAATGCCGAATTCAAATTTTATATTCAAGATTTCATAATGATGATTACAATAAGTACAATCATGTCAAAATAACAAAATGCGGTGAGGTGAGGCCTCTAATCATCCCCAAACTCCTCATCACTGGAATTGTTGGAAGTGGACACATGCTCAAGCTCCATCAAACTAATACCAACCAGCCCTGCTTGTGTAATTGTAGCATCCTCATCAATCTGTGCTGGCTCCTCTGGCTCTACATCCCATTGTGCTACTAGAATCTCTTTGTACACAAGTGTTTGATGAAACACAAAGCACTATGTACAACCACAAGCTTCTTTGCTCTCCTAGAGGTAAGTTTGTCCCTCTTAAGAGAGTGGATAAAGCTATAAGTAGACCAGTTTCTTTCAGTAGCTGAAGAACTAGAAATATGAGATAGCAATCGAATGGCTAGAGTGGTAGTCAAAGAAATTGGTCCATGGCAATTCCACCACAAAATTGGTTCCTCTTGTGCCATAGTTCCCATATCCATCTTGGCCTCCTTAGAATAACCCCTAAGAGTGGCACATTTTGTCCACTTAGTACAAATGATGCCGACCTCTATAGGATCATACGTCTTTTGAATGGCCCTAAAGAACCTTGCCTTTACCTCAACTTCATGTAAGGGTGTAACTCTACCAGGCCTTTGCACGTACCACTTGGGGTTCAATGCATAGGCAACCATGTGCAAGGGAGTGTTGAGCTTCTCCCATCTCTTTTGAATGATTGGCTAAGTGTGCTCATTGTAGAATGCTAATTTGGGGCCCTTCTCTTGCATGACAACCTTCATTTGGCCTAGCATAGAATCAATGCACTTATACACTTCTCTAAGGCTAGGTGCATTGGCATCCCCATATCTAATGACTTGGAAAATGGGAGTAATGTTGGAGACTATGTATTTTGCATCAACCCAAAAAACATCACTCTTCACTACATCCTTCATCCTCTTCCCCTGCTCTGTCTTGGACTCAGGCCATCGATTCCATTCTGCTATCATAACCATTAGTTGTAATGCCTCTTGCAACTCAAGCATTCTCTCGAAGAGAATGAAATAGGATGCATATCTAGTCTCAACAGGTTTCAAGAATTCCTTCTTAGAGAAGGTCCTGAAGAGTGCATGTGAAGTATGGTGGTTGTAGATAAACATTTGCACATCTCTAACATCATTGACCACTACTTTGATCCAATCAGTCTTTCCCTATCTTTGAGTGCATTATTCATGGAATGCACACAAGGAGTCCACCAAATGTGTCTATAAGTTGTCTCAATCAGTTTCCTTGCAGCTTTGCACATGTGAGCTGCATCTGTCACTACTTGGACATCATTTTGTGGCCCAATCTCTTCAATAGCATCCTTGAGGATTTGAAACTGAAAATTGGCATCCTTGCGATGCCCTGAACGATCAACTACCTTAAGAAAATATGGGCTCTTTGAACATGTAACCATGATATTGATGAGTGGACATTGCCTAATGCTCGTCTAGTGTCCACCCATCCATGACAATACTGCTTCCATTTGCTACCCAACATTCCTTCTTTTTCTCCATTAACACATTTATCTTGGAATAGTTCTTATCCAAGATTGTGGTCCTCAATTTTGTCTCCCTTGGTGGCACATATGATGGTCTTGCCTTTGCTATCGTCGCCATCGCCTCCTTATAATAAGGAGATCGAGCCACATGGAATGGAATGCCATTGGAAAAGAAGAATTTGCCAATGGCATCATTTGCATCATCCTTCATTTGCGCATTGAATAATTCAGCTCTTGGGTTAGGAGCATCAGTTGTCAACTTGTGTTCCCCCCTAGCCTTTGTTGCATGGGTCCCTGAAGTAGAAGATGGCATACGTGTAAATTGCCTCTGCAAAGTAGAAGTAGAACTGTGTGGTTGGCCCTGATTACCCCTTGGCCTATGAGACAAAGAAACAAATATAGGTGCAACTGCAGGTGCATTGTCTTCACCACCAACACCCCATAGCCTACATATCTTAGCCCCGAATTTGAGGTTAGTTGGTGAGGCCAAAAAATCACATATTTCCACACCTTTTCCTTGGATATGAAGGAGGTGGGAATTAACTCTGGTAATGCTGCCTTGAAATTCAAGGTCACAAAAGTGGCACTTCCACAACCTTGTGGCCCCATATGTCGTAAGTTTGCTTTGTAATTTTGTTGCAAATTGTTTCAAGGGAGACTTAGGATCAAAGGGACCCTTAGCATAATTTGCCAGTATTGTGGAGGGGCAATTCATATTTGTAGTTGCACTGGCCATGGAACTTGAGGTTTGGGTCACACGGTCACCCCTCTTTGCTTCTACATTTTCATTAGCCTTAGGTGCATAATCAGATTCAATTTCACTGTGAGAGTGAACCTCAACCTTATCCTCACTCATGCCAAGAGAACTCATTATGACACTGCAATAAACAATATAAAATTTATAAGTTTATAATTCTAAAATTAAAATTAAAAATTCAAACTATGCATGCAGCTACGTAGCATATTGCAAAGGACTAAGACAAAAAAAATTTCTTTTTGTTTTTCTTACTCCAGATCACACGAAGTGCAGAAGCAAAGGATACACAAATAAAAATCTTTGTTCTTAATCTTTGTCAACTAAAGATTTCATTTTTGTTTCTCTTAAGGTCGCACGAAGTGCAAAAGCAGAGGATACACAAAAGTTTCATCCTAGTTTGACAAAAGTTTAAATCTTGATGACAATATGAACAATGAACATGGAACAATTAAAATTTAATATGCTATTTGCTAATACACTTGTAGCCATGTCTATGAAATTATGAACAAAATTAAAATATGAAACTAGTTAATAAAATAAAAAAACCAGTCATGGAATCCTACCTTGTGCTTGAAAAATCCTCCCAACTTGGTGTAGAATCCCTCTTCTTGCTCCTCCTCAACTTTCTTGCACTTGCAACACTTCACTCTCACTCTTTTGCTCCTCTTCAACCTTACTGTTGGAATGAATTTGTGAGTGATTGTGAGGATTTGAGGGTGTCTTATAGGGTTTTAGAGGGTTTGGTGGGGCCCCATTTGCCATTAGGGTTCAGCCTTGGGTGCCCAAACCAAAAAAAAATTATACTTTATTTTTATTTTTTTACTTTTCCTCCTTGCTGGCCGTGGGAGATGCCTGGGCATCCCCGTCATCCTAGCGGCATCTTGGGCATCTTGACAGAGGTGGTGGAAAGGTGGGGGGACGTTTCCCCCACCTTGTCTCGGAAACATGGGGATTTTGGGGGGGAGGCGCGGGGGCGGCGGCAGGGGCATGTCCCCATGATACATTGGTGCACAAATACATACCTACAATGATATAAGTTAGATTTCACACCCCTTTTATGCTACTACCAATATGTGACTCTTGTAATCCACAAAATCAATGGTGTAACAAAGAAATTTGCTCATTCAAGTTGTATATTCCTGAATTCTACATCTATTTGCTGTTGTAATCAAGAACTATGATTGCTATCAATTAAAAATTAAATTTATATGCTTTCGTAAGTGCTGGAATTTGTCAAGTAGTTGTATGGAATGAAACTTTGCATGTAAAAGAATAAAGCAAGCATGGAAGAGAGAATCAATAGAATAATCTACCTTAAAAAAACCCAATGTGGGAAGAAATTTGGAAGAGTTGGGTTGTGTCTCTTCCTCTCCATTATCATCATGCAATATTTTCAAATCATTTGGTCAAATTGAGCCTTCATGAAAATTGTAAACTTTCACGACACTTCTACAATGCTTTACAAGCTTGCCTCACTAAGAAAACTTGCTCAAACAACATGCTGTACTAATGCATCTAACTGTTAAATCATTCTTCATCTCTTGATTGCCAATACATGATCCCATAGGGTTGAACTGTGCAGAGACTCCAAATGCCTCAACTTTTGTTCTTGGTGATTGATTGTCATTTTTGTCTTTTATAGGAAAATTGGCACATGAAAAATACATACAAAAAATGAGGCATATTCAGCATGTGAGGAATTGATGCAGAGGTAGGGAAGGATTCAATGGTTTTAGCATCTCAAAACAAAGCTTGTAGTTTCCATGACCAAAGTCACTCTTAGGTGCATACTAGACCACAACTCCATAAGAGGCACAAAACAAAACAACCACCCTGACTAACACCAGGAGGACCCTACACAGGGTAGATACACCAAGTACAATGTAACAAAGCTATACTTTGATTTGGAAACTTCAAACTTTAATGTTTTCCTTCCTAGACACCCCTAGGCCTAGTAGCCCTCCAAACTGGCCTTTTCTACCCTAACTTGTGGAGCAGACCTTGAAATCAAAACCTAAAGGCAGATTTGAGTACCCATTTGGCTCTTCTACAACATATCAAAAATTTGGTTAGGGTTGTTTTGGAACACAAGGCCCTAATTTTGACTGTCCCACTTTGGAATAGGCCTCAAAGGGCAAAATTAAGCATGTTGCAACTAGGGCTTTCACACAAACAGGGTTCCAGAGATTTTCAAGCCACTCCCTGACTTAGATAGGGTCTTCACACATTCATTAACATGTTCCAATAGCCACCAATCCATTTCCAACTCTTCTAACAACTTTTTGATGCTCCTTTCATGGTCTCTTTGGTCTAATGCATGAAGATTTCAGACCTTCAATCTAACCCAACACGTGCAAACCTTCTCCTCTGCTCCTACAACTTTAGGACAATAAAACCTACCCTATTCCAAGCCATTCCACTAAGTTTTAGCATTTTTCACCTATGGAATGGAGAGGAAATCATTATTTTTACTCAGGGCACACCCAGCCTAGGGTTTCAAACAGTTTTTGGTAAAAATGCTCCTATTTGCTCCAAACTTAATGAAATTAAGTGCTTCAAAAGGAAGGATTTAGAGGACACACAACATCACAATCTTTAACAGGTTTCAAGCCATAAGAAGGCCGTACACGTTCGTACTATTCACCAGATCAGACAAGAAACGTTTAGAAAATGCAGAAAATCGAGGTTTCAATTGCTTATTCTTCAACAAAACTTCAACAACCAACATTTGGTTGATGCCACAAGGTTTGAGAGGCATGACCATTCAACTTCCAACTGTTTATAACCAACATTCAAGTTTTAAAACTCAACAAACACCATATTACCTGCCGAGACCAAAAAATGCAAAGTTGTTTTACAACATTTGCAACTTTTGCAATATTTACAAACTTTGAACACTTTTACTCCTAGGACCCTACCAAGACTCATACCAACACAAAATGGTCTAAGTAGATCTTATTACATGCAAATGACTCAACCAACACAAAATATCAACTTTTGGCCCCTCTTGGGGCATGAAAACCTATGTGCCCCTGCACCATACTCCCGGGGAAGAAAAGATTCAAGCTCCACTTGAATGGAGGGTAGGAACATGAGAACCATGCTTGAAATCTCTTGCCTGATGTCTTTAAGTCTTTTCACATTGTCTTCTTTGGAACAGTTCCATGCTTGCTTCATCTTCACTTTAGGTTTCTTGAACACTTGGCAAAAGTAGTTGAACTTGTCAATAGAAACCTGTTCCCCATTTGCACCTCTTCCTTGTAACTGATCCCTTTTTTCTTGATGGATGTCATGCACTCCAATAGTAACTAGTTCCCCTGCAATGGCTTGTTTCATTTTCACCTTAGGTTTCTTGTCTCTCAAGTTTGCAATCTCATCAAGAGCACTTTGTCTTCTCTCTTTGTCTCTAACCATCATGTCAACAAGTACGGATTCGTGATTAGTGTTACTGCCCTCTTCTGGAAGAAGTAAATCATAACTAACCTTGGTACCTTCAGCATTACAGTCACTGACATCTGCAACTCTCTTTTGCTGCTCCACTTGTAGTGGCTGCTTGTCTAACTGTGCATTTTCCAACTGCAACTCAGTTTGATCATTATGCTGCTCCATACTTCCTTTTCCCCTCAAATGTTGCTTGCTTAACTCTGCAATCTCGTTCAAAACAATCCTCTTGACTTTAGCATCAAAATTCCCTTCATTTGCAATCTTCCAAACAAGTACATCATTTGTGTTGACACCACCCCTTTCCTGAGACACATTCCATTGTTTATTTTGTTTGTCATAGGCTGCTGTATAGGACAGACCAGCCCCTAGAACAAAAACTATAGGGTGACTAACATCTCTCCTTGAAAGCAAAGAGTCAGAAAGTTCATTCACCACTATGTCTACATGATCCTTCAATGCATCTTGAACTTTCCAAGGCAACTCTTCAATGCTTGTTGATGTCAGAACAGTCCTAGGTTTGCTCACCATTGTATGGCCTACCTCTTCCTCTTTTATTGGCTTTAAAAACTCCTTTGTACCCATTGTCATCACCCTAGACTCCACTTGTGGGTTTTGGCTTTCATCCTTCAATGGTGTAAGGGTGCAGGAAACTCCATCTTTTTCTATAACATATGTGTTTTTTCTGCCATCATATTTGGCACTCCTATCATACTGCCAAGGCCTTCCCAAAAGCAAATGACACACATCCATTGGTATTATATCACACAAAACCCTATTCTTGTATCCCCCTATATGAAAATCAACCCAACTTTGTTCATTTACAACTACTTGCTGACCTTTGTTAAGCCAAAAAATAGTATAAGGAGTAATATGAGGGATTCTTTTCAACTTAAGCTTTTCTACCATCTCTACAGAGACCAAATTATCAGTGCTACTTGAATCAATCACTACTTTGCAACACTTACCCAAACACTTACATGTGGTTTTGAAGAGAGACTTCCTTTGTGGATGTTCTTTCTCCATTGGTACTTTGATTAGAGTTCTTTTCACCATGAAAGACTCACCAACTTCTGGACCAGCATGTTGTGATGGAGAGTTTACACTCTCATTGTCCTCTTCTTGTACAAACTGATTTCTTCTTTCTCCTCCAAATGAAGTAGTGGACTGATTTTCAGTGCATTGCCATGCTTGATGGCCTGCAAATTTGTTGCATGCATAACATTTCCCTGTAAATCCATTTGATCCTGCTCTTTGGCTTCCAAATCTGCCCCTTGAATTTGATCTACCTCCTCTAAATCCACTTCTTGAATCTGCAGCTTGTTCCTGAACTCTCATATGACTGTCCTGAATCACTCTACATTTGCAACAGTACTTTTAGACTTCACTTGCGCTTCCACTATCAACAGGTTCCGTCACAAGCTGCCTCAGGTTCGGCGATCTGCTTGTGTCCCCAAAACCTCTGGTCACTTCCCTCTTCACTCGTAGGTCCTGGTGCAAACTGCCTCTCTCTTGGCGCTCTATCCGCACGCTCAGAACCGCCTGCTTTGATACCTATTTGATGCAGAGGTACAAAAGGATTCAATGGTTTTAACATCTCAAAACAAAGCTTGTAGTTTCTATGATCAAAGTCACTCTTAGGTGCATACTAGACCACAACTCCATAAGAGGCACAAAGCAAAATAACCACCCTAACTAACACCAGGAGGACCCTACACAGGGTAGATACACCAAGTACAATGTAACAAAGCTATACACTAATTTGGAAACTTCAAACTTTAATGTTTTCCTTCCTAGACACCCCTATGCCTAGTAGCCCTCCAAACCGACCTTTTCTACCCTAACTTGTGGAGCAAACCTTGAAATCAAAACTTGAAGGCAGATTTGAATACCCATTTGGCTCTTCTACAACATATCAAAAATTGGGCTATGGTTGTTTTGGAACACAAGGCCCTAATTTTGACTGTCCCACTTTGGAATAGGCCTTAAAGGGCAAAATTAAGCTTGTTGCAACTAGGGCTTTCACACAAACAGGGTTCCAGAGATTTTCAAGCCACTCCTTGACTTAGATAGGGTCCTCACACATTCATTAACATGTTCCAATAGCCACCAATCCATTTCCAACTCTTCTAACAACTTTTTGATGCTCCTTTCATGGTCTCTTTGGTCTAATGCATGAAGATTTCAGACCTTCAATCTAGCCCAGCACATGCAAACCTTCTCCTTTGCTCCTGCAACTTTAGGACAATAAAACCTACCCTATTCCTAGCCAGTCCACCAAGTTTTAGCATTTTTCACCGGTGGAATGGAGAGGAAACCATTATTTTCACTCAGGTCACACTCAACCTAAGGTTTCAAACGGTTTTTGGTAAAAATGCTCCTATTTGCTCCAAACTTAATGAAATTAAGTGCTTCAAAAGGCAGGATTTAGAGGACACAATCTCCAACAAGTTTTAGGCCATAAGAAGGCCGTACACGTCCGTACTATTCACCAGATCAGACAAGAAACATTCAGAAAATGCAGAAAACTGAGGTTTCAATTGCTTATTCTTCAACAAAACTTCAACAACCAACATTTGGTTGATGCCACAAGGTTTAAGAGGCATGATCATTCAACTTCCAACCGTTTATAACCAACATTCAAGTTTTAAAACTCAACAAACACCATATTACCCGCCAAGACCAAAAAATGCAAAGTTGCTTTACAACATTTGCAACTTTTGCAATATTTACAAACTTTGAACACTTTTACTCCTAGGACCCTACTGAGACTCATACCGACACAAAATGGTCTAAGTAGATCTTATTACATGCAAATGACTCAACTGACACAAAATATCAACTTTTGACCCCTCTTGGGGCATGAAAACCTATGGTGCCCCTGCACCAGGAATACATACAAAAATTGTTGCATTTAACATATGCTAAATTCGTACATATTGTTTTTCTTTGTTGTGGGATTATTGACATTTGGTTCATCCTTAGGCTTTTTCTATACTTGTTCTGCCTCTGATTAACTTTACATTTTGTGTTTTCCTTATCCTATATAATTTAGTGAGTGAAAACATGTCTTATACAATTTCGTTAGTAATACGAAGTTCAAACTATGAAGTAAAATTCATTGACTCAATCAACTGAATTATGATATATTTTCATGACCAACTTCAAATCTCCATTGGCATATGTGTGTCTTCAATTGATCAATTGATCAACAAGGGAGGATCCTATCTTTTCAATGCCTTAAATGATGACATCCCAATAGATGTATTATAGATTACATTATATCAATTCTCCACCAATGCAATCATTTTGGCCAAGAAGCTTGACAATTTGAAACATAATTTCTCAAATATTCTTCTACACTTTTGTAGACAATGTTATTTTACCCATTTGTTTGAGGGTGATACCTTGTGCTTGGGGTTAAGGTAGCTCCAACACATTCACACAACTCCTTTGAAATACAACTCATTAATTTGGATCTTGGTCATTAATGATGTGTTGGGAAAGTTGCACCGAATACATATACTCTAACAGTAATTCAGTCACTTGTGAAGCTATCAATGCCTTTTCTTTCATCACCATTAATGGTCAGCAATCCATTCTTTTGGGCTCTTTTGGTCTATCCTCTAGGGATGCCCTTTAGCCCTTGCACTTTATGTGCTTGTTGTTGAAGGCTTTGGCTACCTTTTGACCTATGTGGTCTTGTAGAAGTTAGTCAAGGGCATTGCCTTGCCCGGTTCATCTAACCAAGTTGTTAATGGCCACTTTGTAGATGACTCTTTCCTCACTTTTATTGAGGAAAAGGATAATGTCAAATAGGACTTCCTTTGCTTTGACATTTTTACAAAGCTTTAGGTTCAAGTATTCAGTGCTAGAAGACACAATGCTATGGACAATCTTTCCTTTCTAAACTGGGTTGGTTAAATTCTTTTGGCTTGAAATGGATTGAATATGGGAGGTTTTCAAATTTCCTGGCAATCCCTTTGCCTTTTAGGCCTCTCCCACTACCTTATGGAAAGCTATGTGTTGGCATCCCCAAATTTTGTGTTGTTTTGACCTTGTCGTCTACTTTCTACTTTCCATCACCCATTATTGATAATCGATCTGAGATATCTAATTTGGGACGTGCTTTACCAAATTTCTAGGCATAATTGGGTAGAGCATGAAAAATTAGGCTTAGTTAACTTTTACAGTTTTGTGAAATTCGCTAAGGGGTGAAAATTTTGCCTTTGCGAGTTTTCTCCTTCAAATTGACCCAAGTGCAATTTAGATGCCTTTTTTCTACAAAGTGTCAGTTCAGTTGGAAATCCCTACAAAAGGAAGTAAAAATGTAAAAATTTGGCTAAGTATAGTCTTGTGGTATCTCAATGCCTAATTGAATTGCACTTTTCAATGTTTATCTAGTTCACATTGATTTTTTTGCTTTGTGGGAAAAATGTGCTCATCTGATTTTGTGGGCATTCCCATGTGAACCGTTTTATTTCTTGTTTCCAATAAACTTTCTAGATTTCCACTTGTCGATAGTTTTTCCACATCTGCAGTTGATTCCAAAATTGTCTAGGTCATGCTTTTGCGGGTTGATGGAGGCCAACTTCTTGTGTATTTGTTTATTGGCTAATCGTCCCATGGTGCAGTTCGGTTGCTTCTTTCCGTTAACCCTTTGTTCTTTGTAGAGATCCCTTTTCCATCTGAACTTCATCATTCAAATGATTTCATCTAGTTCAGTTGGATCCTCCTGCATATCCACTTCCACTCCATTTCTCCGCATTCGCACCTAGTGACATTATCTTCCTTTTGCGGACTTTTCCCATTCATCTAAACTTCTACTTTCAAAGTTCTTCATCCGGTTCATATACTTTTGTTCGCAAGCTTGTTCCATCCCATTTTCTCGTATTTGTACCTTGATGACGTTATGTTGACATCATCCCACCTTGTTGACATCATTGACGGGACTTTCCATCCAGATTGGATTTTTTTTTTTTTTGTGTATTGTGAAGTTGGAAGTTCCGTTGCACTTCCCTGCCAAATCGATTGGAGTCCAACTCCCAACAAGGGTCAAGGCCAAGACATAATGAAGAAAAGGTAGTAGGGTGCTGACTTCTCGTGTGGCCTGATGGAAGCCAATATCTTGCATATGGTGTTTTGCTGGGACTAGAAGGTCTATAGGACCTTGTGGGAATAGCGATGGCATTTGGATATATCCATTAAGGGCCCAAACTTCTGCCATAGCCGTATCAGGCTAGTTTTTCTGCCCAATATTGATAGGGTCTCCCACATGGGTCCGATTCTCATGTTGCATCTTGATCCCGATCAAAGTCCCACATCTTGTAGAGGGTTGGATTTTTACAAGAGGTAAAATGAAAAGATTGGTTCTCAGCTACTACCATTAGTGATACAACCACTAATTTAGTTACTTGTTCTTGATCCGTGGTGCCTTGTAAGAGATTTTAAATGCTATTTGGTGAGAATTCAAAGAAAAGTGATGCCCACGTCTCATTTATTATCTGCAAAAACTTACCTCCAAGACGCAACTTTAGTGGATTTCGTGGGCGATTTCTCTTGTTTCTTACACTCAAACCCATGAATCATCAATGCAAATGTATGGTGTAGGTTAGAAGAATGTTCTTTCACATTTCTTGTCAATTAGATCGGATATGCAATGGACACTTGGTTGTTGTGCGTTGGTGGGGGTTATGGCTAGGGTTTACCATGTGGCATGAGCTTCTGACATTCTGTAGACCTTCTTGCTGTGGGTATATCTGCCTTGGCGACCATTTTTTGAGGGAGATGATAACATTTTTGGAATTTGGAGTGTAGTAGAGTGTGTTGCAATGGATTTGCCGTTGTACCAAAAGATCGACCTGTTAATGCTCGATACAAATGCTAGATTTATACAAGATCCATGGGAGGCAGTTAAGCCATGTCACGAATCGACGACGAGCTGGACAAGCACCAACCTATCCAAGGGGACGAAGGCACCAACCTTCCAACAATCCCCCCAATGCGACTACGCAATTCGAACCCGTGACCTCGCTCTAATACCATTTGTTGCAATGGATTTGCCGTCGCACCAAAAGATCGATCTGTTAACACTCGATACAAATGCCAGATTTATACAAGATCCATGGGAGGCGGTTAAGCCATGTCACGAATCCGTAGCGGGTTGGATAGGCACCAACCTATCCAAGGGGATGAAGGCACCAACCTTCCAACAGAGAGAACTTACACAATAGAACTTGAGGGTTCATAGTTTCTAGTTCTGGGTATGGATATTTTTGCATTGTAATGATCTGGGTTTATTCCAAATTTGGAATAACACTTGTAACTATCATAGATCAAGTGATTAAAGGCAAATTCGACCTTGATTGAGTGTCTCCATGTGCATGGTGTCCATTTCTTGATGTGTTTTTGATTAGTTAGCCAGCTAGACGACAATAAAATTCTTGTAAAGCTTTTGCAAGATATCTTCTCAGAACAATAATGGAAGTGTATGGGTGTGTTCATGGATTACTAAGTAGACCCATTTAATATTCTGCAACTATCTGTGGTTTTTCTGAATGTGTGTAGAGCCCAGCTTGGTTGTGCTTTTTGGAAAACCTAGTCTTTTGTAGTGTGTTGGTTAATGCATCACCTTGGTTTTAGTTGTTACATGTTTTTGTATGAACACAAAGACTCTATTGCTCAACTAGATTAAGGCACTGATTTTCTCGTATTTTTACCTTGATGACATCATGTTGACATCATCCCACCTTGTTGACATCATTGACAAGACTTTTCTTACAGATTGGATTTTTTTTTTTGTGTATTGTGAAATTGGAAGTTCGGTTGCACTTCTCTGCCAAATTGATTGGAGTCCAACTCCCAACAGGGGTCAAGGCCAAGACATAATGAAGAAAAGGTAGTTGGGTGTTGACTTCTCGTGTGGCCTGATGGAAGCTGATATCTTGCATATGGTGTTTTGCTGGGACTAGAAGGTCTATAGGACCTTGTGGGAATAGCGATTGCATTTGGATATATCCATTAAGTGCCCAAACTTCCGCCATAGCCATATCAGGCTAGTTTTTCTGCCCAATATCGATAGGGTCTTGTTGTGACCTTTTCACACATCGCCCCATTCAAGATGGGGACCCCCTAATTTTTGCTCCGTTCCGGTCTTTTGGCTTGGGTTTTGCTCTCTCTCTCTCTGTCTCTTTTTTGGTGTCCGTCTCTCCGGGGGTTGTGTCGTCATTGAGCTTAAACGTGAAAATATTGGCCAAGTCTAAAATTAGGGTTTCATCGTCTCTGGCCAGTCCAAGGTCAAGTAAAGTCAGAAAATTGAAAATTAAACTTAATATTGTTGTCAGCAGACATCCAGCAGGCTTCCAGCCAGTTTTCATCAGATTCCGAGATACTTACTATTTTTAGTAAATGCAATTCGAGCAATTTATCGGCGTTTTTGAGTTCGATCATCACCTGACATTAAATTTGTGGATTACTTGCAGAATTTGGCCCAGCAGAGCGGCTTACTATTTTTAAGCGATCCGGCTTAGGCAAATTTGAGGGGTCAGGATCTTGATTTTCTTTGCATGTGGATATTCCTTACGGGTTTTAAGTTGTAGCGATGATATAACATACAAGACCGACCACTTTGAGTTGACCTTGAGGCTATTTTAGGGTTGCATGTCGAGCTTTCTTTGCATGTCGGAGTGATTCTGATGAGTTTTAAAACTTGGCGATGGTGTGACATACAAACAAGATTCTCACTCGATGAGAACTTACTATTTTAAGCGGTGTCCCCGTGCTTCCAGTTCAAAATCACGAAATTTGATCGCGATGCAGCGAAAGCGAGCAAGCGAATCTTTGCAGTACACATGCAATCTGATTAGGGTTTCGACTTGAGCCTAAAGCCATCAAAGTCAAAATGCCGAAATCCGGTGTAAACCACCATGATGATGTCCTTCAAGCTATCTTGGTGAAATTTCAGGTCAAGCGGAGCACTTACTATTTATAGTAAGTCAAATTGAAAACATGCTAAAAATAGTAAATCAGTTGCATGCGTCAGTGTCAGCCAGCAGGTCATGTGGTGAGGGTCGCCTCATTCGAATTTCACGTCGATCGGAGCTTGGGAGCTATCGGAAACATGAGCTTACTATTTATAGTAGCCGCAACCCAACAGACTATAAATAGCGGGGAGTGACTAAATGGCGAGTGTTAATGATTGATAAATTCATGAAATCTCGTTCAAAATTTGAACATTAAGGCTTGAAGTCAAATTCAGAACTTACTGCAAATAAGCGAGGGCCACACGTGGGGTGGCGGATGGCTTTTGTCTAAGTGGAACTTAGTACAGACATGGAAAAAATCTAAGCCATCTCGGCTAGAGGCATGAAAAATTTCTAAGTGTGAGTTCATCACTGCTCGAAGTCACAAGAATGGCCCAAGGCGGAAGGTCAAACAAAGTCAAAGAGTTTTCATCTACTGCGGCCGGGGGCAAGGAAAATGCGCCCAAAATGAAAGAAGGAAAGTTGAAAGAGTTTCTAAGTATATGAAAATCCGCCTCACCCCTCCAAATGCGCCCATCCTCCTCAGGGGGTGAAATGCGCCCAGTTCACAAGGTGGTCAAAGCAAAGTCAAACATGAAAAAATCCGCCACCCTCATTGAAATGCGCCCATCCTTCTCTCACATCAAAATGCGCCCATCCTTCTCTCACATCAAAATGCGCCCAACTTGCAAAGAGTCAACAAGGTCAAAGATCGTTCATCCTTCTTCAGGGCCAAAATGCGCCCAAACTGGGCCATGTGAGGACAAAAAACGGAAGGTGAAGAGTCACCCAAAGATGCTGGAGATTTCATCCTCCACTAGTATGAAAATGCGCCCAACTTGCATGCTTGTCCTCCTCACCCCCCTAAATGCGCCCAAATGAGCTCACATGAAGACAAAAAACAGAAGTTGAAAAGTCACAAGGCATTTGCAAGTTCGTCCTCCTCCTACAAGGAAATGCGCCCATGTTTGGATTGTAAATAGTAAATACAAGTGGTAAATAAGATGAAAAGTGTTACCTAGCATGGTGAAGGCTTGTACGTTATCCTCCTCCACACTTAGAATGCGCCCAAGGGGAGTTAAGTGAAGTATGCGCCAAAAGTAGGGGAGTCATAAGGTGTTAAGGATTTTTCCTAAGGCGTTGGAAGTGGTAAGTGTTAGAAAATTTTTCATGGCGTTGAAATAAAATGCTAGGTGAAGTGTGCGCCTGTGAGTAAGGGTGATATAAGGTGTTAGAAAATATTTGAAGTCGTTGAGAATAAAATGGAGTATGCTAGGCGCTTCAGGAAGGAAATAAAATATTTTCTAAGTGTTGAAAATTTGCCTAGGCGTTGGGCTTTTAAATAAATATTTTCCAAGCGTGGAGTGAAATACAAATGTACAAGGCGTGCCGGGAATGAGGAGATTCCTCCAAACGAAGTTGATAAAAAATTCCTCTCCACTGGCAATCAAAATTTTCTAAGGCAAGTTTTCAAAAATGCAAAGAGATGATTTAAATATTTTCTAAGGCAAATTTTATTTTCCTTGGAAAATACGCCTAGAGCTCCAAGTTGATGAAATTTGTCAAGAGCATGAGCAACTTTTCTCGATGATAAATCCGGGCGATGACAATTCAAGTTTCTTACAAATTTTTCAGAAGTCGGAGCAACTACGGAAGGTGATCATAGCGAAGAGCGATTTAAATGATAAAATGATTTCAGAACAATTCAAAATTAAATGAACCGATTAATTGAGTACCCATGAATTAGAGCGTGCAGCCGAAATTTTATACAGGTCTTGACATTTCATCGATGATGAATGGTTTAGATCTTTCAAGCTGGCAGCCCGCTTTTCGATTGGAAGTTGATCGATTATGAGCGTTTCCTAAGGAAAATTTTAAATTTTCTAAGGCAAACTTGAATAAAATGAGTTTTCAAGATGAATTTTCTTCGAATGATGAATCTGAAGGGAGTTGCCTAGATGAGTTTGTTTAAATTCTTCGAAGATGAATTTTCCAGAGCAGGTGGTGAGGTTAAAAAAATTCGAATTCAAGTGACAAAGCTCCGGCTGGTGAGTTAAGAGAAGATGAATTTAAATTCGAATTTTTCGAAAAGTAATCCAAAACGCCAGTCAAAGTCAAGTTTCTAGAAGAATAATATTCCCGACGACTGGAGACAAGTGTCAGAAACACCAGAGAGGGAAAATTTGAATTCTTGAAGTGGAGTAGTGGAGTTTAATTGCACTGGCTAAAATTAACTTCTTCTAGAATTCGAATTTTAGCTATAAAATGGAGAAGTTCTTCACTCATTTTCACAGCTGGAAGTCGAACTTGCTCTAAGGGTGAAGCATTGCAGTGAGTTGCTGAAGTCTGAAGGAATTTGAAATTGTTGCTGAGAAGTTGAGTTTGCTGAGGAGGCGCACTTGGGAGTTGATTAAAGTTGTGCTGAGAGAAGTACGCCTTAGGTTGCTGATTAAGGAAGTTGCTAGCTGCTGAAGAGGTACGCCATTAAGGGAGTGTTTGCTGAAGATCATAGTTGCTTGAGAAGGTACGGCTTTGAGGCTGAAATCTGATTTGTTAAGTAGAGTTGAAAGGAACGCCTTGTATTGAGTTGAAATAGTTGAGAACTTTAAAAGTACGGACTTGCAAGTGTGAGATTGCTGATTGCTGGTACGAAGACATAGAAATTAAAATTGCTGATTGCTGATACAAGGTCATTCAATTTGCTGATTGTAAGGTCATCAGAGTTCACTTAGAAATCTGTTCTAAGTGTCGGAATTTGAACTTATTCAAGAGAAGAAGCTGAGGTTCGCAAACATAAAAGATATTGCAGCTTCTAGAATTCGACTGCAGCCCCTATCATGCCTTATTTTATTAAATTTAATTGCTGATGAACGTTTGTTATGTTGCAGATGGCTGAAGCGAGGACAACCGGAAAGGACAATGGTGCCTCAAGACAAGCTACGATCAAGAAGCTTAGCAAAACGTTCATGCCGGAGTCAAAGTTCATTTCGAAATTGGGCAGGTTGACAGACACGAACTTGGGCGCCGTCAACCTGGAGACTCTCAAGAACAGGCTGTTCGGGATTGGAAGTCATCGGGCTTCGGTCACTTCGCACAACATCGTCCGAAGTGGACTATATGCAGCTGCTGGTTTTCCGCCAGCCATTCAGTGTTCGGAGTTGATTATGGAGTGCGCCAACTGTTACGAGAAAGAACACCGGTCGATCACGTCACCAGATGGCCAAGTACTTGCCAATCTCACTCC
>VDFB02358134.1:90021317-90253026 GCA_007258455.2 Sequoia sempervirens | reverse complement strand
TGATGTTGCATCTTGATCCCGATCAAAGCCCCGCATCTTGTAGAGGGTTGGATTTTTACAAGAGGTAAAAATGAAAAGATTGGTTCTCAGCTACTGCCATTAGTTATACAACCACTAATTTATTTACTTGTTCTTGATCCGTGGTGCCTTGTAAGAGATTTTAAATGCTATTTGGTGAGAATTCAAAGAAGAGAAGTGATGCCCACGTCTCATATATTATCTGCAAAAACTTACTCCAAGACGTAACTTCAGTGGATTTCATGGGTGATTCTCTTGTTTCTTACACTCAAACCCATGAATCATCAATGCAAATGTATGGCGTAGGTTAGACGAATGTTCTTTCACATTTCTTGTTAATCAGATTGGATATGCAATGGACACTTGGCTGTTGTGCGTTGGTTATGGCTAGGGTTTACCATGTGGCATGAGCTTCTAACATTTTGCAGACCTTCTTGCTATTGGTTTATCTGCCTTGGCGACTAGTTTTTGAGGGAGATGATAACATTTTTGGAATTTGGAGTGTAGTAGAGAGTATTGCAATGGATTTGTCGTTGTACCAAAAGATCGATCTGTTAATGCCCGATACAAATGCTAGATTTATACAAGATCCATGGGAGGTAGTTAAGCCATGTCATGAATCCACGGCGAGCTGGACAAGCACCAACCTATCTGTTGGCGTTTAAATTTGCACCTCTGGAATGTGGATTTGAAAACGGACAGCTATGCACAGATAAACTGCTCTTCAAATTAGGAGGGGAAGCTCCCTCTTGCTGATGGTGTTTGAAAGAAAGTAAACTAAAACTAAGTTGCCTATCTTTTTGATCAGCTGAGAGCACAAGGTTTTTTAAACACAAACGCTGCAGCTAAGATTTTCTGATATAAGAAGTTCAACTACGACTAACTTAAACTAAAGACGTTCCTAACCTCTCAAGTAATAGCAGAGCAAGAGAAGTTAGAAATTAACAAGGTAGATTTTCTGACAAAATACTTCAATCTCTCTCTTTTCAACACTTCCACACAGCTCAAAGGTAAGCGAAACAAAGACCGCACATAGATAACGAAATCCAGATTTTTGGACCAAGGCAAAGAGGCTCATGATTTTATTACTCAAATCTCTCAAAACAAAGCTCACTTCAACACATGCCTGGAACAAGAAATTAAAAGCAAGAGGTTTGTAAACTTTATTCTTAAACACAATAGAAAAACTGCTAATCACACTAACCTTTTGTTGGCTAAAGAGGCTCAACAATTTGCTATCACACCACAATTGAACGACACTTGAATAACAAATAGAAGGCAAAATAGGCTCAGCGTTTTGTTATCACCAGCATGGTTAAAGAAACTAATGAGCAAAGGCTCTCATTTATAGAGTAGCTTATATAGGAGCCTGGGAAAAAAAAAAAAAATCCGCTGTTTTCACAATCTAGTTCGTCAGCAAGCTTTACTAAATCTAGAAAAGATAACCTTAGAAAGCAGAAAGCTAAACGCCAACTATTACATCTTATCTTCTTTCTATCCTCAGAGAATGGATAAGGATTATTCCAAGAATAGAAAGAAAGCGGAAAAGAAAGCTTCTAGAAGAAAGCTGCTTTAAAGCTCGATCACATCCGCTAGGAAGTTAGAGATTGTGTCCCGGTTCGGTGCATCTATGCCATCAACAGCAAAACACCGCTTTTCAAGAATATCTTCAGCATTTGCAATAGATCTCAGGAAATCTTCGACCTCATTGGTCAGCGACCAACTTCTTCTTGCTAACACTTCACCGGGAATATGGCTCATCCTTCCGCCTAACCGATCGCAGAATTGTGAACAACACTGAACCGATTTTGCACCTCAAGCCCCATCGAGAAACCATCTTCAAGATTGTACTGAGAGGGGATCTCTATGACTAATTCGCTGATGAAAAGAAGAGCTTCAACCACCCTTTGTCTGTAGGTGATGAATTCTTCAGATATCCTCTCCTAGGTTTTAACTTTGAAAACGTGACGCTTTCTCCTCCGTGCAAGGATTTGTTTCTTTGTGTTCTCTCTTGAACTGCTGAATCAGAAGGTTTGTCTAAATCAGCAATGATAATCCTGCTGTCTCGCTTTACTTCAGCCGTCCTGTTTCAAATTTGGATACCTTGACGAGCTTATGAGCTTTCCTTTAACCGGAACATTCGTACAAGATCTCCTTCCTCTAATAATGAAGCTCTCGATCCACTCAGTCTCTTTCCCACATATGACCAGTCATTTTAATCCGATGGTGATCAGTCAAGGTCTCCAGACCGGGCAGCAACTGGTTGTTTGTGAAGAACCATGGACAGTTAGAAATGAAAAGCCTGAGCTGTTGATTTTCAGCCTTGAGGGCTGCCTTGTCTTCCCCATCTTTAAGCACTCTTTCTTGAAGGTTTTCGGATACAACTTTGAAGAGACTCAAATCTCCATGGCTGGTATTTCTACCGAGATTTACCTTGACCATGACGAAATCATCCATATTCACCTCATCCCTGTTCTTGTCTTCTGGGGGCACTGCAGTCTCCATGACTATCTCGTTATCAGGATTCCTATCAAAGCGAACTTGCTTCTTTGCCTTCTTCTTAGGAGGTTCCTGATAGATGTTATCGAAATCATCAACACTCACATGATATGAAGGCCTTCTCCTAACCCTTCCTAAGGAGTTCTCAAGCCAAGACATAGTAGTATCTTTACTAGCTTCCTCAGGAGGTACTGCTGCAATCTCTTCATCATCTTCGATATCAAGATCAATATGAATTGGTGTAGAACCTGTTAAAGGTACAGAAACATGTGTCGAAGGTGGCCCCTCTGTTTCATTTTGAGGTACGAGCTCGTCAGGAGGAACTTCTGAATCAACTGTAGGCTGCTCCTGTATGACTATGCCTGAGAAATCCAACCTTCTTTTTACATTTTTATTTGATCTACTACCTTTGACGCCACCTTGAGATTGACTTTTACCCTTTCCCTTCGACTGTGCTCTGGAAGAAGAGGGAATTATCTTTGGCGGCTCTGCTACTGGAATGGAGTTCTTCCTTTTAAGCACTAAGAAAACCTTACTATGCTCAATGACTTGTCTTGTTCTGTCTTCAACTGAAAGAGATTCTTTGTTTTCCCAATTAACTTGTGGTAGAGGCTGATCCTCGATTCGTTTTTGAGTGTACATCGGGAGAAGCACATCTTCATCATCATCAGATAGCCCTTCTATATCTTCATTTAAGCAGTCTTTCATCTGATGGAGAGTTAGCCTGCTGTAACTACGCCTTCGCACTTCAAACTCATCTGCACAGTTAGCCCAAAAATCTTCAAGTGCGGCTATGTGATTATAGTTCTTCTCCAATCGGCCAGCGTAGACACCATGAGGATCAAATGATCGTCTCTCACTGTAAGATTTGAGGCCGAATTTATCTAACTCTTCTCCAATTGTCCTGGCATCTGCAGCAGTCCTGCATGTATAAATACCCAACCCTAATGGAAAGTGAAGAGAGGGTTTCTTTCTATTCCTCAAGACTGTGTGGACACCGTAAGCCTACCTCAAGAATTCCATGAAGATGACCTCATCTGACGGATACCTTGGCAACATGAGCGGGGCACCTGAATAACCATAGACCTTGAGATAGGTAAAGGTAGGAAACTGTATAAACCAATCCACCCATTCCGCCATTGCTGCCCTGGCAACTGAAGAGATGCAGACGTGCAATTCGTTGTCTAAGTCGCGCACTGTGTACATCAAGAAGGCCTCGTTCACCCTTTTGTAGTGGTGCAACGACTTTGTGAATTCCAACTGGGGATAGTAGTTATATATGTGTTGTACGCTCAATGATCCCTCGATGTTCAACCCTTTGAATTGACCTTGATAGGCCACCAGGTAGACTAGGTATGACACCATGTGCAATACATGAAACTGGAAGTATTCTGTTATTTGCTGATGTAGGCAGTCACTAATCAAAGTAGGCCAATCATAGAATTCGGTTTTCTTCATGATGTGAGGTATGGCATAAAACATCCAAGGTTGGAACTTGGTGGCATCTTCTGAGCCAGTGACCCTGTTGAGCAAAGTGATGATGATGGCAACCTCGTCCTTGAACTCCCCTCGCCCGACATTCTTGGGCAATGTTTTATGTTTTTCTTTCATCCATCTTTGTGCAATCTTCTTGCTATATTTATCTTTATGCATATTCCACATCCTTTCGCATTCATCCTTTGAAAGAGTTACGCTTTCAGGCCACGGGGGAATGGAAAAACACCTTTCGACCATATCAGGCTTTAGACTGCAAATCAATCTACCGTCTGCTGACTGGATCTCCCTAGTAGCCGGGTTGTAATGCTTAATGCAAGCGACATAAACTCATGTTCTAACCGGATAGGAATTGATCGCTTTCAAGCAGGAGAGTCCGTAATGTCCCATGTATTCTGATTGAAGTGTTGGGCTCGCTTCCGCATGTAGATCAACACCATTGATGATGCGTCTGTCTGCTCGCTTTGGATATAATTAAAAAGAGTCGACTGGATTTGAAAACATTGAGTGTACTCCATTCTTTAAAACCTAAGAATGATCTGTGAATCCTCGCTTTATGTTCGTATAGTTCGGAAAAGAATTTCTATTTTTAGAATGTTGATTTTTGTGTCTAAATCCGACAAATTTTTAGAAGTTTTTCTAAGATATGGCTTTTGCTTTAGAATATCGATGCAAGATAAACGATCGCCTGCTTGAAATTTTGAATTTGTTTGAAAGCAAAGAAACCGTTTCTTAATTTCTTTCCAATTTTTTTCAAAAAAGTCGGCATTCCTGGGTTTTGTTCGAACAAGATTAGAATGACCATGATTGGATTTGGTAAACTCTTGACGTTGATTGAAAAAGCAGCCAACCCTCAGATTTTGAACTTTATTGAAAAAGGTTATAGGGTTTTCAAGACCATATTTAGAAAAGACCCGGAGTGGTTGAAATTAATCAGAGGTTTTCACCCATACGTGAAGGTGCTAAATTTTGCTGCAACTTGATGAAGTTCTTGAAAATGTAAGACGGAGGCAAAGACCTAGAGACGTAGTACCCAGAAAGCCTTTGGCCTCGCTGAAAAATTTGATCTCCGGAACAAAAGCTTGAAAAAGCAAGGGTTTATGCTTGCTGGTCTGAAAAATCTGATGTAAAACCAGCAAAGATGGATTCTTGAATCACAAAAATTCTTCAAACTTGCTGCTCCAACTTTCTCCTTTGGATGCTACCTGCAAAAATAATGAAAAATACATGAAAGAATGATGTTAAATAGACTTAGGGTTTTGGATTAGGTTTTGCTTTCTTTGCTTTTATTTCCAAAACCCTAAAGCCGAGCTTCCTTGAACTTGGACGCCATCCTCCACTTGGCAATTTTGAAACTTTTTGAAAATCTCAAAAATTCTCTAAGGCATGAAAATTTGGGCGCCCTTCTTCACCAGGGGCACCCACTTCTTTCAGAGTTAGCCAAAATTTTGATATTTTCAACTTTCCTTCATTTTGACATGCTACTTCGCCTCTGATTTCCCGTTGACAGATTGATCCAACAGGCGAGTTGAAGGTTTCATGGCGGAGCCTGACTGAAACTGAGAAAGAAGTTCTGGAGGCATCTCTGGCGAACGACTTCATCTCGACCTCCGAATTCATGGGAGCCTTTTCCTTCTAGGGGCGCCCATTTCTCCCAGAGAGCCATTTTTTTGATCTTCAAATTTCTTCATTAAATCCTCTTCTACAGACGATCTCGTCGGATCTGGAGCTACGGGCGTCGGATTGACTTGATGTTATACTCATCGCGAAGATGACGAAGAATGAAGAGGGGTCTTTTGGAATGAACTTTGCCCAAAAGTGAGTTTAAGGCTTCCAAAAGTTTGGGCGCCCTTCTTGACTGGGGGCGCCCACTTTCACCAGAGTTAGTTTTATTTTTTGATTTTCTGTGTTTGCTTCTGAATTTTGGTTCTCAGCCTTTGTCAGACCCTACATTCAGCTCCTCGTATCTGGTGACTGCGAACTCTGATCGACGTGCAGGTTATCTCGTTGGAGAGCTGGATCAACTGCGAAGAGATTTTGTTAGACACTCATCTGCAAATTCATCTGTTTCACCCTCTGAAAACTTGGGCGCCCTTCTTCACCAGGGGCGCCCATCTTCTCCAGACTTAACCATTTTTTCATGATTTTTCGTCTTCTAGTCTGAAATCTTCATTCTGAACCTTTGACTTTGATTTGAATTTGTCGGAAGACGACCAGTTGAATATGCTGACGAAGACAGGCCTTGTGAAGCTGGGCGGAATCTGAAAAGATTGAGCATACTTTTGGATCATGGCTGCTGAATTTACCCCTCCAAAAAGTTGGGCGCCCTTCTTCAACTGGGGCGCCCAAACTTGCCAGTGTTAGAAAATTTTCATGAATTTTCAATTTTCTTTCTCGTTCTTCGTGCATGTTCATCACTTCATCTTCTGTCGAATACCTCGAACGTTGGATCTGACGCTTGGCAGTCGGCTGACCTCCATTGATGACCTCGGAGCTCCAGAATGCTTCTGAAAAAGCAGAATAGACCCAGTAGGGCAAAATTGATCATTTTGAGATTCTGACTGCACCAGCCTGATGCAGACGCATTTTGAGCCAATCAAAATCAGTTTGGACCCTGTCGGACCAACTTTCTATTTTTAGAAAATTTTGCCTGTATCCGTTTCGAGAGAAACCTAGAAAAACCCAGAAAACGTTACTAATTTTAGAAAATTTCTAAAAATAGCTGTTTTCCTAAAATTTAGGGATGAAAAATTGAGATCTGGGTTTTGTAGATTAAGCTGCTCTTAGTAGACCCAGATCGTCAGAAATTGAAAATTTTGCGTTTTAACCCCTCATGCAAGACATGCACACCCAAATTTTGACCTTTTTGACTGATTTGACAAGACTTTTACTCATTTCTTCAAAATATCTAAGTGTAACAAAAATTTTAATTTTGGGGTACAACACTATCTAAGGGGATGAAGGCACCAATCTTCCAACAATCCCCCCAATGCGACTACAGGATTCGAACCCATGACCTCGCTTTGATACCATTTGTTGCAATGGATTTGCCGTTGCGCCAAAAGATCGATCTGTTAACACTCGATACAAATACCAGATTTATACAAGATCCACCAACCTATCCAAGGGGATGAAGGCACCAACCTTCCAAAAGAGAGAACTTACACAATAGAACTTGAGGGTTCAGAGTTTCTAGTTCTGGGTATAGATAATTTTGCATTGTAATGATCCGGGTTTATTTCAAATTTGTAATAACACTTGTAACTATCGTAGATCAAGTGATTAAAGGCAAATTTGACCTTGATTGAGTGTCTCCATGTGCACGGTGTCCATTTCTTGATATGTTTTTGATTAGTTAGCTAGCTAGACGACAGTAAAATTCTTGTAAAGCTTTTGCAAGATATCTTCTTAGAACAATAATGGAAGTGTATGGGTGTGTTCATGGATTACTAAGTAGACCCATTTAATATTTTGCAACTATCTGTGGTTTTTCTGAATGTGTAGAGCCCAGCTTGGTTTCGCTTTTTGGAAAACCTAGTCTTTTGTAGTGTGTTGGTTAATGCATCACCTTGGTTTTAGTTGTTACATGTTTTTGTATGAACACAGAGACTCTGTTGCTCAACTAGATTAAGGCACTGATTTTCTTGTATTTGTACCTTGATGACGTCATGTTGACATCATCCTACCTTGTTGACATCATTGATTGGACTTTCCATCTAAATTGGATTTTTTTTTTCTTGTGTATTGTGAAGTTGGAAGTTTGGTTGCACTTCCCTGCCAAATCGATTGGAGTCCAACTCCCGACAAGGGTCAAGGCCAAGACATAATGAAGAAAAGGTAGTAGGGTGCTGACTTCTCGTGTGGCCTAATGGAAGCCGATATCTTGCATATGGTGTTTTGTTGGGACTAGAAGGTCTATAGAACCTTGTGGGAATAGCAATGGCATTTGGATATATCCATTAAGGGCCCAAACTTCCGCCATAGCCATATCAGGTTAGTTTTTTTGCCCAATATTGATAGGATCTCCCACATGGGCCCAATTCTCATGTTGCATCCTAATCCCGATCAAAGCCCTACATCTCGTAGAGGGTTGGATTTTTACAAGAGGTAAAAATGAAAAGATTGGTTCTCAGCTACTGCCATTAGTGATACAACCACTAATTTAGTTACTTGTTCTTGATCCGTGGTGCCTTGTAAGAGATTTTAAATGCTATTTGGTGAGAATTCAAAGAAGAGAAGTGATGCCCACGTCTCATTTATTATCTGCAAAAACTTACCTCCAAGATGCAACTTCAGTGGATTTCGTGGGCGATTTCTCTTGTTTCTTACACTCAAACCCATGAATCATCAATGCAAATGTATGGCGTAGGTTAGAAGAATGTTCTTTCACATTTCTTGTCAATCAGATCGGATATGCAATGGACACTTGGCTGTTGTGCATTGGTGGGGGTTATGGCTAGGGTTTACCATGTGGCATGAGCTTCTGACATTTTGCGAACCTTCTTGTTGTGGGTATATCTGCCTCGGCGACTGGTTTTTGAGGGAGATGATAACATTTTTGGAATTTGGAGCGTAGTAGAGAGTGTTGCAATGGAATTGCTGTTGTACCAAAAGATCTACCTGTTAATGCCCGATACAAATGCTAGATTTATACAAGATCCATGGGACGTAGTTAAGCCATGTCATGAATCCACGGTGAGTTGGATAGGGACCAACCTATCCAAGGGGACAAAGGCACCAAGCTTCCAACAATTCCCCCAATATGATTGCGGGATTCGAACCTGTGACCTCGCTCTGATACCGTTTGTTGCAATGGATTTGCCGTCGTGCCAAAATATCGATCTGTTAACACTTGATACAAATGCCAGATTTATACAAGATCCATGGGAGGCGGTTAAGCCATGTCACGAATCCGTGGTGGGTTGGATAGGCACCAACCTATCCAAGGGGATGAAGGCACCAACCTTCTAACAGAGAGAACTTACACAATAGAACTTGAGGGTTCATAGTTTCTAGTTTTGGGTATAGATATTTTTGCATTGTAATGATCTGGGTTTATTCCAAATTTGTAATAACACTTGTAACTATCGCAGATCAAGTGATTAAAGGAAAATTCAACCTTGATTGAGTGTCTCCATGTGCATGGTGTCCATTGCTTGATGTGTTTTTGATTAGTTAGCCAGCTAGACGACAGTAAAATTCTTGTAAAGCTTTTGCAAGATATCTTCTCAGAACAATAATGGAAGTGTATGGGTGTGTTCATGGATTACTAAGTAGACCCATTTAATATTCTGCAACTATCTGTGGTTTTTCTGAATGTGTGCAGAGCCCAACTTGGTTGTGCTTTTTGGAAAACCTAGTCTTTTGTAGTGTGTTGGTTAATGCATCACCTTGGTTGTAGTTGTTACATGTTTTTGTATGAACACAGAGACTCTGTTTGTCAACTAGATTAAGGCACTGATTTTCTCGTATTTGTACCTTAATGGCATCATGTTGACATCGTCCCACCTTGTTGACATCATTGACAGGGCTTTCCATACAGATTGGATTTTTTTTTTGTGTATTGTGAAGTTGGAAGTTGTGATGTCCCCTTCCTAGTCAGCACAGCTGGATTTGAGGTTAGCCTATCATTCGGATCCTCGTACGCTGACAGTTATGTGTAGAGGATCAATTGAGGCAGTTACCCAGTGTTCAGGAGTGTCATTCTTTCAGTTGATTCAGGTTGGGCCTTCGCAGGACCTTTCAGAGGGGGTTTTTCAGTTACTTACTATTTATAGTAAGTCAGGCAGGCGGAAGCTGCTATTTTGGGCAGGGCACCTGGTTCAGTTGGCTAGCTCGGAGTTGACCCAGTTTGTCAGTTGGATGAACAGATGGAGAATAATGGAGTATTTAATGATTATTAAATAAGTTGATATTTTGACTTTATATTATAAAGTTACTTTATTAATTTATTTAAATATTAATATTTAATGGCTTATTATAAAGTATTTTTAATACTTTATAATAAAAAGGGATATTTATTATAATGAATAATTATTTATTCATTAAGAGGAGGACGCCATTTATTTATTATATTCTACTAAGTCATTAAAGGCGAATTTAATCATTATTTAAATGATTATTAAAAAGGATGCTTGGGTCGAATTTCTTAAGAGGGGTATATATACACTGCCAAGACAAATCGAACTCATGTGTTATGATTATTCAATTTGTCTTATTTTGCTCTGAGCATTGAAGTTTGCAAAACCTAGGGTTTCAGCAGACGTTTGATTTTGAAGAACGATACCTCTTCAAGATCTGGCATACTGAGACTGTGAAATACCAGTTGAAGATTGTCCATCAGCGTGGCTTCATCCAGAAGTCATACAGTGTTTACAGTGGAGATTACATTCAGTATTTGGGTTCTATTGTTTATCAGAAGGAATCGAACTTTGGATTTTTCAGTGTTTGGCATTTGGCACTTTTCCCAAGTAAAGAGTACGGCTGTATTTAATATTGCTGACAGGCCGTACGTTGCTGATTGAAAAGATGTCTTTCTCCTGGCAACCAAAACGCCTCTCACCTCAGCTACCAGTCTTCAACATCTTTGGCGCACAGGCAAGGAGATTCGATTTTGAGCTTTATTTCTTAGGAGAAGTCAATAACTGGCTAGGGCCGTACTTTTCTGCCATTCCTTCAAGCGGCTGCAAGCAGTATTCAGGTTCCTCTTAAAAAATATCATTTATTAATTCCTCTGTGATTGGGATTGCTTTGTAGTTGTTCTAAATCGAAAATAAAATCATCTATTATTGATCTGAACGTTATTTGGAGCATTGTAGTTTGTTTATAAATTTATTTGCATTTATTTATCAAAATCGCACTTTCTTTCCAAATATTCAAAACCCTCAAAAAAGTCAAAAATTGCAAAAACACAAAAAAACGCAGTTATAGTTCAGAAGTTGGGTTGAGAGACACCTGGTCTCTTACAGAAGTTCGGTTGCACTTCCCTACCAAATTGATTGGAGTCCAACTCCTGACAAGGGTCAAGGCCAAGACATAATGAAGAAAAGGTAGTAGGGTGCCGACTTCTCGTGTGGCCTGATGGAAGCCGATATCTTGCATATGGTGTTTTGCTGGGACTAGAAGGTCTATAGGACCTTGTGGGAATAGCGATGGCATTTGGATATATCCATTAAGGGCCCAAACTTCCGCTATAGCCATATCAGGCTAGTTTTTCTGCCCAATATCGATAGGGTCTCCCACATGGGCCCAATTCTCATGTTGCATCCTGATCCCGATCAAAGCCCCACATCTCATAGAGGGTTGGATTTTTACAAGAGGTAAAAATGAAAAGATTGGTTCTCAGCTACTGCCATTAGTGATACAACCACTATTTTAGTTACTTGTTCTTGATCTGTGGTGCCTTGTAAGAGATTTTAAATGCTATTTGGTAAATCCTATACAACCAAACTGCAATATTTGTGTAATATTAATCCTTCTTCGAACTGCAATATTTGTGTACTATTAATCCTTATTCAATGCTGGCATATATTATTAGAATTTTCTAACACATTCTATTACAACAGCAATTTCAGACTTTCCCAAAATATTATCAACAAACACCAAATTATTAAATAATATTATGCTAGCTCAAATATGATGCAAACATACCAAACATTACTCAAAGCAGCATTAGAATATTACTCCCAGCTTGTATGACGATCTCCACCTTATACTAAAGATGCAGCAATCCTATATCATAAGAATGTGAATTCTAATACCTCGGCTTTTACAGTAGGACATTAACGGACAAAACTTGGACCCACAACTTTTTTCGAGATACAAAAGTGGGATTCAGCAAGCCACGCAACCCAGCTATGTGCTTAAGGTGCCATAACAACGTGTGATGACACACTTGACACACACACCAATGCGCACGACATGGTGACACAAGCAAAAGACTTTAGAACGCCATGGGTCACCTAGCTATGTGCTTAAGGCGCAATAACAACATGTGATGACACACACATCAATGCATATGCATGGTGACACAAGCTGAAGACTTTAGAACACCATTTATCAAAATATCAAATTATTGATTGCACCTGATTTGTTGCATAAACCTGGAAATTTTGTCTTCGAAGTAGACACACAAAATTTCCCAAACTCGCTCTCCCAACAAGTATTCGTTGAAGCTCCGAATCTGTAACCAATAAGCTCAATGTGAACTCCGTTGTGAATCCACTCTTCGAAAGAGTTAGGTTTTCGTCCAACCCTTTACCAATCTGTTGAAGTTTTTCTTCCTCACAGATTTAGTTGAATCTGAGATTCAAGCTTTTGCAATAATGCATCAGAAATATTAACTTAACAATGGATGCCCAAATGCCTTGCACTCAACTCCTTTTAAAGGTTCAAGTGAATCATCTAGAAGAAGCCAACTTGTAACTAACTCTAGCTTCTAAAAGAATACTTTATTTAATAAAGTGACCTTTTTAATATTTTATTATTTCCACTTTATTTTAATTAAAATAATCAAATAAAGTCATCCTTTTGAAATAATATTAATTTTTGGACAGCTTAATCAATTAAATTAATTCACTTTTCCCACAAATTTGGGGACATTACAGTCACCCAACTATGTGCTTAAGGTGCCATAATGTGTGGTGACACACTTGACACACACACCAATGCACATGGCATGGTGAAACAAGCGAAAGACTTTAGAACACCATGGGACAAAACACCATGTTGGCATGAAAAACGAGGCATGGAGGATAGATAGGATCCCCAAAACCATTGGCACATCATCCAATTATCTCTACCAAACCACCCTCCAAATCCCATTGGGGTGCAATAATTGGAAAAGCCAACTACCAAAGACCTTATCCTCTTATCGAGGGTCACTCTTAATGCTTGACCCTTGACAGGGTATCGAAGTTCATGTAAGTCCGATACCAACATTATGGTATGAAACTTTGCCTAAATATGATACTTGTTGATGGATGTTTTATGACCGCACCAACACAGAATAAAGTTTCCAACGGTCACTCTATCCTCTCTTGATCAAAGTATCCAGCACGCTAAGATTGCAAGAAAGATTATGCGTTCAACTCCAAGGTTCCTTTATGCAGCGGATAGTCTCAGTTGGCTTGATGTGATTTGCTGGTAATCTCAAGGGGGACTTACGTAATTGTTCAACAACAGAGAAAGGGATTTTCAAAGTTCAAAAGATTTATCAATGAAGCATGGGTTTCCTATACTAACCAGAAAGTACTGAATGTAAATGGATGCAGGGCCTAAGAAAGTACTACTCTACTCTAAGGCGTGGGATATGGTGATCGGCTTCAGCAAACTTCAACCAGACTTCGCTTTGCCTCACTTCGGACAGCCTCCACAAAGTCGGAATTGCTGAAAGTCATTATCTCAGATTGCATGTTACACCATTGCGAAGGTCTCGAAAAACCCAAAAGGATTCTTCAGACATGCATTCAAAAACCACACATGCAAACCCTAAAAATTGCCTCCGAAGCCCGGATAAAAATAGTAAGTTGTCAGTTTGCGCTCAAATTTTGCAAGTGAGGAGTTCTAAGTATTCTAAGTGCAGTGCAACAGTCAGAATTTGAAAAACCCTAGAAAATAGGCCCCAAATTGGTACTTGCTAAAAATAGAAAGTTGTCAGAATTTAGTGAAAATTCAGTGGGAACCTGCTGGAAGCCTTCTGATAGCAATGTTAAGCTTAGATGTCAATTAGCCAACTCAATTTGATCTCAAAGTAGCTTGAAGGTTGTAAACTCAAAATCCTCAAGACGCTCCCCAGACTTAACCAAAATTCAAAACCAGGTCAAAAGAAAGGTACATCATTAGAAAAGGCAGACATAAAAGAGAGAGAGAGAGACAAGACCAAGGCCAAAAGACTGAATGGAGCAAAAATTGGGGGGTCCCCATTTTGAATGGGGTGATGTGTGAAAAGGTCACAACAATACCTTGACTCACTGATATTAGATTTCCCTTAAGTTCGATACCTAGAACCAGACTCCTCTTAAGTCTGATATTGACTCATTAGTATTAGACTTCCCTAAAGTTTGATATCCAACACATTGGTGTTGATGTGATTTTTGTGACTGCACCAATCAATAGAACAAAGTATCTGAAGGCTACTCCATTCTCCCTTGATCAAAGAATTCCGTACACTAAGATTGCAAGAAAGTTCGTACGTTCAACTCCAAGGTTCTGAAAATGCTATGGAATACCCTCAGTTGGTTCGTTGTGATTTGTTGTTTACACGAGGGGACTTACACAATTGTTCAAAAGGTTTGCAATTGATAGCAGGTTAATGATGGAAGGGGATTTTCTGCAATGCGGATGATTCAACAATAAGGTACATTTTCCCTAAAACTAACCAGAAATGTGCGGAAATTAAATGTGTGCAGGGTTTAGAAAGCCTAAATTCTAATCTAAATGCAAGATGTGTGGAGCTTAACTTCAGCAGACTTCCACTGGACTTTGCCTTGCCTCGCGTTGGACAGCTTCAGCAAAATCGGTGCAATCTTCAAGGGAGCAACGAAAGGTATTCAGATTACAATTCAACATGCAAATACCATCAGGACGATGCATACAAACACATGAATTATAATCGAAGTTAAGTTTGAAAAGGATTCTAGTTGACCACACAAGGAAAGCCTACCATCAGCAAGCTTACTAGTGGTATGGATTAAGCGAAGCTGTTTCAATCAAACACCACAATCCATAACTAACTACTTGCATGAAAATGAAAATCACTCTAATTTAAGTCCTACTTGAAGTAGAAGGACGAAGAAACCTTGCTAGCTGATCATAACAAAAGACAAATTCACCATCAATGAAACTCTTTTTATTACGATAGTTTTCGCAACAATTCCTTACAAAGTTCTCAAAGGGAAAACTTTCCTTCTCCTTCACTATGCTAAGCAATGAAACTATGCTAACTCTAAATTGTCTCTCTATGCTCTATCAGAATGTCTATTCTCTAGTCTAATAATGTACAAATGAGGGGGAGTCCCCTTTATATAGCTGGCCAATCTCAATAGACGGTCCAGATTAAATTACAATGGACGGCTCAGATCGAGCCACATCAGCCCTAGACTAGATTCTGCCCTAAAAACCGCTAGAAGGTGGAGTGGCGCAATTAGTGAGCACAAAAATGGCAGATTCCTCCTTTGACCACTATGGGCCAATTAATGCCCACTATCCTTCCAGAAGATTCTCGTCCAGGATTCTGTTCGCATTTTTTCTTCTCTCTGACCGCGAAAGCAACAAACCGGGCCAGCAACGCATCAACTTCCTGTTCAAAAATAGCCGGAGTAAGGTTGAGCTGATACTCGAGGATGGCAATTGTTTGCTCTTGTCGGAAAAGATTTTCTCCAAGCCTTGATGGATTCTTGCGTGCTCTGAATAATAGCGGAGAATGTGGAGATATTCTCAAAGTCCACTTGAGCAAATACTCTCATCTCAGAGAAGAATGGCTGCAATCTTCCCTTCAATTCATCCACCGTCACCTCCTTAGGAGTTAGTCGTTTTGTGAATAATGCCTCCAGCATATTGAAGACGCCCTCTTGAATATTTCCCATGGCCTTCCTGATCTTGGCCGACTCCGTCCTTGCCGTGTCAAAGAAACCTTGGCCAGTGAATGCAGCAGAATACCAGCCTGGAAAATCATATCTATCTCCTGCCTGAATCACCCCTTCTTCAATCAAAGTCTGCACTGGCATACACATCAGAGCAGCTAGGCGTGGAATAGTCTTATCCTGAAATATGTGAGTATCATTCCATGCCTGCTCAATGTTCTCCATACGGGAGAGGATGCTGGAAGCATGCTGGAAAGAGGAGACAAGATCCACAATGAATCTCTTAGCCTCAGCACGAACACTGCCAATCCACTTGTCTCCCTCTTGAAGTTCCACGGTTGGGTTCTCTTGAGCACATGGACGTGCTAGATGCTGCACATACCCAACTAACGCCTTATGCTCCCTTTCAGCCTCTTATATTTTTCTCCTTTTCGAAGCAGCCTATCTTTTAGTGCTTGGAAGGAGTTTTCAGCTTCCTCAATAACTTGTGCCCCAGTAGGCCGCCCCAATTCAACTGTAGTGATCGTGTAATTTTCAGGCATTACTTCATCTAGATCACATTCTTTCCTCAGAACTGCCACATGAATAGTGCGAGAACCAGATTCATCTGTTTCCATCTTGGAGTACTTTTTGGCTCTCTTCCTCTTAGGTGACCCACTTATTCTGTTAAGGAGCTCTTCCATCTCTATTGCTAGGTCAGTGTCGTCCTCTTGATCTCTTCTTATTGCACTGGTGAGCCAATTTGGGACATCCTGTTGAGCGCTACAGACGACAAGAGGCTGCTCTTCCCTTGCTTCCACTTCATGAATTTCCTCTTTAGCAACATTTGGTTGAGGCTCATCCATTTTCATGTGCTGACTATCCTCCTCAAGACCCTGAACTTCAGGCTCCGTAATGTCCTCATCTTCAAAGGCTGCCTCGAGTGCACGATCCAAGCGAGTGTCTGTTTCTGTTTCTTCATCTTCATCCGGCTGGTTGGCACTCCTAGGAGCATTAGTGCTCTGACTATTAGGCTCCCTAGACAATGGCTGGTTGACTTCTCCCATTTCTTGCTCTTCATTCACTCTAACCCTCTGATTTGCAAATATTGAAATTTCTTGTATGCTGGAAGATTGAGCCAACAATTGTGTAGGCAATGCCTCCTCCGTCCTCTGAGGCTCAGGCTGAACTGGTTCCTCCTCTTGTGGTTTTGCAGCTTGGGCGGTTTGTTTCCTCTTCTTTATTGATATCGGTGGCCTTCGATCACCCATGAGGTTGTATGTGAGGGCAATTGATTTTCTCTTAAGCTTGTGAACATGCCCATCCACCCAGCTCCTCGTGAAAGTTAAGATAGGCATAGACAAAGTGTTCAAGTCTGTGATCTCCGGCTCTGCCCAATCAGGTGGCGGGATTGGCGTGTCCTTTATTGATTCATAATCTGGGTGAGTAATGCTGGCATCCTCATCTACTTTGTCCGAAACTTGGACAACCTCACATTCTCTGATCAATTTCAGAGGCAATCTGGAGAACATCCTCCTTCTAATCTCAGCCTCATCTTCTGCATTTGCCCAAAAATCTTCTACATGAGCCTTGTGCCTATATTCTTCACCTTGTACAATTCCAGTCTTCCTTTGAGGATCAAAATCCTGTCGGCTGGTGTGTAGAGTGAGGTGATAAAATTGTAACTCATCCTCCGCTTCCTTGGTTGCTTGCAAAGAAGGGCACTCCTCAAGCGAATTTCCCATAACAATAGGGAAGTGCAAACCTCCTTTCTTCTTCTTCCTTATGATTTTGTCGTAGGCCATGAGTTGCCTAAACACTTCAAGCATCACCATCCTATCTGTGGGATATCTTGGCAGTCGGTAGGTATATGAATGGAACCCAGACAACCTTATATACGTGAACTTTGGGAATTGGATAAACCAAAACCCGTACTCTTCAATCAACTTTTGTGCTTCTTTGGATATTCTTTGCTGCGTTCTCCGTTGAAGAGTCCTTGTGATATACATGGTGAAAGCATCGTTCACTCTTTTGAAGCTGGAGGTACTTGTCAAATGCAGCTGCCTGCAAGCTTCATGGATTTTAAATTGACCAGAACCACATCTAATCGGCTCCTGGTATGTCAACCCCTTATACTTCGTCATTCGAGCTAGCATATAAATGACATACGAGCTCATGTAAAACGTCTTTGTTCTCCTTAGGCTTCTGAATTGTTCATCTATGTTGTCATTGATCATCTTTGCCCAATCTACATATTTCTTCCCTTCTAACACCACGCTGATGTAGAAGAACATCCAAGGCCCAAAAGCATACGCTTGTGGGTTGCCATTCACCCGGCCGAGCATCATGATTAAATCACAGTATTCTTGTTTCAGCTCCTTTGAGATGATCTGCTTTTGCAACTTGGCGCCAGGTGGTTTTGGCTTCCTCATCCATGTTGTGTTGATTCTCTTAGCACACCTATCGAAAGACGAGGCATACATTTTATCAGCCCTTTCTTTAGACTTGTACAACATTCTGTCCATAGCTG
The DNA here is from genome assembly GCA_007258455.2 of Sequoia sempervirens. NCBI lineage: Eukaryota > Viridiplantae > Streptophyta > Pinopsida > Cupressales > Cupressaceae > Sequoia > Sequoia sempervirens. The sequence goes on along the minus strand of VDFB02358134.1, from coordinate 90,234,924 downwards.
GAATCCCAAACGCCTCGCCAATAGCCTCAGGTGCGAAGTTGGCCAGCAACATGCCTTCTAGAGAAACAATTGTTCGGTGGTCTGGCCTGTATTAGTTTGCACATTCCATTATCAATTCAAAACATCGAATTGCTGGTGGAAAACCAGCAGCTGCATACAATCCACTCCTCACGATGTTGTGCGAAGTCACTGATGGAGGATAACCACCTTGCCCATATATTCTTCTTTTGAATGCTTTGAGGTTGAATGAACCAAGGTTGGTATCAGTCAAACCTCCCAGCTTTGACATGAACTTTGATTTAGGAATAAATGACTTCTTCAACTGCTTGATGATTGCTTGCCTGGAGGCATTCTCCTTGCCTGCTTCAGCATTTCCAGCTCTGCCTGTAGCCTTGCTTGTTCCGGCAGCATCTCCTCTTCGAACTTCAGCCATCTGCAAAATAAAAAAAATCAAGCATGACAATCCCAACTTAGAAAATAAAATTACTGCGAGATGGCTGGCAAGTGGAGTTAGCTTCAAAAATAAAAATCTTCTACATTAAACCACCAACTCCAAATCTCGAGAAATATAACACTGAAATTCAAACTTCGAGCTTCAACAACTTTCAGCAATACCACTTGCAGCACTTCGAAAAATCAAGCTTAACTCCCCCACTTCAGAATTTTCTTCTTCTCAGCACTCACTCACTTCAACTTCAGCACTTAGAAAAAAAAAATTCCCTCAGCTCAGAAATTTTTTACTCACTCAGCAATCACTTTCAGCACTATCACAATCTCAACTCTGCAACTTGTGAAGAAAAATGAATAGCTTCAGAGCTTATATAACTGAAAGAAGGTGCCCAGTTTAGCAGTTGTCATTAATTCACTCCCCCACTACTTAGAAAATTTCCAATTCGAGAGAGAATATGCTCAGTCGTCATAGGAATTTACTATTATTGGAAATTCTTTCCTCATTCGAAAATTAAAATTTCCCTCCTTGACTGCAAGTCACGACCAGTTGACTGAAGCATTTTTGAGAAATTAAAATTACTCCAACATAAAAATTATCTCACCCTTGAATAATTGGCGTATTTATCATTAAAATTTAATCTCAACACCAGAAATTTTTTATCAATCGCGAGCTCCAACATTTTTTTTTAAAATCACCAGGCAAAATTATTTTCCTTCCAAAACATTTTTAAAATATTTCCCCCTTGATAAATATTTCCCAACTTCAAAATTTCATGTGTCTAATCGAAGGGGGACATTTGATTTTTTTAAACTTTGGAAAATAATTTTAATCAAATTTTATTTAACTTCTCCAGCATGGGGCGTTTTTGTTTAGAGCAAATTTCATTTTATTTCCAATGCCTATGAAAATTCCATCACTCAATCTTGGGTGTATTTATCAACTTACACAAATTTCCATTTAATCCTTCATGCTAGGCGCATATCCACTCTTGAACTTTTAATTCAAACGCCTTAGAAAAATTTCTCAATATTCAATGCTTGTCCTAGGCGCATTTGGAGGTGTTAAACTTCAAATTTTAAACACTTAGAATATTCTCCAAGTCAAGGCGTAAATGAAGGGTCATACTTTAAATTTTGAATGACTTAGAAACTTTTTAATTTACCTCAAATAGCTAAGGCGCATTCAAGGGGTCTTACTTCCAATTTCATTGCCTTAGCAAATATCAAACTTCCCCTTCAGCCCTTAGGCGCATATGACCCCCTCCACTTTCACTTTTTAACTCTTGAAAAATTTCCATATACCTCTCTTTGGCTAGGCGTATTTGGGAGCTTCTACTCTCAATTGCCAACACTTAGAATATTTCCTCATCTTCCCCTTTAGCTAAGGCGCATTTGCTGGGTGCTACTCCAAGTTTCAACACTTTGAATATTTTCCAACTCTATTTCCAAGTGAAAGTGCATTTCATCCTTCAAGCTTTGAGTTTGTTTACCTTAGAAAATTCTCCATACTTGCTCTTGGGTTAAGGCGCATATAGGGGTGACTCCTTCCAATTTCCATGCCTTAGAATATTTTAATCACCCTCTCATCTCCTTAGGTGCATATAGGGGTCCATACTTCAAGTTTAAAATACTTAGAATATTTCCCACTCCTCTCCATGTTAAGGCGCATTTCTATGGGTGAGCTTTCAATTTGCAACCCCTTAGAATATTTTTAACTCACCCTCTTTACCTTGGGCGCACATAGGGGGCCATCCTTCAAATTCACTATACTTAGATTTTTCCAAGCTCTCCATGAGTCAAGGGCGCATATGGGGGGTTGAGCTTCAAGTTTCACATACTTAGTAGATTTTCAAGTCTTCTCCAAGTCAAGGCACAAATGACGGGTCATACTTCAAGTTTTGGCACACTTAGACAAATTTCAATCACTTCCTCCTCTCCTTGGGCGCATTTTGACCCCAAAGCTTCTAATTTTGAGGACTTAGAAATTTTTTCACCAATCTTCAGCTTCAAGGGCGCAGATGAGGGGGGAAGCTTCAAGTTCAAAACACTTAGAATATTCTTAAGTTTCCTTCCAAGTCAAAGGCACATTCAAGGGGGTCTACTCCAAATTTTCCACACTTAGATTTTTTTCAAACTCACCCCTTCAAGTCAAGGTGCATATGAGGGGGTCTAGTCTACTCCAAATTTTCCACACTTAGATTTTTTTCAAACTCACCCCTTCAAGTCAAGGCGCATATGAGGGGGTCTACTTCAAATCTTCCACACTTAGATTTTTTTTTCAAGGCCTCCTCCCAGTCAAAGGCGCATTTAAGGGTGTGTGCTTCCAATTTTACATAACTTAAAATTTTTTCAAGTGTCTCTCTCCAAGGGCGCATTTCACATGCTTGACTTCAAATTTCTCAGACTTAGTGAATTTTCATGGCTCTTCAAGCTTCTAGGGCGGATTTTGATGCTAGAGCTTTCATTTTATCAAACTTGGATGAATTTCAAAGCTTTCGTCCGATTTGAAGTGGTTTGTTCATGTCGCCCTTAGCTTGCCCAAGCTTTCTATTTTTAGAAAGTTTCTCAAAATTTGCATTTTAAACTGATTTCAAGCTCCAGAAGGCTTGATTTTCACTTTATTTTGAACCTTGTGATGTGATTGAGCTGCTGGCGCCTGATGCTGGTATGCCTTTACTATTTTTAGCAACTTACTAAAAATAGTAACTGTTCAGAATGAGCTCAAATTTTGTGTGTAAACTGCTTGAAGGATGTCGATCGTGACTGGATGCTACTTTTGTGTAACTGTTGTGTTTCGCCCTACATTTTAGGAAACCCTAATTCCTCTGCACAGGTCTGCTAAAAATAGTAAGTGCTTGATTTTCGAACCTTTGCAACTCCGTTTGATCTGAAATTCGCGCCATGGGGTCCTCATCACCTGTTTGACTTGTTCATACTGATGCCTTGCGCTGACCTGCTATTCATAGCATGTTTCATAAGTGACTTACTATTTATAGCAACTGCTTGATTTTGAGACTTCCAGAACTCCATTTATCTTGAAATTTGAATGACGTGACCCTCATCGGTAGACTTGCCCGTTCACATTGGCGCCTAATGCTGACTTACTATTTATAGCATGTTTCAAACGTGGCTTACTATAAATAGTAAGTGCTCAGATCGTCTTCAAATTTTACCAGCGGGTTCCTTGGAAGATACTGATCGTGATGGGATACCTTGGTTTTTGGAAATTTTGGCGTTTGACCCCTCATTTTGGGTCTTGAAGCTGGAAACCCTAATTTGACTTGCATGTTGCTCAAATGGTCTCTGTTTGACCCCGTTCCTATTGCATGTCTTTTGTTCGTGATTCTGAAGTGCTGGGTAGCTGCCGAAGTGACCCTGCTAAAAATAGTAAGTGTCTGAAAAAGTGACCAATCAGCGGCTGGATGAGTTTGCATGCCACACTGCCCGAGAGATCTCAAGAAACCCAGAAAAACCTAGAAAAATTATCAACATGCGAGCACTGGCTAAAAATAGCAAGTCTCGAAAAAGTGATCAACTCTGCTTGCATGTTACCTCGTTGCGAAGCTCTTGGAAAACCCAGAAAGATTATGTAGACATGCGTTGAGAAATCTTGCATGCAAACTCTAAAAATAGCCACTGAAGCCCGAATCATTGAAAGTCATCATCTCGTTTTGCATGCTATATCACTGCGAAGGTCTCAAAAAACTCATAAAGAATCCCCAGACATGCATATGAAAGTCCAATATGCGAACCCTAAAAATGACCCTCGAAGGCAAAATTGCTAAAAATAGCAAGTTGTCCGTTTCAGCTCAAATTTTGCAAGTGATGAGTTCTTAGCGTTCAAGTGCAATGCAGTTGTCAGAATCTGAAAATCCCAAGAAAATACGCCCCAGATTGGTACTTACTAATAATAAGTTATCAGAGTCCAGTGAAAATTTAGTGGGAGCTTGCTCGAAGCATCTTAACAGCAGTGCTAAGCTCAGAATTTGATTAACCAACTCAATTTGACCTCAAAATAGCCTGAAGAATGTAAACCCTAATTTGTCAGAAAAACCCTCCAGACTTAGCCAAAATTCAAATCCAGGTCAAATGACAAGTACATCACCGGACGAAAAGAACAGACAGAGAGAGACAGACCGAAAAACCCAAGCCAAAAGAGTTGAATGGAGCAAAAATTAGGGGGGCCCCATTTTGAATGGGGTGATGTGTGAAAAGGTCACAACAATTGGTATCGAACTTCCCTTAAGTTCAATACTTGGTATCGGATTCCTCCCAAGTCCAATATCGATTCGTTGGTATTGGACTTCCCTTAAGTTCGATACTAGGTATTGGATTCCTCCTATGTTGGATATCGACTCACTGGTATTAGACTTCCCTTAAGTTTGATACCCAACATGCTAGTATTAGACTTACCCCAAGTCCAATACCTTGACACTTGGGCAACAACCTGGAAATGTGCTAAAGCAAAAATGCACTTTGGTATTGGATTTCTCCTATGTTCCATGGCGTTTCGGGGACGGGGATGGGGGGACGGCAGGGGACGCGTTTCCGGGACATTTCCTAGGGGGCCATTTTGTAGGGGACAGCGATATATATATATATATATGATTTTTTCCAATATATAGAGAGAGATATGTCAATAATTGATAACAACAACATCAATATATAAATATGCACTAAAGATAAGCAAATAGTCTACGCTGTAGAAATCAGAAAGAATTCACAACTAAATTTGTAAGCATGTACAGTTGAACTATGAATTTGAAATCTGAATAGCATCCTCATGATCGTCTATGTCATCTCTATCATAGTGCATATTTTAGTAACTACACCCAGCTCAATGGAAAATACCAATGCAAGGAATATATGAGAGCCCCACGACTTCTGAAACAATTGTGAACAACAATGTGAATGGCTATAGAACTTTCCATGAAATCACCCAGATTAGTAAGGTGCAATATTATCTTTCATTTTTCAATTTGTTTTAAATTCTTTTGGCATTTGAGGGTTTATATTAGGGTTGGGAGTCATTGTGGGTCCCCCATGCCCCTAAACAACAAAAAGAAAATTTAAAAAAAAAGAGTTTTTAATGTTTTTTCTAATGCTGAAAGTTTCTTGTCCGTGGAGGACGGCTAGCCATCTCCAGAATGATGAGGGATGTTTCCTTCATCCCTCAATCGTACCGGGGACGGGGAGACGTCCCCAAACGGGCAGGGACGCTTCCTGCCGTTTACTACTCTCTGGCCTGTTTCGTGGATGGCAAGGGGACGTCCCCTTTGCATCCCCCCGTCCGGGGATAGCGGGGGACGGGGACAGTGTATTTTGGGACAGGGGATGCATCCCTGTGTAACATAGGATTTCTCCTAAGTTTGATACCTTGATACACAGGAAAGCCCAGAAATGCACTAAGGCGCAAAAAACCAACAAGCTCAACTTTCAAACTTGATGAGGCATAAATTCCTTGGTTTACAAGTTGTTTCAAAACGGCTTGAGGCAAGGGATCATGGACACCAACTTGGCCACATGAGAACCTCTATAAGGACACAGTTTCGAAGGAATGAGATTGAAACCAACACTAGCTCCTTAACACAAGAGAAGGGAATTACACACTGAAACATGAGAAAACTGATATAGAAATCCATGCTCATTCAACACCATTGTCGAAATGGGCCAAAAGCAATCATAGTACTTTCAAGTTTTCAACCATTATGATAATACATTATAGATTCATCCATACACATCCACAATCACAATTTTAATAGATAGTCATTTAATCCAAATTTGTACAATTATCATTATTTCAGCTTGACAACCATCCAACAGCCTCATAAGACGAGGTTTGGAAAAATGCCAAATGGTATAAATAAATTTATTCCTTTAAAGGGTTTCATCCTAAACATGGATGAATCATAACCCCCACCACAAATTACATTTAAGTACAACTATACAATAATTACAAAGGCCACATGGCCTCCACTTAAAAAGATTGCATTTAGCAATTAATTAAGAACATAACCTGATTACAAGGTAGAGGCTACTTCCTAGACATGGAAGGATTGCATTCCAATTACCTAAATGATACAAAGCATATTATTACATCAATACTGAGTCACCTCTAGGGTGCTCCAATAATCACATAGTATAACATAAAATGCTAAACCCAAAACTCCTCCAGCTCTCGCGAGGTCTTCAAAATGGACCAATGGTGGAAGGCTACCCACCACTCTACCATATTACCATTGTCGAGTGCAATAGATGTCTATGCCACTCTAGGCAACCCTTGAGCTACGAAGAAGATGATCATGGGTGCATTGTTGTCAAGATTAAGGCTCACACACATACAAGCATACATGGCGACACTCACACCAATCAAACATAAGGCATTACATGGCACACTCGCTAATCAAAGTGAGCAACATCATATGATATACATGGTGGCAAATAAGATAAGGCACCAAATTAAACAACATGCCCAAGGAAAATATCATCACCAAATAGGCATAAGAGCTGATCCATAGCACATAACATATGCCTGCCAACATAAACATGCAACACAAATATGAGCATGAAACAATCAAGGCTTCACACAATCACATACTGTAATGAACTGGACCATTTTTTTTTGTTTTTCAATAACAATTACAATGCAACACGCACCCATTAAGGTTAGCTCTAAAACCAAAACGATGCGGAAGGTAACTCTAACCAAGGATGAGCACCAGGATCCCCAAGTTGGGCAAGGTACTATCATATGGTCAAAGGATCTTGAACTGAAAGTAACTCTAACCAAGAATGCACCCTAAAACCCGATGTGGGAAGAGGGGCGAGCATATGGTTAGAGGATCCCTATGAGCTAGCTGATCAGAATGCAACTCTAACCAAGAATGTGTCCTAAGACCCGATGTGGGAGGAGGGGCAAGCATATGGTCAGAGGATCCATGAATTTAGTGACGGCTCAACTAATCAGCAATTTGAAGTACAATGCAATTTCTGAAAGTAAATAGGCGGCAAACCAGCCTCTTCCACTTATTCAGCAGGAAATACAAGAAAATAAATAAGAAAGAAGTGAGAATGCTGACAGTACTACTGTTCAGCTTACAATGAGATAGAGTGCCTGCCAAGAACACAAGATTAGAGGCTTAATAAAGCTGCAATAATATTTAACTACTCTCCCATGCTCACAAGACCCCTTAGAATCAACTTCTCACTCAACTAAGGAAATTCCACAATCTGATATAACTGATTATTGACTGAAAATGCATAGACCGACAACTCAACAACTCGGTATTATGCTCACAACTCACTCAAAACTCACCCAAAACGCATGAGACAAAATGCATAATGCTCCTAGGATGATGGCACCCAAGAAGGAACTACAAAACCGACCCAAAAAGACTCATTAATTTTGCACGGAATTCCAAGCATGTCCAGAATGGTACGACCCTCAAGGAGGGGCGATTTTGCTCCATAAAATCAAACTCTTGATATTAAAATCTGCAAATTGGCATACAAGGTCGCCCCTAGCAAGGAATTAGATAGGTAAAGTACCTAGAATGAGAATATTTTTGTTTTTGGATTTATGAATAAAACTTACAATCAGCTACATAAACCAGCAACTCAAAAAACTTCACTAATATGATTGAAACTGAACTACAAATGCAAGAAATCTACTACAAATGCAAGAACTCACTACAAAGCAACTCAACTACAATCTATCACCCCACTAGTTGCTATCTTTCAAGCAAGAAGATGAGCCAAGTGCTAGGAGGTATGCTTGCCTCGAAGCTTTGCCTGAACAATCCAGCAGCATAATGGTCTGGTAGACAAAAGATGAAGAAATGAAGAGCAGAGGCTTGCTTATAAAGACTTGAGAAGAATCTTCTAGAAGCTTCAAGAAGGGTTCCCAAATTCAAATTTGACTTCATCTCTTTTCCCTCCAAAGATGGTGTCCTTTTCTCATAAGGCAAATATTTCACCTTTATTAAAAATAATCTTCCCCTCAAGTAGGCGTCCCACTTCTCCAACATCAAATTTGGCCCTTTAGAAAATATTTAATTATCTCCTGATGAGATGACCAACCTTGAAGTCCCCCTTTTAAAACAACATAAAGTGATAAAGCTAGGCCAAGGGGTTATAACCTCAAAATATAACATTATTTAAATTAAATAAACTTATCTCTCCATAAAAAGCATCAATAGGCCAAAAAACACAATACCAACTGAACTGGCTGAAGAAGAGAGCCAACTACACCGAAGCCAACAGGACCACTGCTAGAAATGGAATTTACTAAAAATAGCAAATTCCTGAAGTTGCTCGGATCACCATGCATGCTATACCACTGCGAAGCTCACTGAAAACCCAAAAGGAAACCACAATCCAATCACCAAACTTTAAGCAACAACCCCCTCAAAAGCAGGAAACCCTAATTTTCACCCTCCGAGTAGCCTATGGGTCTCCGGAATAGGCCAACGGTCAACTGAATTGATCACAATTGAGAAGGGGACATTACACATACATGGTTGGAGAAGGGTCTCACGGTAGATGTAGAATTCAATGACATCAAGGATGAGAATATTGGCGGGAGGCAAGTAGTGTCATCACAGTAGCTCCACAAATTTGTGGGATAGAGTACACAACCCCTGCTTTGGGTAGAAATACTCTCAACACCCAACATCCCGATAGTTGTGGGATGTCCTTGACACACATACTGAGCCTATGCAAGTGCTTCAGCTATGTCGCCACATGACATTCATGTTGGGTCTTTATGAGCACTCCAGCTTTTTGCCGAAATTTATCTCTTGGTTTATTTTAATTATCCATGAATTTAATTAGTTATCAATTGTTTACAATAACCCTTGCTCGTTGCAACCTTCGGCATCACTTCCAGACTCGGAACAACAATATTAAGAGCCACTCCTTCCAGTCACTAAGCCTCAATCCTAAATTCCTCACACATTGAATAGCCATTTAGGTGTGGCATAGAAAACAATGCAAAATTCTCATGGCACTTGCTAAAAGATAGAAAATTTCAAAAAATTTATGGAGATAACTAATTCATATGGGGTCTAAAGTGCAATTTTTCTAATTTTCTTCAAAGAAGGCAAAACTAGTAAATTCCTCAAGCCTCCATTAATGGAGTCACATGAACCCTTCAAAACCCCAAAATTTTCTAGCTTTTGAAATAAAAGAAGTTTCCAAATTCCAAGAGTACTCTTTTGATTCTAAAATGCACAACACATCTATGCAATTATTTTTCCCAAATTTTAAAAAATTAAGGTTTTAGGAAAAATTGCCATAACTTGGCCTCTAAATACCCATGTTCAAAAATTTTAAAACAAAAGATTTAAACTACAAAATAAACTCCAAATCATTCCTATAAAATGATGTCATGTGACTCCATTTAATGCGGGCATGACTCAAGGAAGAAAAAAATGTTCAAATTGTAATACTCTAACTGTCCTACAATTAAATAAGGAAAACCAACCAACTACTTTCAGCTGAAAATGTAACTAACTTGTTTCAAAACTAGGGTTTTCTCTTTTCATTTAATGGAAATAATTTCCTACGAAAGTAAATTTTTCGTAACAATCAATACATCAACTAACTTCTAGTTTCAGTTCAGCTGAAAAGAAACGTCTAACAGAATTAACTAAAAAGAAGCATCTACTGATTTCCAATAACAGAAAAACAAACGAACTTTAACTAACTTTTCAATGCTTTCCAATAAAATTACAACTGATCAATCTTTAAGCTAAGTAACCATTTCAAATATTACAAGAGAGAGTAGGGTTTCAAGAGTTTACAATTAAGAAGTTGATGCATTTGATCTTGACACTGTCATCATGGGAAAAGGAGATATCATCAAGGGCTTTACCACCCAACTGAAGACCTACTAGTCTCCCGTGTTTCTTCAACTGAAGGAACCCGTCCCTTCACGAGGGTAACCACAGGGATCGATCTATCGTCATGCCTCTGAGCCTAGTGTCAAGGACCTGTATTTCATGATCGAACCTTCACTAAGGGTACCTCCCAACTAGAAGATTACTTTGATTAGTGATACATCTGGTACTTGATGGCTGACAGATGTTGAATCTAGCATCGTACCTTGGCCAAGGATTTCGTTTGCAATACTGGCACTACTGTGCCGTCAGCGGTCTCATCCTTGCTCGACATGATTACACAAGTCTCCAAAATTAAAGATTTAATGTCAAATTAGATTCTCATCACATTAGGTCCGGGTTAGATCTTAACCACTATGAGAATGCATTAAGGAGAAGGATTCAGCTGAAGACAATTCTAAGACTCTATTAGATATAGATTATACCCTTTGGGAACTCCCAAGAAAACAGGTTAGAATCAACAAAGTGAAGATTTGGCTTAAATTGGGTAGGAGAGATCATACGGAAAGGTTCCCATAGTTTCCTTCTGGTTCCAAAATTAGAGAGAATTAGTTCTGGTTATAAACCCAGTAAGACTCTTAATCTGAGTCAAAACTTGACCATGATATGGAAAAGAGGAAGAATTCTGAAATTTCATTCTCTCAACAAATAGGGAAAACAAGTGTTCAACTAAGTTCCATAGCCGATAGAAGAAATATTATAAAAATAAGTTGGTGAAATTCTGCCTTTAGGGTCAGTATTGGCTAGAGGACCCAATCGAGGACTGAAAATAAAAATGCAAGCATTTGGGTTTCGAGCTAGCAACTCAACAGTAAAGAACAATCCAAATAATTTCCAACTTATGCAGCATTGAGCCATGCTTATCTTAACGTATTCAACAAGAATAAAATACAGTTTGATTTTAAATTATATTCTCATATAAAAGATATGTCACTTGCCTGTGAGATTGAAGAAAACTAAGCCGAGGATGATCATAGAGAGCTCCTACAGATACTTGATTGAAAGAAACACCCGACTAGAATATCTCCACAAGATTGATCAATAGACGTCACCAAATCTCCCACGAGTTTACAAAACAAGAGAAAGAAGCAATGCAACACACTTAATTCGCACGACCCCCAAAAGAATTTCCAACTCGATTTGAAGAAAGTCGATACAAATCAGGGTTTAGGAAAGAAGACAAGGATATGTTTCGATGGCAGAAGGTGGGTGAAAAGATAATCAAAAGGCAATGGCGTGAGCCTTAGTTACACGAAAAAGAATGATTCACAAACTAGACTCCATTAGAGATGGCGAGCTGTTGAAAATGAAGATACATGAAAGTGCAGAGATGAAGAATGGCTAGGTCAATAGTCGACTTAGGAGAAAGCAAGAAGCAAAAAACAAAGAATGAATCTCCAATGCCCAACACCTAGATTTTCCCTCATCGAGCCAAACTCTTCGTCTGCATCTTGGACGTTTTGAAAAGAGTATGGCAAGGTGGCGATGATTCATCACCTTTTTAATCGGCGCCCCACATATTCATATTTTAATTAAAATACCCCCTTGGCTAAAAAGTTAGTTCACCATTTGAAATATTATAAGACCTTAATTCACAAGGGAATTAAGATGAAATATGAAATGAACTTAACTTAATAGATTAATTATTTAATTTATGGAATATGCCCAAGATAATGATTAAGCTACACCATCATTTCTGGCTCATGACAAGACGATGATTTGATCCTCTGTTAACCACCACCTCTCCCTGATGACATCTCCTTTTCTGTCGTGGTGTCATTAGTCTTGCATCCACTGACAGGTATTATGGTTAGATTGTTCACAACGGCTATACAAATATGCATTTAAATATAATCTCATGATCACATTCAATTTCATGTTGTAATGTCCCCATTTTGGCCATACGCTCTTTTGTGACTGATAGCCTATTTCCGGAAATCCGTAGGCTGATCAGAAGTACAAATTAGGGTTTCCTTTGTCTGGAGGTTTTGTTGCATTTCTCTGAATTTACTATTTTTAGTAAGTTCTAATTTTGGCAGTGATCCAGTTGGTAGCACTTAAGTGAGTTTCCATTTCTGTTGGAGCAGTTGTGCAATTTTGGTTTTGGCTTTTAAGAGCATTATTTGGAGAAATAATTTATCTCAAGGCGTTAATGTTATATTTTTTAATTGACCCCTTGGTTTAATGCATTAACTTGAAGTTGTTTTAAAAAGTGGTCATTAAGGGGGACGCAACATGAAGGAGTTATTTATTATTTAATGAAGTTTTATTATGCCTTGAAGTTGGACGCCATCCTAGAGGAGAATTAAATATTTTGAATTTGAAAATATTTCAAAAAGGAGCTTTTGGCGTCCCTTTCTTGGAGGAGTTATGGAATTTGAAAAGCCTCTTTCAATTCTATTAAAGAGAGTTTGCTCCAGCATTTATCATCCATCATTTTATGCTAATGTTATGCTGTCGAAATGACTTCATGAATTTGGCTTTGAGGAATGCATACCTTCTAGCATTTGTCCAATTTCGTGTTTGAAAGATAACACCTAGTTGGCTTTATGGCTGCTTCTCATCCAGACTAGCAGATTGAACTTCAAAGTTGGAGAATTTTGGTGATATTTCCAGTTTCTATGTTGCTGGTGTTCATACAGCTGAAGTAGATTTTTGTTAGCAGCGTTTTGAATAAATTTAATGTTGTTCTGGGTATTAATGCATTGTGATTCTAGACCAAGGGTGACCCTTTCCATAAAGGATTGGAATTTAATTTGAAGTATTTTATTTTATCTTGCAAAATCACCCCTTTCAGCAGGCCGTACCATTTCAAGAGGGCATTGAAGTTCGTGATAAATTATTGGTGGAGTTTTGATGCAATTTTTTCATTGCACATTGGGCGCCTATCCTCCAGAGAGTCATTGCAATTCATTTCATTCCATTTGGAGGTATTTTGAAGTAGTTGTGAGCATTTCGTTAATTTTTCAGTTTGTTGGTTATTATTATCAGACCTCTAGAAGTTCAGATTTGGTTATGTTTTCAGCATTTGAGAGATAGTTTATTGTGGTGATCATCTTCTATCAATTGTGCTTTGATTCTATTGTAAACCTCTTGTAACTTGCAGCTGTTATTTATATTGTAAGACTGTAAATAGTAGTACTGTTCCTGTCATTCCTTTGCTGCATTTACTTGTGCTTAATTTCTCATATTTGTAACCCCTGGATGTTTTATTGCTAGTGTGGAGAAAGAACTTAATAATCTCTCATTTTGTACCCACTAAAAAGTGGCGAATTCCCACTCACGAGTGGATGCCCGCCGTAGCCGATGAATTAGTTTTGCTTTGTAATCTTTCCCCCCACTGAATAAGTGGTAGTGATGAAATTTCCCATGGCTGGTTCACCGCTTGTTTACATTCAGTTGTAATTTGCTTTCTAGTTATTGTTCAGTTTCCTCTGCCATATGCTATCACCTCGCCTTCCAAAGGATCTTGGTGAACATTCTTGGCGTTGAGTGCATTTAATTTGAATATCATTTTGGAGGCCAACGCTGATCTATTGGTGTAGTGCTGGTTTGTGTTGTGAAAATATTGAGAAAAAATTAAGGGGCATATTTCACACGTGAACAAGAAATTCGCTTGCAAATAAAAAGATTGTTTTCTTTTCAGTTACGATAAATAAAACAACTATTGCATTCTCAATTTTCACTTTCACATGAAAAACAGTTACTTGCAACTAACATTGCATTCAAAATACATAACCAAACACATAATCTCAATGTAAGGGATGTAACACAAATGTAGATTTAAATGTGGAAAATAATTTCCTTCACAATTGCAAACAATGAAGAAGATAGTTCTTTCCATGCATGCAGACCAACAACTCTTTGCCTATCAAATTTAATCCTCAGTCTCATGCCACAAGCATTCCAAGCATTCCATTTTCTTCCCCTAAATTCCATTTCTTCATTTTTTGCAATTTTTTTTAAGAGAAGAGAAAAGAGGTGAGGGTGTGGATGTGGGAAGCAAGCATAACAATGAATCATAAAGTTTACTGTGAAGAACCCTACTGGTTCAACCTCTGTCCAGATACTAAACTATATTGTTTTTTTTTGTTTTTGCTTGTTTTGAAGAATTTTATACAAAAAATAAAGAAGTGCGCCAGGCAATAAACAGTACTAAAACTGAATATCAACTAATAATAAAGTAACTGCAATGTTATTAAGTATCTGACAATTGCTACAAGTAAATTGCTGTAATGTCCCCTTTTTAGCATGATCATGTTTTTGGATGGTTTAGCCTATTATTGGCCCTCGTAGGCTAACACTGTTGGATAAAGGGTCTTTTGAGGCAAAGTCTTGGTTAGCAGAGGCTTGTATCTTCTCCGGAGTTCAGTAATTTTCAGTTCTGGCTTTCGTTTGGTGTCTCTAGAGCCTCGTTTGCTATACTTACTATTTATAGTAAGTCTGTGTTTGGTTGAGAGGGATCCTTACTATTTTTAGTAAGGCACTTGGTCGTATTGAGATTTGCAGAGTTGACCCCAGTTTCAATTGGCGTGATGAAATAGTGAATATTAAAGGAGTTATTAATGTTCAAATGGCTCAAATATTATTAAAATAATTAAAGGTGTTATTATAAAGTTATAACTTAACTTTATAGTGAAGGGTCAATTCATCATTGAAAAGGGGCCATGTTATTTAATTAATTATGGGTGCCAACTTCAAGGAAATATTGAAATATTTCCTATGTGCAAATGATAAAACATTTAATATGTTTTAAATGTGCTTTTTGAGGGAAATCGCACCTCTTGAAGAGAATATTATAAATTACTTCAAGGAGGTCGAATGAAGGCATTCTATTGAGCATTTTGATTTCATGAATTGTCTGTGAAGAAGAAGCCAAGGGTTTTTGTCTTTCAAGCCCTTGGAGAATGATAAACTCTTCAGTGTTGCAGCCATTTGAGGTGGTGAAATATCCATTGAATTTGGCCTTCAGGAGAACTTCATACAGAGGTTCTATTTGTACAAATTCAGAGTATTTGATCAGGGGTTTCAGAGCAGAAATAAAGGATTTTGGTCAGAATGAAGAGCAGATTAGAAGCTGAGTGTTTGTGATTGTTGGCACAAATCCCAGGGTAGTATGACCTGCTTTTTTGTAGTCATTTATTGCAGCAAGGAGGCGGCTGCTCTAAAGGGGCGATTTTGAACAAGAGGGCATCATAAAATTCCAAGTAAAATCAAGAAGGTGCACCCAATATTATAGAAGCCAGCCACAACAAATTTGAGGAGAAATACTTCATATTTGGGGAGAATCAAATTTCTTTGTGAGTTGCTTTTTACCAGCAAATTCAAGAATTGAAGTGTAGATGTAATTCTTCTTATTTCCCGGGTATGCTGTATTATGTAATGATTCTAAGTGAATGAATAATAAATCTATTGGCTGCAAAGGTTGTTTCTTTCAGATTTTATGTAGTTTTCAGTTTGAGTATTCTTCTGCATTTATTTTAATTGCTTTTTTATATCAAAACCCCAAAAACAAACACATATATCAGCAAAACAAACAAAAGTCAGAAATTCACCTTAGAGGGTTTTAGTTTGAAAGACTTGGAGTCTTTACAATTGCATACAACAAACGTACCCGGAAATCCTCAGATTAATTAAAGAAGAAAGATCTGGTACAAAATATGCTGAAACTGGTTAAATGCAACGCTCACCTCCAAATAATGGTTTCTCCTTGACAAAACTAGATCAAAAGGCCTGAGAATGCTAGGCGTCTAGGATGCAAACAATAGAAGGTCCAAAGAGAAGGCGTTTTAGCCTTCCAGATCACACGCCCAGCTAGAAGCAACACGCCTCCCAAGGATGAAGTACGGCCAACAAAGAAGAATGTATGACCAGCTTATTGAATGCTCAGAAACTATGAATGGAGGCGCCACAATCTAGTTTGACCCTTATTGTAAATTGCAAAGAAATTGAATAGTAAATCTCTGATGGAGCACAAATGGACTGCTCTATGAAGCCCTCTTAGAAGCAACAATTTGGCTGGTATTTCACAGCCTCACAATTGCAGAACACTGAAGAATTCTCATTCTTCAATGGTGAAAATACTCTGAAACCCTTGTCTCAGGCACAAATATCAAGAAGCCAAGAAATGATGTCAAATGATGAAAAGGTCATGTCGACTTGTTTCTTGCCTCTTTTATCCTCCTCAAAATGGCATGAATTCCCAAAAAGCATGAATTTTGTCATTTAAATACATTTAAAATGTATTCAAGTCACTTTATAATCTTTTATAATATTTCTTCAACTTGGGCATACCTTTTTTGACTTAAGTGATTTAAATCTCACTTTATAATATTTAAGTGGCTTTAATTTTTATAAAGTCAAATTATAACTTTATAATATCCCCATAAGTTAATTAAATGACTTAACCACTAAAATATTAATATCTCCCTCAAAACTTAGTATTTTGACGTGCGGTCAAAGGCTGACAAACACTAATTTGCAAAGGTCTGCACTAAACTCAATACTGAACTGAAGGAGTGGAAATGACAATATCCACCATTATCTGCCACTGAGACCCCCCTATCCAATATATTAGCCTACGAGGGTCCCAGTAATAGGCTAACCCATTTGCTACTAAAACTGACTAGAGTGGGGACATTACATCTATGCTCCCCTTTTTAAAACTTTTCTCCCCTTTCTTTCTTTTAAAAAATTTCTATCATTTTATTTTGCCAAATACATTTCAATAAAATCAATAAATTGATTTAATAACATTACAAATTAATTTAATTCTAATTGATATCTTTCCACAGCCAAGAATGTAAATCAATTCAATAAAATTACGTTTTAACTAGCAATATTTCACTTAAGCCAAATAAATTATATTGTGATAATAGTTAATCAATTTCATTTACTAACATATAAAAACTAATTAAATTTAATTGATATTTCCTGATAGCTAGGAAATTAAATCAAGCAATAACAAGTACAACTATTAATCTTTATCGTAACCATTTCCATTTAGAAGGCAATTAAACTTATTTCAAACGAATAAATTGAATTCATGTAATTCTTTTCAACCAAGAATATAATAATGTAATAAGCCATTTTCTGCTAAAACACAAATATTATTTTTTCAGCACAAGCATTAAATATTCACAAAAGCGATAAATACACATTTTGAAATAACTTTAAATGTAATGCAAAAAAGATAAATTAAACACACACAAAGGCTCAACCACATTTTACAGGTTGTCACAATTTTTGGGTCTTGGATTTGCTGTCAATTTGGATCTGGCTTAGCACAAGGATTCACAGGGCTAAGAAGGGTGAGATGGCTAAGCGGAATCCATGTCAACTTCTTCACATACTAACATACCATTTGTCTAATATCTTTAAATTTATTACACACTCAGGTTAAATATCAAGTGTACTTGCTTCATGTAATAAATAGTAGAAGCAACATAATCAAACCAACATGGTATAAATTATAACATGATATTTAATCATAACATCTATTGTAATCATCTATGACTAGCATGTTCATCTAGGAACAATATGCATAATCAACAATAACACATAATGTTGAAACATTGAAATGATTTAACATACATGAACACAACATAAGCATCCCATAATGCATAGTCGAACATGCAAATCAATACATAACCTCATTTGAAACACCTAGATGGCTAGTAATGGCATAGTGTGATGATTAAATTGTAGTGTTGTGATTCTTGTCACCAAGGTTCAAACCCCTACTAGGGTGTTATTGTTGAGTGTTTGTGTTGGGGATGAGCTCCCTCGTCTATGGCCTCACTGGTTCATAGCTCTGGTCAAAAGTGTTTACCCCCAATTTAAAATTAAAAATAAAATAAAATTGGAAACACCTAGATAGCCATACAAGCATAACCACAAAAGCATCCAGAATACACCCTCATAACACCTCAATGGCACAATAACCTCATCGTCAAGTTCAGTGCAGCAAATCATAACACATGAATCACATAATACACTAAAGCAATACTCAATGCAACACATATCATATGAATTAGAAGGCACACAAGGCAAACACAAGGGTGGGCATTACACAAACTCATATTATAAGGCTTCAATCCTTTAGTAAAGGCTGCAGTACTCTTTATTCCTCCTCTCTCACTTGTATGGAAATAAACAAGGGCTGCTAACGGTAGTGATAATAAAATATAATGTTGTGGAAAATACTTCAAATGCTGGCCCATGATGAACAATTAGATAAACTTTGAATTCAAAATAATAATGATAATTGAAAATTCAAATGATGCCAACAAATACTTTCCAAGAGTTAGAAACATGAATTAATGGAGGGAAATATCAAATAACAGCCAATAAATGAATAATCAGTACATCTACATTGTAGCAATATTGTGGCAGCACTGTAGCAGCAACATGTAAACTTGAAAATTCGACCAAAAATGCTGATTTGATGATGTAGAACAATTTCTTGCTAATATGAATTGAAACAATTGCAACCAATAAGCTCAAATGCGATCCTTGAGTAGGATTGCCTCAAATGAATATGAGGGTTTTTCTCTCCAAATCCAACTATGGAAAACTAAGAGGGTTTTTGTTCTCTAGATCTTCAACACCAAGGGTTTTCATCCTTGAATGCTTCAAACTTCAAATTGGAAGGAATAATCAAAATGACAAAATTGGATAGATAGGGTGTGAACCGTGACTTCTCTTTTATAGATGCCTACTTTGGGCCTTGTATTTTATTTACTTTTCCCTCTAGGTATTTAAAAATATTTTTAAATTACATCCAAAGACCCTTTTTGAATTACATTTTGATTAAAGTGTTAAAAACAATTATTTAAAAATTACATAGGACCTATAATAATGTTTAAGTTGCCATTTTGAAAATAAAGTGATTGGGACCACTTAAAATATTATTATTTCCCTTATTTTTTTCTTTTAGCCCATGGAAAATAAAATAGGCTATGGGTCTTCAATCAACTCTTTTTATTCTTGAGAAAGGGACATGATTGTCTTAAATGGATTATCAGGGCCTTAGAAGGCAAGGATGCTTGGAAAGTTCTCATTCAACATTCTATTTCATCTAGAGTGTCCTTTGGGTATCCAACTTGGAAAGACCTTGGGCTTCATACTCTCCTCACTATGAAGGAACCCATTAAGATACAAGGCACATTTGTTATCAAAAGTATTTGGAAGGCTTGAGAATCCATCATGTCATGGCATTTGTGGGTTGGCAACGACTTTTACAATGGTCTTTCTTTAATCAATAGTCTATTTGGTGATCATCGGTTCTTTCTTTTCAAGAATGACCTCTGGCTAAAACCCCATGGGTTCAAGCTTTGAAGTTTTATAAAGGAAGCATAAAAACATTGTTAGATCTTTTCAACAAAGTCACCAAGACTTTCTTAACTTGGATTGAGGCCAAATTGAAATTCTAGTTGTCAAACTAGGATTGGGAGATTTACCAGACGATTATTAATGCCATTCCTTCTCATGTGGTTCAACTTCACAAAATTGGGGTTAGGACTTTCAAGCCTAGTGGAAGGATTCAAAATGGTATTTGGATACACCATTTCGTAACTAAAACACTATAAGGGATGTATTTGGTGTAATGTCCCCATTTTTAGCCATGTGGTTTTGTGAGCTTTTGGCCAGTTTTTGAGTTTTCCCATAAGCTTGTAAGTGAGTTGGGGAGAACTCCAAAGTTCTTGAAGATCACAGGTTCAACATTTCTTGGTTTCTGTTGTTGGCATTGAACTCAGTGGGTATTTTGGATTGCAGTGATGATTTCAGAAGTGTTTTTGGCCTCTTGGGTTGTTCTCCAAACTTTTTGGAAAGCATGACTATTTTTAGTGAGTCTTCGAGTTGGCACTTGTCATCATCCCTTGGCTTTAGTTACATCTTGACATGATCAGAATTGGATTCCAAAGCCTTGGCAATGCTTTCTGCAAGTTGGGTGGAGTATTTAAAATATACATTTAAGTTTATAATGTTACTTGTTAAAATATTTGCTAACTGTTATATTTTATTAAAGTGACTTTTGCATGTAATGAATTATTTAATACGAAAAAACAAAAAAAAACATTTTTTTCGAAAAAGCAATGAAAAACAAAAAAAGGTTTTTCCAAAAAAGCAACAAAAAAACTATAAAAGGAGGTTTGGGGCTCTCATTTCTCATATGCTGAAGAGTACACATAAGGGAATGCTAGCGGATTGAACCTACATGTTTTTCCTCGAATCTTGTGAGGATGAAAACCCTCATTGGATCACTGGTTTCAGATCTAAAAGATAATCTGTAGCTGGTTTGGAGTGGTTCTTGTTGATTTAAGATAGCATCGGTCAGATATAAATGATGATTGCATTTATGCATCATCATCATTTATATTTAATCGAACTACTCTTAAATATAAACGTCTTCAAATAAGTTATTCGAATCTTGATTATGATAGAAATTCAAGGATAAATAATTCAAATCTTGATTATTCGAATCTTTGATTGCTGCTTGTTAAAAGCATGATAATTGGTAAAATATTAACTACCGAATTTACCAAGGGAACCCGCACGCTCAAGGAACACGTCCCATGAGCGGACGTGTCTCCACCTTGTGGAGACACGTCCTCTCATGAGACGCGTCTCCTTAGAGCGTGTCTTCTCCCATGATATAAATGGGAAATCATTTCTATCTTGCAAACATTGAAATTAATTAATGTTCTGCAATCAGCACATTCGAAATACAAAAGTATAAAATCTGACTTAGAATTCTTACACAGAATTTCAGACTTAGAATTTCCATAGGTCTTTTAGGATCCAACTTTGATAAGATTTGATAAACATTTACAGTTCTACTCAAGAATCACCTTTGTACTTCACAGAGTTTGTAGATTGGGTTTTTAATTTGAAGATTTTTGAAGTATTTTGACTTCCAAATTTTTTGGGTTGTTTCTTTAGTGTTGATTTTTTGAGTTTTGAGTGTGTTTGAAGATTTCATGAAGGATTTTAAAGATGGCTGTACCATATCTAGGGCTGGCCATACTAATTTATGTGGGTGTTAGGGTTTGAGATCATTTCTATGCATTAACAAAGCCTTTTCCATTGATGGCTGGTCGTACAATTCTTGCTGGGCAGATTTTGTTGTGCTGGAAGTCGTACAACACTCATGGCAGGTCGTACATATGTTTTGGAGGGTTGGCGAGTTGATCCCAAGCTTAGAACGCCTTCAGTTCAGAGGTTTATTCATCTTGAGGGCTGTTCATATTCCTGCTCTTTGGAGTCCATTGGAGAGTGCTGGATATGTGTGGAGTTTCTGAAGGCTCTTGGGCAATGTTATATGCAAGTTTGATGAGTGTTTGAAGAGATTATATTGCTGTTACAGACCTTCTGTACTTTATTCCTTTGACCTGCAATATAGTTCAATGGAGTTGGGCACGTTTGATGGTGTTTGACAACCTTGGAAGGATGTTTTTTGCAACCTAGAAGGAGTTTAGAAGAGTTTCATTGCTGTTTGGACCTGCATTTACTAACAATAGTCTTGTAGCTGTTCATTCCAGTTATAACAGACCTGCAACGCTTCCTATCATGCTCATTTTCTAGTGCTGGGTGTGACTAGAAGGGTGTCTAGTGGAGCTGAGTGTGTAAGGTGTTTGACATACCTGGGAGAAGTTCCATGTGGGTTTGGAGTGTGTGTGAGAAGATTTCCCCATCACTGTTGATCTAGTGCAGGGAAGTTTCAGATCTGCAACTTCATTTGTCATGACTTTTCAGATCTGTGACACTTAGTTTCATCACCATTTTCAAGGTATTTTTGACATAGGTGTTTCATACTGATGTTTATACCATGTATTGCTAGTTTGTGGGATGATTATGCAATCAGAACATTGTAACAACAGTTGAATGTACATTGATTATTTATTTCAGAACTTTATGACAGTAGAGCACCATTAATTTGCATGTTCATGTTGATGATTATCATTGGCAAAAAATAAAATAAAAATCTAGGGTCGTTATTACAGTGGTATCAGAGCTGGTTTTCCTGCCAGCTTGTGCTCTTAATCCTATTGTGCAGCTGCAGTTGTCTCTATGAGTGAGAGGGAATTGAGATATTACACCTGAAAGCAGAAGACAAAACCACAAACTCCTTTTGAAAATCCTTTTGCAACAGATCAGAGATTACATTAGAGTTCTACCAGTGACAATGACAGTTCTACACATTTCTCAAACCACAGCCCACTTTCAACCATGGGTGACAGGGGTAAGGACAGACTTGGTTCAGTTGGTCCCAATACTAGAGCAGAGAGGAAATTTGATGCAATGCTTGATATGATGTCCTAGATGTTATCAAAACTCAATCAGAATATGCCACACGAAGCTCAAAATATTCCACAGGGTACTCAAATGCAAAATGGTGAAACAAGTTCTACAAATCAGCAGAACACTAAGGGACACATAGTTGCAACAGTATCAGGGTCCGTTCCTAGACCACTTAAACCTTATTTTACATGTAGAGAGGAGGTATAGGTTGCTCCAGAGGTTCAACTTCCTTTGGTAGATGAGGCGAGGGCTGGTTTTGCAGAGTATGCAACACTACCTGATAAGATCCAAAACCATTTATTTCTGAATGACTTCCTGAATCAAAGGAAGAAGAGAGGAGGTGTTAGAGTTGAGAATAGAGGTCTAGTAGTTCAGAGAGACTTCCAGCATGCATTGGGTAAGGTGACATTATCGCATTTCAATGGGAGTGATAAATGTATTGGTAGAGCATGGGTGCAAAAGTTAGACAACTATTTGGCACTTAGACCGATGTTGGAGGATGAGGCAATCAAGTTTGCCACGCTTCATTTGGACGGGATAGCCCATGAGTGGTGGTAGGATGGCTTGGTTACACTAGGCCACAATTTAATCACCACCTACTATGAATTCACAAATAAGCTCATCAAGAGATTTGACAAAAAGGATCTTGAGTTGCATTTTAGAGAGCTTGCTCAGTTGAAGCAATATGGTTCCCTTGACACTTACATCTCAGAGTTTCAGAGGCTTTTAGTTATGGTCCCAAGCATCACAGAGAGGAGACTTGTAGTCCTTTTCAGTGAAGGACTAATGGAGCCCTGTTGTGACCTTTTCACACATCGCCCCATTGCAAATGGGGACCCTTTGTTTTTGCTTTTTGAGTTTTTGCCTTGGTGTCGCAATTGCTAATTACCATTTTCTTTTACAATGAGGAGTTTGAGTTTTTGAGGGGTCAGCCGAGCCAAGTAAAGAATTTAAGCCTGAATCAGTGTGCAAACGTCATTACAATGCTTAGAGGGCCTGAAGGACGAAGATCGACTGTCGTTGAGTCAATTCTGACACCTCCTACTTTTTGGGGATTTTCACTCCAAACCTCCTATTTTTTAGGGACTTGATTTTTGGCATTTTTGGCCCATGTTGGACTTCCTATTTTGTAGGGGCTATTTTTGGAAAGTTGCTATTTTTGGAAAAGTTTTTATTTTTGGCAGGATTTCCATCTTTGGAGAGGGTCCAGATTTCAAAAAATTAGTTAGAGGTCCCAAAAAATCAATGGAACATCACGAAAATCACACATGGCGAAAGTAACCAGCATGAAATTCATTGAAAAATTTGCCTAAGTATGGAAAATGGACCCAAGCTAAGAAGCAATGGCATAAGCACATGCAAAGTCCGCCATAGGAAGAATGTGCAATGGCATGAGATAGAGGCAAGTCCGCCCAGCACAAGAGGTTTGGATGGAATGACATAAGGCCAAGTTCGCCCCATCATGGCACAACTCAAGGTGAAGTCCGCCCAGCTCATGAAGACATGGCATGAAGTAATGCCAAGTCCGCCCATGCTGGAATGTGAGATGGCTTGATCATAAGCCAAGTCCGCCCACTCAAGAAAAGATGGCATAACGCCTTACCAAGTCCGCTCAAGGAAAGTTGGCTTGATCATAAGCCAAGTTCGCCCAACAGATGAAGACATGGCACAAAGTAGTGGAAAGTCCGCCCTACCATGGCAAGTAGTTGGTGAAGTCCGCCCAGCTTGGAAGAAGGCAGAAAATTAAAAATTTGGCTAAGTATGAACACCTTTGAGGGGGAAAATTTGAAAAATTTGTCTAAGTATAAGTGCCTTGCCTATGTAATGCTACCTTGGGGAGAAAAATTTCATGAAATTGACTAAGTATTTGATGCCTTGGAAAATGAAATTTGTATTTTGGCTAAGTGTAAAAGGAAAATACATGTGGAAAAGAAGTTCCAAGTCCGCCATGCCAAAATGAGAATGGCGATAACTTCTTGAAGTCCGCCCTTGCAGTATGGGAAGAAGACTCCAAAGTCCACCCTTGCAACATGGAAAGAAGTCTCCAAAGTCCGCCATAAGGAATGGTGAGAATGTCCAGACAAGAGGAAAGTCCTACCTTGGCACTTAGTAAAAATGGCAAAGACAAGACAAAGTCCGACCTTGCTCAATGGATGGATGGCACAAGCATGAGAAATTCCGACTTTTCCCAAGCATAGCATGTCCAAACCTTTATAAGGCATGTCCAAGGCAAAATAAAGTCCGACCTGGGCCTAGAGAAGAAAATGTCTTGAGCATCATGAAGTTCGACTTTGATTGAAGAAAAACGTCCAAGCTCATATGAAGCCCGCTGAGGAAATGGAAAAGCACATGCAAAGTATGACTTAGGAAGAAAATGAAGATGTCAAGACAAGGATAAAGTCCACCCAGCCAAGGAAAAACAAAAAATTGGCTAAGTAAAAAATTCAAAAAAATTGGAAAGGCACAAGTGAAGTCTGACCTCCCTTAGCAAGGAATGTCGAAAGCCTCATAAAGTCTGACCTTGGCATAAAGAGTGAATGGAGAGACCAAAGTAAAGTACGCCCAAGGAGAAAAAATTTAGAAAATTGACTAAGTGTTGGAAGGAAAACAAGAGGAATAAAGAAGAAAAGTAAAGAGGAAGTGAATAAAATCCTTGTCCAAGGATGGAGTTTGCCCTACATAGCACAAGCCAAATTCAGAATTGAAGACAAATCCACAAGCAAAGTTCATCCGAAACCTTGGCTAAATGTTGAATGGTTCGTGTGAAGGTGTTACAAAATGAACTTGAATAGCCAAAATTTGGCTAAGTATGGGAAATACTTCACAGAGAAAATTCCAATTTCCAACATTGTGGTGAAAGCGCAGAGGCATTCTTCTCCAAATTCAAGGCAGTTGAAAGAATATCCGGACATCTTGGAGGGATTTCATCTACAATCCCAAACCTATTGAAGCAATCAGGAAAGAAAATAACTTCAAGTCCAGACGTTTGCACCAAGGTGAGACTTCCAATACAAGTAAGAAGAAGAAATCAAAGTCCCAAAAGGAATCCAGCTAGGAGGAAACAAGCACAAGAGGTAGAGTCATTGGCAAGGAAAATATTCTAAGGCAAGAGCATGGAAAAACGAACAAAGTGACCAAGGAGGACATCCAACCTATTGAAGTGGCGCCTCGACCAATCAAGTTGTTCCAAGTCAGCACGTCCAGATTCAACAACTTTCTATTTTATTTGTTGGTTCATCATATTTAGTAAAAAGGACAAGTATCCTCGAATGTAATTTTCTCATTGGTCGAGGAGTAGTTAGTTCCAACAAACCCTAATTAGGGTTTTATTCTGTAATCTCGGCCGTTGATCCTAAATCAATCTTGGCCATTGAATTGTAATTGGGGAGCCTATAAATTGAGCTCAACCCTCATTTGTAAAGCATGGGAGCATGTTGCAAAACATGTTGAGATAAGTAAATTGTGTACGACTGCTAAAGTAATAAGCAATGCATGCATTGTTTTGATGGTGATTACTTCTCTTATTTTGGAGTTGGCATGGTTCTTATCCCTCATCATAGTTTAGATTTTATTTCATGTATGTTAGATGAATGCAAGATCTGATAAGTATTGATTTATGGTGAAACTTTTGTTCATACTTTCTTTGAAAGGATGATTTTCATTCAATGCGTAAAGTTAGCCTGAGCTTACTTTGTGGATGCTTAACTTCTGTCTGGATAAATATTGTTCAATTTGATGGTAGTTATTCATGACGTGAAAATCATAAGCACATTCCCTTGAAGATTGCACCCCGTTTGTGTAGTTTTCATTGAGCGTGGCGAAGCAAAGCGTGGTTATTGGTTCCACCAAGTCAATACCGTCTCTTGAATTCGTAGGAAGTAGACTAGAAATTCTAAACCTTTATCTCCTTTTTTTAGTTTGTTTGATCCAAGACCCAAACAGTAGAGCCTCATTGTCTGGACCTTCATTGTGAATTGAACAAGCCTAGCATAAGTCCCTTTGTGTTACCAGCATATCACAATGACCATTGAGCTTATCTGCACGTCAATACTTGACATAGGGAACCTTGGAATCGCCATATGATCTTCTCGCAATCTTAGCATACGCGGTGGTTTTTCAAGAGAGGATAGGGTGTCTTTGGGCATTTTATTCTGATGTTTGGTGTGTCATAAAACGTACATCAACAAGCCCATAAGAGGTTGAGTTAAGACTTTTGATCCACCAAGTTTGTTGGAGGCTATGAGGAAGGCTAGGAGTATGGAGCTTGCTGCTCCAAAGAACAAATTCTCGTGAAAAACCTTTCAGCATGATAAAGATAAGAAGCGTGATAAGAAGGAATCAAATCGGCCCAAAGAATCCTTTACAAAGAAGGTGGAGAAAGACTTTAGAAAGGAGCTAAGGAAGATTAATCTTTGTTTTACATGCCAAGAACCATGGGCCCCAGGTCATAAGTGTTTAGAAAAAGGGAAAAATTGTCAATTGGAGGCATATTCAGGTGATAGTTCTGAATCAGAAATTTCAGACCAGCAAGCTAAAATAGAGAAGAGTGAGGAAGAAGAATCGACAGAAGAGTCCGAGGAAGAGAAGGGAAGTGTAGGTACCCTTGCTAGGCTCTCAAGGCTAAAAATAAATGATTCTTTCAGGGTTAGAGGGATGTTGAAAGGGCAGAAAATTGTTGCTCTTATTGACACAGGTGCCATACATAATTTCATTGATGAGAACATTGTAGCACAAAGAGGGCTAAAAACTAAGAACTTTGAAGGCTTTAGAGTCATGGTTGCCAATGGTCACTCTATGTCTTGCACGAGGAAGATTCCGCAATTGAAACTTCTATTGAATGACTATGATGTCAATGATGATTTTCATGTTGTGCATACTAGAGACACCGATGTTGTCCTAGGTATGCAGTGGCTTTGTTCACTAGGAGAGATCACCTTGAATTTGAAATCCATGGAGCTGAAATATCAGGAGGGAAGGAAGATTGTGTTAAGAGGAATGTCCAAAGATGGGTCCCGTAGTGCCACATGCAAGATGATGCAAAGAATAATTGATCATGGGCAAGAAACAAAGTCAAAGCAAGAAGGTGAAAATACTCGCCAAAATTTTGATAATCCCCTTTTTGATATGGATGTAGATCTAGCATATCCTAACCCTCTTTCTGAGATGCATGCTGAAAGTGTTGGGGAAGTACATTTCTCTTGTGATGGTTTGCTTCCTATGGCGGTTCATGATGGATTGGACTATTTTGGCATAGGGGTCGACCTTGTGGATTCACCACAAGGAGAGGAGTATTATGGTGGTTTAGTGGATGATGGGGTGGAGAGCCTATATATTGAAACTTCAAATGTCTGCAAATTCAATCTAGACGAGGCTCATATGATGATTAGAGTAGTGTAGCGTGAACATGGTGGAGCCATTTTGAGAGAGTTCCTATGCCAAAGATCATCTACATGGATTATTGGATACTAATGATGATGCGAGAAGTATACCATGGGGGATTACGGATCAAAAAGGCAATATTGATGCCGCTACTACCCTTTCTTACAACCACTTTATGACTCCATTTGTGTTTTTACAAGTGGATTGGAGGGAGATTTTGAGCAAAATTTGGGGGTCTACTAAGCTGGTGACTCATAAAAAGGGGTTTACAATTAAGGAAATGATCAGATTTTTCATGTGGGTTGAGGATTTTCAGTGTTGCAGCAGTTATTCTTCTTTTTGGTTGCTGTTTTCTCAAAAATCAGACTATAAGTTGCTAATTTCAGACTTGGACAGCTGCTAGTTTACATATTTTCAGACCATTCAGCCTCTTGACAAGGTTAGTTTATGGTTTCAGATGAAGGGAATGACTAATTCAGCTAACCAGGGTCAGTTTTGGATGGATGTTTGTAATGTCCCCTTTGGATATATCCTAAAGCTTGTCTTTTAGTCTTCTAAATTAAGATATACAATAAATTCAGAGTCAATATTTTAATGCTAAATCTCTCAATCCTATTAAGAGTTCCTTCCAAAGACTAATAACAGCTTGAGTAGCAGATCAGTTATATATATGTATATAATGTATTTAATGATCTGCTGTTAAGTATATATATATCACTCATAAATCCTTCCCTTTAAATATCTTTTTTTTTCTATCCCCCCCATATTGCTTTTCAATTCTCTGTATATATCTCCCTATCCATCTGATTAGAGACACCCTTTCTGAAGGGTGATGACTTTCCTTATAAGTTGCAAACCTTCCAAATAGTCACAACCCTTAGTAAAGCATAGTCGCACCACTTATGAAGTATCGCTGCCTTTAATGTAATGATTGTTATTTCCCTGGATTTATTAACTTAGACGTTGGTTATTTTAATAGTTAATCCTTGACAATGAATGCGAAGCAGCTCATGGATCATTATGAATGAACAATGTTCAATCAACTCCCATGTGTCCTTAATATATAGAGGAATCCTCATATAACTTAAACAAATACATGCTTCATGCTACATGTCCATATAATGATACCATGTAATACCAGAGTCGGCTATGGGACTGCCTTGCATTATATTTAATCATTTGTATAGATGTCTCGATAATATTAGGGTGCTTGGTATATAAATTTTGATGCACAAAAATATGCCAACCCCAAATTAATTCGCCCAGACCATGCCTTAGAAGAAGGTTATGCGATCGTAGTGTGAAGATCATTGACTCCCGGAAATACCGTATATCCTTAGCCACTCGACCAACAACAATGGTATCTCTGAGCGGTGATTTGTAACATGCGATGCTGGGATTCTGGATTCAACACAAGTAAAACGGATTTGCAAAAGATCATCCAACAATCAATAGATACATAGTGCTAGGAAATATATCTTCTAGCAGAATACTCATCATAGCCACGTGGCCGATAATCTAGATGTCGTGATCTTTTGATGGCATGATAATTCTTTTGACTGAGGCACATAACTAAATGGCCCAATACTAACTTAGGAGATGCTATCACTTAAGTTTTGACTATGAATCTTCCGTCTTTAATATCCCCATTGGGCTCCTCCACGTCAGCAAGATGTATATTCACTCGATCACTTCCCAGATTATAGTAATTCCAATATAGCGGTGGTGTTGATATTCAGTAGACAGTGCCCCGATAATAATAGTTGAATGCCAATATAGTTTGAGTCATTCGAATAAAAGCAATTATAAAGATGGCGTACATCAACTATTGATAATGTCTGTACTCATATGAAATTCTGCTATAGATCGATTACTCTATAGGGAGTCCTTGATTTTTGGAATATTGCTATCATCGACCTCTAACACGGATTGGAGTCAAACGCTCATAAACTTGGCATACTTGAAGCAACATAATATTTAGCTTCTCTCAATCCTCAAAACTTGGGACATTACATCTTGTAATGTCCCCTTTTGGATATGCATTTTGTTATTTCAGTGCTATGATTTCGGGGACATGACAATGTTCAGGCACCAAACAGTTTTCATTTCTTGTTTTCAATGTGCACTTGTGTTTGGGACAATAGATTACTTTACAGTTACAAATATTATGCCGGAGTGCAGGGAGTTAAAAATGAGGAAGTTAACATTAACTTTCTCAAATTTTCCCCATTGGTGCCATGGAATCTTGATAGTGGAGAGCAATTTTCTAAGGAGTTGACTGAAATCTTGTGGAGTTTGGTTGCTCTTCTTACAAGTAGACCAGAGGAGGTTACATTTGTTGGTGCACAATTGTACAATGCTTCAAGTAGAAGAAGCTACAAACCTCCTAGGTTGGTTTGGGATCTAGGAATCTCATTGATGATTCAGGACTGATTGGTTGGTTGAGACTGGCAATTACTTGAGGGCAAGCAATTTTGGGGAGGGAGGACTGTAATGTACCCATTTTTAGCCGTATGGTTTCGTGAGCTTTCGGCTAGTTTTTCGAGTTTTTCTATAAGGTTTTGGGTGAGCTGGGGAGAACTCTAAAGTTTTTGGAGACCACGGGTCCAACCTTTCTTGGTTTTTGTTGTTAGCATTGAACTCAGTGGGTGTTTTGGATTGTAGTGATGATTTTAGAAGTGTTTTTTGCCTCCTGAGGTGTTCTCCAAACTTCTTGGAGAGCATGTCTAATTTTAGTAAGTTTCCGAGTCGGCACATGTCATCATCCCTCAGCTTTAGTTACATCTTAACATGATCAAAATTGGATTTTGAAGCCTTGGTAGTGCTGTCTGTAACTCGGGTGGTGTATTTAAAATATACACTTAAGTTTATAATGTTAAATGTTAAAATATTTTCTAAGTTTTATATTTTATCCACTTTTGCATGTAATGAATTATTTAATGCAAAAAACATTTTTCCAAAAAGCAATGAAAAAGCTATAAAAGGAAGTTTGGGCCTCTCATTTCTCATATGTTGAAGAGTACACAACAAAATGTTGCTGGATTGAACTTGTGTGTTCTTCCTCGAATCTTGTGACAACGAAAACCCTCATTGGATCACTGGTTTCAGATTTGAAAGACAATCCCTAGCTGTTTTGGAGTGGTTCTACTCAACCTTTGTGCTTCACAGAGTTTGCAGATTGGGTTTTAAATATGAAGATTTTTGGAGTATTTTGATGTTACAATTTTTGGGTTGTTTCTTTAGTGTTGATTTGTTGAGTTTTGAGTGTGTTTGAAGATTTCATGAAGGATTTTAAAGTTGGCCGTACCAATTCATGTGGGTGTTAGGGTTTGAGATCACTTCTATGCATTAATAGAGAGTTTTCCATTGCTGGTTGGTCATACAATTCTTGCTAGGCAGTTTTTATTGTGCTGGAAGTTGTATAACACTCATGGCAGGCCGTACATATGTTTTTGGAGGGTTGGTGAGTTGATTCCAAGCTGAGAACGCCTTCAGTTCAGAGGTTTATTCATCTTGAGGGCTGTTCATATTCCTGCTCTTTGGAGTTCATTGTAGAGTGCTGAATATGTGTGGAGTTGCTGAAGGCTCTTGGGCAATGCTATATGCAAGTTTGGCGAGTATTTGAAGATTATGTTGTTGTTACAGACCTGCTGTACGATATTCATTTGACCTGCAGTATAGTTCAATGGAGCTAGGCATGTTTGATGGTGTTTGACAACCTTGGAAGGATGTGCTTTGCAACCTGGAAGGAGTTTGAAAGAGTTTCATTGATGTTTGGACCTGCAACTACTAACAACAGGCCTGTAGCTGTTGATTCCAGTTTTAACAGACCTGTAATGCTTCTTATCATGCTCATTTTCTAGTGGTGGGTATGAATAGAAGGGTGTCTAGTGGAGCTGGGTGTGTAAGGAATTGTTTGACATACTTAGGAGAAGTTCCATGTGGGTTTGGAGTGTGAGAAGATTTCCCCATCACTGTTGATCTGGTATAGGGAAGTTTCAGACCTGCAACTTCATTCGTCATGACTTTTCAGACCTGTGACACTCAGTTTCATCACCATTTTGAAGGTATTTGTCACATGGGTGTTTCATATTGATGTTTATACCATGTATTGCTATTTTGTGGGATGGTTATAGAATTAGAAGTTTGTAACAGTAGTTGAATGTACATTGATTATTTATCTCAGAACTTTATGACAGTAGTGTACCACTAATTTGCATGTTTATGTTGATGATTATCATTGGCAAAAATTAAAGAAAATCCAGGGTGGTTATTACATTTGGCTTACACCTTAACTACCCACATGGTGGCCTAGGTAAATCCCCATTGGCACCTCTAGTCCTCTTTAGGTACTTGGCATCGCAATTTCTAGATTGTATGGTTGGTCATTCTTGAACCCCATGTTTGCTTATTTTTCTTGGTGCATAATTTATCAAAGCCTTCCACATGGATCCCACTTGTCTCATATGGGAGTTCTTAATCCCTGTTGTCCATTTTGAGGACAACGTGAGACTCTCGAGCACCTTTTTTGGTTTTGTATTAGAGCCTAGGAAGCTTGGACTTGGATTAATGACTTCTTCAAGCCATTCAAGCTTGACCCATTTTCATTGCATATGGTTTTGTTGGGAGATTAGCCCTACCTCCTTTTCAAATTTACCCAAAGTTGGCATGCTTTCAGGGTGGAGATTCTTTTTAGCATTTGGAAAGACATAATTTTTGCTATTTTTATTGGTTTTGTAGTTGATATTCATATCTCATTTTACACTAAAGCTATGATTAGCCTTAATGTGCTTATGCAGATTTAGTTGCAAGTGAACAATGTTGCATTTGAAGTTGCTTATTTGCATGTGCTTTTATATCATTGGGGTTATACCCCTTGTATGGTTACTAGAGTGTTGCATGCTTTTGCCTCACACTAGGGTCACTCCCCTCCATGTGGGCATAGATGTAGATGTAGCCAACTTGCAAAAGAGATCATGGCTCCCATTCATATGGCTCTCAACTGCCTTCTAGATGAGATAGGGATTGTGTTGCTCACAGATGGTCTTAACCTTCTCATCTCCCATTAGCTACTTCATATGGGCATGGTACTCTCATAACCTTCTACCATTTTCCCCTTTTTTTGTGAATAGTGTGTTATTCTCTTTTTAGTATATAAAAAGTAATAAAGCTATTATTCATTGAGAAAAAATGGGCATACTTTGACAACCAATCAGCCATTAAATAAACTGACATTTTATATATCATTCTCTATAGACCTACACTGGTGTCCATGCTTATGGATTTCCATTTTTGGTTAGGAATAGGCATGGGCTGCAACAAACCTTGGCATACATTTTTTCTTTTGTTCATTTGCCAAGCTTTACAACAGCCACAAAACTTTTCATATTTTATTTCAGACCCTTAAAAACAAATACTTCTTTTGATGTAATAGGTCTTAAAGAGGCTACTGTGACTAGCAAAAGGTGAGAAATGACATGTTTATATTATTGGGTAGTATTTTTGTTGACTAACAATTGTACTTTAACTAAAATTGGTGCAAATAATTTAGAAAAGAATAATTGGGATCCCTTTCATGAAGGTAGGTTACATTTTTTTTGGGTATGAAGGAATTGACCCTAGCTGGAACCCCGTTTGCAAGATGCTAATTATGTGTCCCTTATAAACTCCAGCCACATGAGTTATTCTTACTCATGTAGTAGTTGAAGTTAGGGATTTGAACTTGCAGCCACTATCTGTCTTACAACAACTTAACCATTTGGTCCATGCCTTATGGGCTAAAGTTTTAGACAAGGGATGTACCCCTTGGGCGACATGCAAATGCCTCACTCTACATTTTGCTGGTAAATATGGATACAAGATCTTGATGGCCTTGGGAAATTTTTCCACCAGCTTAAACTAGTGGGGGGCAGCCCATAAAGGACATGGGGGTGGGCTTGGTTCCTTAATACGGTTACAATTGACCTTACCTTAGGATGTCCCCATGGAAAAGCATAGGGGTGGGCATCGGTCCATACATTGCATTAGTGCGACCCTACCTCTAGGTGTCCCCATGGCCACTACAAGGGATCCCCCACATGGTGGGATTTGAACTTGGATATATGGTGTGAAACTCCTCGCTCCCCGCCACTAGACCCAAACCCATTGGGCATTAAGGTAGGTTACTTTAACTAAAATTGGTGCAAATAATTGAGAAAAGAATAACTGGAATCCCTTAAGGTAGTGTTGATGTGTTTTTTGTGACCGCACCAAACAACAGAATAAAGTGTCCAACGGCTACTCTATTCTCTCTTGATCAAAGTATTCCGCATGCTAAGATTGCAAGAAAGTTCATGCGTTCAACTCCAAGGTTCCTTCTATGCAGTGGAGTAGTCTCAGTTGGTTCGTTGTGATTTGCTGGTATCACGAGGGGACTTACGCAATTGTTCGGCGGTTGACAGTAGACAACGGACTAAAGGGTTCTCATGTGGTTCGAAAGATTTGTCAATGAAGTGCGAGTTTCCTAATACTAACCAGAAAATTGCGGAATTGAATGGCTGTAGGGATTAGAAAACCTATATTCTAACCTAAATGCAGAACGTGGAGATCAATTTCAACAAACTTCCACCAGACTCCGCTTTGCCTCGCTTTGGACAACTTCCACGAAGTTGGTGCAATCTTCAAGGGAGTGGCTAAGAATATTCAAATTACAATTCAACATGTAAATACCATCACAATGACGCATACAAACATGCCAGTCATAATTGAAGTTAAGTCCGAAATGTTCCAGTCGACCACGCAAGGCAAACTTACCATCAATAAGCTTGCTAGTGGTGTGGATTTAAATGAAGCTTGCTTAGATTAAACACCGCATTCCACAACAATCTAAGTACATGAAATAAAATTTATTCCACTTTAAGCTACTTTGAAATGCTAAGTGATTCGGAAGGACGAAGGAGCCTTGCTAGCTACTCACAACAAAAGAAGAAATCACCATCAATGAAAACTCTTTTATTATGAAAGTGTTCACAACAACTTCTTACAAAGCATTCAATGAGAAAGCTTTCCTTCCTCTTCAACCTATGCTATGCTATCAAACTATACTATCTGTCTCCCTATGCTCTATCTCCTAGCAGTCTCTCTGTCTAATCTCATCTAATGAATTACAAATGAGGGGGGATGCCCCTTTTATAGATGGCCAGATCCAGTGGATGGCTCAGATTCAATTACAATGAAGGGCTCAGATTGAGCCACATAAACCCTAACCCTAAAAACCGCCACCAAAAAGAGTGGGGTAATAAATGAGCAATTAATGTCCACCATCCTTCTAGAAGATTCTCATCCAGAAACACGTTCTCACTGTCTTGACTGCAAACTCCATGAATCTGGCCAACATAGCTTCAACCGGCTCGGCAGGCACGTTCTCAATCTGAAACCCTAGGAGTGCAACCGCTTTCTCCTGCTTGATGATGATTTTCCTTTGTCGTTCTTTAACTCTGAAGTGCTTGAGGATGATTTCTAATCCTTGGGCCTTCATTATTTCTCCATCCCTGATCTTGAAGGATATTCCAGTCTTGGACTCGATCATTTCTTCCTTGCCACCTACCTCCCTGCGTTGGGTGTATACTGGGTCTTTGAGGAGAAATTCCAACACTTAGCCATTTCTTCCAGCATCTTCCTTCATGATTTGGGTGCAATTGAGATCTCATGGAGGAGCTCGAAACACATAACTCTATCTCCTTTCAAGATTGTAATATCATCTTGGATTACTTGCTTCATCACTTCAAGTCATAGTGCTCTGGCCCCGACATTCATCCTGCAAAATAGATAAAGAGAAGAGCATCAGAACACTTATAGTATAAATTCACTTTACTTACCTAATTTCCATGCTTTGATCTTTGGATCCGGCAGAGTTCACCATTTTCTCGAGCAAACCTTGCTTTCTTCATTTGAACATCTGTGTGCTAGGGCGCATCTGGATGCCTGTGTTTGGAGTATCTCCATCGATGCCTTAGAAATACTTAAACATCTTGTTCACCTTGGGCGTATATAGCCTGTCTTGTGCTGGAGCGCATTTAGACCTTGTTGCTTCATATTTATTCCTTAGGCGCATTTTTAGTCTTCTCAGGGGTGCATTTGAAGTCATTTCTTTTCATCTTTCGTGCCTTAGAAGATTTTAACTCTGAAGACTTAAGCACATTTTATTTTACCCCTCTGCCTCGAAAACATTTTATCTCAATTGAGCCTTAGACAATTTTTTTCTGCTTTAGAAATTTCATTAATTGTAAGTCAGGCGCGAATTTTAAAATCACCAGCCCAGGCGTAACACTTTCAACATTTATTTTCCCTCAGAAAATATTCAACTCCTTACTTTTATAAAAATTTCCCTTTAGAAAATATTTTTCACCCATATTATTTATGTGTACACATGAGGGGGGTACATTTAATTTTTCACACCTTTGAAAAATATTCCCCACTAAGGTTAGCATATCCCACATTTTATCACTTCATGGGCGCAAATGACTCCTTAGGTTGGGCGCATTCTAGAGGGACTACTTCCATTTCTTAACGCCTTACAAACTCCTCCAGCTACCTCACCTTGATGGGCACATATCAACCCTAGCACTTTTATTTTCTACACTTAGAAAAATTTCAAGTCAGTCTCCTTGAAGGGCGCATTTAGGGGGGGCTACTGTCACTTTCCATTACTTAGAAATTTTCCCAGCCCTCCTCCTTTGCTAGGGCGCATTTTAGGTGTCCTGCTTCCATTTCTTAACACTTAGAAACTTTTTGAGGCCTCTTGCATACCTTTCTTAAATTGGGCGCATATGAGGTATTGAGCTTCCATTTTACAACACTTGGACATTTTCTAAGTCATCTCCTTACTGGGCACATTTACTTGGTCAAGCTTCCACTTTGTATGCCATAGACATTTTCAACTCACCTTCTCCATAACTTGGGTGCATATTGGAGGGGGTCACGCCATTTTAAAATGCCTTAGACAAGAATTTATGCCACCTATTTGACTTGAGCGCATATGAGAGGTGGTTGAGGAATTTTCATGCCTTAGAATTTCGTTTACTTCCTCCTCTACTGGCAAGGGTGCATTTAAGGTGTGGAGGTTTTATTTTCTCTTGCCTTTGATGATTTTCAAGCCCCTTACTTCTTGAGGGCGCTTTAAGAGTGTTGAGCTTTCATTTTTTGGTGCCTTAGAAAATTTTCTCACCTTCTTCTTGTGGATGGCACATTTCACTAGGCCTACTTCCAATTCCCATCACTTAGCCAATTTTCATGCTATCATCTTGTCAAGGGAGCCTTCCAAGGGGTCTACTTACACTTGAGGGCGCATTTGCCGCCTCCTGCAAACACTTAGAAAAATTCCACTTATCTTTCCTTGCTTTGCGCGCATTTGAGGCCACGTGCTTCAAGTTTCAATCACTTAGAAATTTTCCAATTCATCTCACCACTTGGGCACACTTTGGGGGGTCATGCTTTTAGTTTTCCACTCTTAGAAAATTTCTTACCCTCACCATGGTGACTTGGGCACATTTCTACCCCTGTACTTTCAATTCACTTGCCTTAGACAAAATTCAAGTCTCCTCCATATAGCTTGGGCGCATTTGAGGGTCCATGCTCTCATTTTCAATCACTTAGACATTTCTCCACTTTACTTCACCAGCTAGGTGCATATGAGGGGGTGTTCTTCCATGTTATTGCCTTAGACAAATTTGAAGTCTCCTCCAACTTCTTAAGGTGCATTTGGTAGGGTCTCCTCCCATTTCACATGACATAGAAAATTTCTCACCTCATCCTCTTCAAGCTAGGGCGCATTTGACCCCCTGAGCTTCCATTTTTCCAAACTTAGCAAATTTTTTTATCCAGTTTCTTCATCTTAAGGCGGATTTGAGGATGTGAGCTTCTGATTCTTCATGACTTAGGAAATTTCATGCTACACTCGGCTTGCCCTAGTTTGCTATTTTTAGAAAGCTTCGAAATCTTCATGATTTTCAAGGGTTTTCCACTTCTGAAGACTTGATTTTTGCTCAACTTGACCCTCGTGATGCAACTGACCTGTTCACACCTGCTATTCATGCTGACCTGCTATCTATAGTAACCGCTTGATTCTTGAACTTCTGCAACTCGGATTGTCTTGAAATTTGCTTGACATGATCCTCATGGGTTAACTGACTTGTTCACACTGGTGCTTCGTGCTGACTTGCCATTTATAGCCCTGTTCTGGAGGTGACTTACTATAAATAGTAAGTTGTCAGATTGCGCTCAAATTTCACTAGTAGATAGCTTGAAGGATATTGATTGCAATGAGATACATTCGTTTTCAGAGATTCTGGTGTTTTACTCCTCATTTTGAGTCTTGAAGCTGGAAACCTGTCATGTCCCCTTCTAGTTGACATCTCTCAGAGCACATGATTAGCCTATTATGCGACCCTTGTAGGCTGATAGGATGGATAGAGGGTCTTGATGGAGCTTGGCTTGGCTTCAGTTGTCAGAATTTGATCAGTTGGCTTTCGTTCGGGCTCATTCGGACACCGTTTGCCTGAGTTGCTATTTTTAGCAGTTTTTTGGCACTCAGCAAGGCACCCCTGCTATTTTTAGCAGTATAGTTTGGTCACGTGCATAATCACTTCCTGGTTCGCCAGCTTCAGACGGTTCGAGAATCGGATATTATTTGAGGGAGATATTAATATTTGATTGATTTAATTAAATATTAATTATTGGGACTTTATATTATAAAGTTATAATATTTTAAAATATTACAACTTAAGTGTTTTTGTTGAAGGGGTCGACCAACATCAGAGGGGCCATTTTTAATTATATTTTATAATTAAAATTGTGATTTCAAACTATTAAAATAATACAATAAAAAGTTCGAATTTATTTTAATGAAAACCTAATTGAGAAAATCGCACTTTTTCAAAGGATATAAGGTTTTGCTTTGGAATTCGAGCCATAATGATTGATGAGAAGAATTTTTGAGTTTCTCTCAACCAGAGCACAGAAGCCAAGGGTTTCAGTCTCATAGCATTGGGGAACGAGCCATCTCTAGTGAAAGCAATTCAGAGGTTGTGAAATATCATCCGATTTATTGCCAGGCAACGAGATTTCTTCATCCAGGAGAGATCACAGAACGTTCACAAAACATTTATTGTCAGAGTTTTCAGTGTTAGATTCAACCGGCAGGGTTTCATCAGTTGAGGCGCCCATTGTATTGAGATCTGGAGATATCAAGGGAGGCCGTACCTTTATTCATTTATTGGCTGCTGTTTCAAGGCTGTACTTCTGCTGTACCTGGCCGTACCTTCATAAAAAGGGCATACGTTTTGTTCTGAGCAAATCGCCTCCCATTCTTGATATTTGACTTCCACCCAGTAGGCGCATTTACCTCTGGAGCATCCTTCTGGCATTTGACGTGGAGACAAGTGGATATTTATTGCAGCCGTACCATTTACAGAGCTTTCTCAGTTTGCTGCAAATCAGGTTCATTTGATTAATATTTTATCTTATCTAGCCTGTAGATCTGAGATTCTTTATTGTAATGGCAGTGGAAAAATAATACAAACATTAGTTATCGATTTCTGAGTCATTTATGCTAGATCTGAAAGCATTGTATTTGTTTAAGATTTTTATATCATTTCTTTCAAAAAATCGCATTATCTCTTTATTGCACAAAAACCCAAAAAAATAAAAAATACACAAAACAAACAGTCAAAACACACAGTTTCAGAGAACAGGGGAAACAAGGGGTTTCTACAGTGGTATCAGAGCTAAATCCTGCCATCCTGAGGGTTTAGCAGTCTTATGCAGCCACAACAGATTGGGTCTCACAGGTATTACACACGCAGGCGAGCCTTGATTGACAGGCAACAGTGTTCGATTCGGCAGCCGAAAAACATGGGTGATAGAACATATATTCCTAGAATAGAGATTCCTTATAATCCTAGGGATCAGGATGATGCAGAGGTTTTGGACACTCTCAGAGACTTACGAGCAGGTCAACGACAGTCTAACGATGTGCTACAGCAGTTGGCAGTGGCAATCTAGAGGTTAGGTACACAGAGGAGACCGTCACCACAGCGTGACAATAACAAGAGTGATGCAGGATCTCGGAGAGCACCTAGGACAGTTTCACGGACAGCAGATAGGCCCACTAGGCCTACTTTTATGAGACAGGAGCCCGA
This sequence comes from Sequoia sempervirens, assembly GCA_007258455.2. Taxonomy (NCBI): domain Eukaryota; kingdom Viridiplantae; phylum Streptophyta; class Pinopsida; order Cupressales; family Cupressaceae; genus Sequoia; species Sequoia sempervirens. The sequence continues at coordinate 90,194,717 of VDFB02358134.1, read as the reverse complement.
TGAGGCTATTGCAGGTGAGGAGCACGAGGAGTTGTTCGCAGACACACTTATGGCAGCGAACGAGGAGTGGGAGCTAGTACCACCTGATGTCAGAGAGAGGATCACCTTTGACAGATTTATTACACAGAGGAGAGAACACCACAGAGGTCGACAGGATTGGAGACCTAGATACCAGAATAATGATCTGAAGCATGCTACAAATAGGCTCAATCTAGCAATGTTCGATGGTAGTGGTAAGGTCACAGCTCAGGCCTGGATCAGTAAGCTAGACACGTTCCTCACATTGCGTCCGATGGCTGAGAGAGATGCTATCAGATATGCGACATTACATCTGGAGGGAGTAGCTTACGACTGGTGGCACCACGGGATGGTGACACTCCAGCATGATCGGATCACCTCATATCAGGAGTTTGTTGACAGGTTGGCGGAGCGGTTTGACAGGAAGGATCCAGAATCCTATTTTAGAGACTTGGCTCAGCTGAGACAGAGTGGCAGTTTGGAGTCTTATATTGGTGACTTTCAGAAGTTATCAGTTATGGTTCCTAATATTTCAGAGAGGCGACTTGTAGTGCTTTTCATGGAGGGACTGACAGAGCCATTGAGAGGTTGGATCAAAGCATTTGATCCTCCTTCGTTACAGGAAGCGATGAAGAAAGCACATAGTATGGAGTTGGCAGCACCATCCAGTAGATTCAACTCCAGAAACAATTCTTCTTTTAGGGATAATAAGGGCTTCAACAGAAACAGAGAGGAGTCTGATTTTAATAAAGAAAAATCAGATTTTAAGAATGATTCAAAGGGTAAATCAGCAGCACCACCTTTGGATCGAGAGGCTCTTAACGATCTACGCAGGAAGAAGCTTTGCTTCTACTGCAAAGGTCCCTATGACACCAATCACGATTGTCCTTTGAGGCCTAAGGGCAAGGCAAATCGAGTGATGTGGGCTTACTACGAGGATTCGGAATCAGAAAATTCTGAACAGCAGGAGAGTTCTGAGGAGTCAGAGTCAGAGGCTTCAGAGCCTAAGGCAGAGGCAGAGTCAGAGCTACAGATTCAGGAGGCACGCCTACCTAGCATTCAACAGGAGGGTTCATTCAGGCTTCGTGGAGTGTTGGCAGGACAGAGGGTCATCACGCTTCTTGATACAGGAGCCACTCACAATTTTATTGATGCTAGATTTGTTGAGAAATGCGGACTCATCACTGAGGAGTTCGAAGGGATTAGAGTTAAGGTGGCTGACGGTTATACGCTTAGGTGTGAACGCATGATTAAGGATCTCCCCTTACGCTTGAACAATTATGACTTCAAGGCTGATTATTACGTAGTTAACATGGGAGATATTGATTTGGTCTTGGGTATGAAGTGGCTTCATTCACTTGAGGAAGTCACCCTTCGTCTTAAGGACATGGAGATCCGTTTTGATGTGGATGGGAAGACACATATTCTGAAAGCAATTCGGGACAGCAACATCAAAACTATTTCCTTTCGACGGATGGAAAGGATCATGCGACATGACATGGTAGAGTGGGCTGCCGAGTGCACATTGGCACCTATACAGGAGGGACAGCAGAAGATTGAATATCATCCTGACATACAGCAGTTGAGAATCAAGCATGATAAGGTATTCAGTGATATTCCACCAGGGAGACCTCCAGACAGGGGCATTGAGCATATTATTGAGCTTGAGGAGGGCGCTAAGCCCGTTATGATTACGCCCTATAGACATCCCAAGCGGCTAAAAGATGAGATCGAGAAAACGATCAAGGATTTACTTGCTATGGGTCACATTCGACCTAGCAAATCACCATTCGCTTCTTCAGTTGTTTTGATAAAGAAGAAGGATGGCACCTTACGCATGTGCATTGACTACAGAGTCCTGAATAAGAGGACTATCAAAAACAGGTATCCAATACATCGTATAGACGAGCTTATTGATGAGCTCCATGGTGCATGCTACTTCACGAAAATAGACTTAAGGTCAGGATATCATCAGATCAGGGTTCGTGAACAGGACATTGAGAAGACTGCATTCCGTTGTCATTGTGGGCACTTCGAGTTTGTGGTGATGCCATTTGGGCTCACTAATGCGCCAGCTACATTTCAGTCCACTATGAACAGGGTTTTTCATTCATTGCTGAGGAGATTTGTATTGGTCTTCTTCGATGATATTCTTATTTACAGCAGGACTTGGCAGGAGCATTTGGCTCACCTGGAGACCGTGTTGAGTATTCTGGAGAGGGAGTCCTTGTACACCAAGGAGTCCAAATGTGATTTGGGCATGACCGAATTGTTATATTTAGGTCATATTATCAGTGCAGAGGGAGTGCGGATGGATCCTGAAAAGATCCGCGCTATTATTGATTGGCCTACACCGGCAAACCTTACCCAGTTGCTGGGATTTCTAGGTTTGTGTGGGTTTTACCGCAGATTCGTGAATGGTTATTCACGACATGCAACACCTATGACGGACTTGTTGAAAAAAGGTGCATTTTGTTGGACTCCTGAGGTGCAGGAGTGTTTTGTGAGGTTTAAGGAGTTGATGACTACGTGCCCAGTGTTGGCACTACCAGACTTTTCGAAGCCTTTTGAGCTTCAGTGCGATGCATCAGGTGAGGGAATTGGAGTGGTGCTTATGCAGGACAAACACACTATTGTGTATGAGAGCCGTAAACTCAGAGGGCCAGAGAGACTTTACAGCATTTACGATAAGGAGATGCTCGCTATAATGCATGCCTTAGCAAAATTTAGGCAATATCTTGTTGGCAGCAAATTTTGCATCAAAACTGACCACAACAGTTTGAGACACTTCCTAGGGCAGCGAGATCTCAATGATCGTCAGCAGAAGTGGGTAAGTAAATTGCAGGCCTATGACTTTGATATCTCGTATATCAAAGGTACACAGAATGTAGTAGCTGATGCTCTTTCACGCAGACCTTATCTGAGCTCTATGGTTCACATTTCGGAGGATTGGAGGCATATGATTGTGACAGAGTATGCCAAGGATCCATGGGCATCCAACATTGTAGAGGGATCGATGATTGACACTAGATATACGCTTGTGAATGACTTGATCATTTACAAGAACATGATTTATTTGGTCCCAGGTTCAGAGGTGAAGAACGTTATCATGCGAGCCTTTCATGATGTACCGACTGCAGGACATCCCGGATATTTCAAAACATACAGACAGATTCGGGAGAGATTTACATGGAAAGGGCTTAAGGCAGATGTTCTTTAGTATATGCGTGAGTGCCCTGTTTGCCAGCAGAACAAGCAGGAGAACACGTACCCGGCAGGATTGTTGCAGCCACTTCCGATTCCTGATAGGAAGTGGGAATGCCTGTCGATGGATTTCATTACGGGCTTGCCTAAAGCCCAAGGACGGGATTGCGTATATGTAGTTGTGGATCGGCTGACGAAGTATGCCCACTTCTTTCTTACCACTACCTACACAGCTAGTGGCAGAGGTCTTCTTTCGTGAGGTATTCAGACTACATGGGTTGCCTCGGCATAGTGACATGTGGATAGTCGGTTCTTGAGTCACTTCTGGCAGGAGGTGTTCAGACTCTGTGGGACCGAGCTTACACCGAGCACCAGTTACCACCCGCAGACCGATGGGAAGATGGAGATAGTGAATAAATGGGTGGAAGGTTACCTCAGGAATTATATTGCAGGGCAGCAGAAGGCATGGGTCAAGTGGATTCATTTGTGCGAGTATTGCTACAACACGACATTCCACATGACCATTTAGATGTCCCCTTTTATGGCGTTGTACGGGTATGAGGCGCCGAGTTTTCTGGATTTGCTACTGAGTGACAGTAGAGTGCCGAGTGCTGGAGACTTGTTGCAGGAGAGTCAGGATACTATGAGGGCTCTCAAGGAAAATATTGCCAAGGCACAAAATCAGCAAAAATAGTACGCAGATCAGAAGAGAACAGAGAGGCATTTTGAGGTGGGTGACATGGTTTATCTTATGCTGCAGCCCTACCGTCAGTCTACTTTGAGGAAGAGTGGGTCAGAGAAGCTTAAGCCACGATATTACGGTCCTTTTAGGATCCTGAGGCGTGTTGGAGAGGTGGCTTATGAGCTAGAGCTTCCGGCAGAGAGCAGGGTACACAATGTTTTTCATGTGTCACGTCTCAAGAAGGTGTTGGGACATCGTGTGGTACCTTCTGCAGTTCTACCTCCCTTAGATGATGAGGGAAAGTTGATTTTAGTACCTGAGTCTATCCTAGAGTACGAGAGAGACAGTTGCGTAGGAGGACTATCAGGGAATATTTAGTGAAATGGAGAGATTTGCCTGGAGGATGCTACATGGGAGAGGAGGATATTCTGCAGCATCCGGAGTTGAGATTGCTTGAGGACAAGCAATTTCAGGAGGGGCGGACTGCCATGTCCCCTTCTAGTTGACATCTCTCAGAGCACATGATTAGCCTATTATGCGACCCTCGTAGGCTGATAGGATGGATAGAGGGTCTTGATGGAGCTTGGCTTGGCTTCAGTTGTCAGAATTTGATCAGTTGGCTTTCGTTCGGGCTCATTCAGACAACGTTTGCCTGAGTTGCTATTTTTAGCAGTATAGTTTGGTCACGTGCAGAATCACTTCCTGGTTCGCCAGCTTCAGACGGTTCGAGAATCGGATATTATTTGAGGGAGATATTAATATTTGATTGATTTAATTAAATATTAATTATTGGGACTTTATATTATAAAGTTATAATATTTTAAAATATTATAACTTAAGTGTTTTTGCTGAAGGGGTCGACCAACATCAGAGGGGCCATTTTTAATTATATTTTATAATTAAAATTGTGATTTCAAACTATTGAAATAATACAATAAAAAGTTCGAATTTATTTTAATGAAAACCTAATTGAGAAAATCGCACTTTTTCAAAGGATATAAGGTTTTGCTTTGGAATTCGAGCCATAATGATTGATGAAAAGAATTTTTGAGTTTCTCTCAACCAGAGCACGAAAGCCAAGGGTTTCAGTCTCATAGCATTGGGGAATGAGCCATCTCCAGTGAAAGCAATTCAGAGGTTGTGAAATATCATCCGATTTATTGCCAAGGAACGAGATTTCTTCATCCAGGAGAGATCACAGAACGTTCACAGAACATTTATTGTCAGAGTTTTTAGTGTTAGATTCAACCGGCAGGGTTTCATCAGTTGAAGCGCCCATTGTATTGAGATCTGGATATATCAAGGGAGGCCGTACCTTTATTCATTTATTGGCTGCTTTTTTGAAGGCCATACTTCTGCTGTACCTGGCCGTACCTTCATAAAAAGGGCGTACTTTTTGTTCTAAGCAAATCGCCTCCCATTCTTGATATTTGACTTCCACCCAGTAGGCGCATTTACCTCTGGAGCATCCTTCTGGCATTTGACGTGGAGACAAGTGGATATTTATTGCAGCCGTACCATTTACAGAGTTTTCTCAGTTTGGTGCAAATCAGGTTCATTTGATTAATATTTTATCTTATCTAGCCTGTAGATCTGAGATTCTTTATTGTAATGGCAGTGGAAAAATAATACAAACATTAGTTATCGATTTCTGAGTCATTTATGCTAGATCTGAAAGCATTGTATTTGTTTAAGATTTTTATATCATTTCTTTCAAAAAATTGCATTATCTCTTTATTGCACAAAAACCCAAAAAAATAAAAAATACACAAAACAAACAGTCAAAACTCACAGTTTTAGAGAACAGGGGAAACAAGGGGTTTCTACAAAACCCTAATCTGACTCGCATGTGCCTCAAATGTCTTCTGTTTGACCTTGTTTTTGTTGCATGCTGCTTTGTTTGTGATACTGAAGTGCTGGGGAGCTGTTGGAGTGGACTTGCTAAAAATAGTAAGTGCCTGAAAAGTGACCAACCACCTTCTAGACGTGTTTGCATGTCATATTGCCCGAGAGATCTCAAAAAACCCAGAAAAACCCAAAAAAATGGTCTGCATGCGAGTACCTGCTAAAAATAGCAAGTCCCCGAAAAATGATCAACTTAATTTGCATGTCACATCGTTGTGAAGCTCTCGAAAAACCCATAAAGAATATCCTGACATGCATTAAAAAATCACACATGCAAACCCTAAAAATGGCTCCTGAAGGCAGAACTGTTGAAAGTCATCATCTCGGCTTGCATGTTACACCATCACGAAGGTCTCGAAAAACCCAAAAAGATTCTCCAGACATGCATTGAAAAAGTACACATGCAAACCCTAAAAATAGCAAGTTGTCAGAATTCAGTGAAAATTTGCAGGCAGGCAGCTTAAAGTGTTCTAAGCACGGTGTAGTAGTCAGAATTTCAATTAGCCAACTCAAATTGACCTCAAAGTAGCTTGAAGAATGGAAACCCTAATTTGTCAAACTGCACTTCAAACATAAGCAAATTTCAAACCAGGTCAAAAGATAGGTACATCTTTGGAAAGATAGATAGAACAAGAGAGAGACAGTAGGAAAACCAACTGAAATCAAGCCAAAAGACTCGAATGGAGCAAAAATTAGGGGGTCCCCATTTTTGAATGGGGTGATGTGTGAAAAGGTCACAATAGGTAGGTTATTACTTGCATTAAGATTATTATTACTTGTTGAACATTTGCTAGAAATTGGCTCAAAATATGGGTTCACCGTTGGGTGGGGGTTAAAGTTCACCCCCATCACTGTGTTTGCTGCGCTATGCCCACTGCACTCTTTGTCGTAGCCAAGTGATACAGGAACAAAGTGCATTCCATTGTTGACATGCCCTTCTCCCAATTGCGAAACAATAGTGTAGGGTGGGAGGAAGATAAAGGGACCTCCCCTACATGACTTCAACTGACTTTAACGGGTGGGTGGATCAATGAAGAGTGACAAAAAAATATGTAGTTGAATGCCAATAAATCATGATGTAACTATCTCCTTTTAGCTAGAATTCTACCTGTTTTAACTAGAGCATGTAACAAGTGCTTCATAACTTTTGTGTCTTGGCCTGTGGTTGTTAGAATACTTTCTAGCTTGATTCCTAATTGGATTCCTTGTTTGTTCCCCATGTCTGAAGAAGTAGAATTTCTAATGAGACCACACTAATCTAGATTTAGAGGTGACATGCAAGTGAGACAAGCATGGGATATCTAATTGCATTTGATCACTTACTAAGTTACTGGAAAACATGACAGTGTATGTGGATGAATAGTTCTAATTTTGTATAGAAAAAATGCAATTCAACTTATCTTTATATAGGGCAAAGGAATGATCACTTAACTGGATGAATTTATTTCTTTATTTATTTTGCAATTTATAATGAGAGTTCTCACATAAACTAACACCGGGCTTGATTTGATGCCAGAGTTTTGATGTTTTTGTGTAATGCTTAGTACATGTAGCTGACCTTTATTGATTGAAGCTTCTGTTAATATTCTTCTTTTGTATGAAAAGCCACATCATATCAAGAGGCATTGCGTGTGTTAGAGCAAGGACTCTCCATCTTCCAAGGTGCTGACACATCAACTGCCAATGCTGCAGGGAGGTTATTACTTGCAATGGCAACACTTTATACGGATAGGTGAGATACTTGAAAATGGCCTTTAGAATCTTCTTTATGCCCCATTCCACTCTGCTGTTTCTGTGCTTATTTACTGTCACAGTAAATCCAAAGAGCTTCAGTGGCAAGGCTTTATATGTTTATTCTATGTTTCCAGGCTGAAAGTCAGAAATACAAGTCATTAGAATTCATTATGACAGTTGGATGAGTCAAGGTGAAATTTTAGAACTTTTAGAATAGCGAATGAACTGGCTAGTTTAACATACTTTGTCGAGCCTTCATTTTTACTCTAAGAATATAGCATTCAGACAAATCAATTCATCTTTATATCTCATCCTTTATTGAACAAGGCTTTAGTATCTTTGGAAATCGGAACTAACCCTTTGCTTAATTTAAGCTACAGAGTCTAATGGTTGAAGTCTTACTGGAAATCTAGATCATGAATAATTTTTCAAAAAGCTAAATCTTGTGGTCAAGCTATTCAATTTGCAAACTATTTACTGGCTTGAAGAATGAGATGCTTGACAATTTTATTTTTTTGTTTAACTATTGTTCTGGCAAAATTCCTGCAAGGGATAACATTAATTAATTTGCTTTACTACTCTTGCTTTGATATTTTATTAGACTCTAGGTTATAAAAGCTGGACTTATGGATCGTGTATTAAACTCACATGATGTACGAATATTTGTTGTTGGTATTGGTGTTCTTGTATTGAAATTTTTGTTAGTTTGTGCTTTAATGATGTTCAAATTGCAATTGTGTAGATGATTCACAGTTTGGTATGGTGGCTATTGCTTGACAGAGGTCCTTTCTTCTTAAGGATTCAATTGCTTCTCATATACGTACACTTTCAGATTTTAGTGAATATAATGCTTAGCATTTTTGAGCAAGAAGTCTAAGTTCTTACTATAGAAGTTTGTTTAGTCCCCTTGCCTTGTTCGACCTCTTCACCTGACCATATATTTTACATGTTTAAGCAATAAGAAGAAATCCAATTTCACCTTCATTTGAATAGTGAGCAACAGATTGTAATTCTGTAAACCTTTTTTTGGCAATTATCCATATTTCGCTTTCTTATAAAAATTTCTTGAAGGAATGAAGAGGAATAGGAGCTGCAACCTCAAATCGTTAGGGAACCTCTTTCTGCCATGATCAAAGAGGAGCATTATTTGTTCCTGAATCCTACCTAAACTTGAGAGGGATTCAAGTCTCAAGATGACATCTGCTGGTCTTCACCCTTTTGGATTAAAGGTGATAGAGATAGAGGGGCTGTGAGTTAATAGTTGTCATGTTAGTACTTTGCCATGTCATACACATAGAGGTACATTGGCTTTGTTTGTATTTGTCAATGCATTAGATATTTTTGGGTGATACTTGTGTTTACTATTTTCAACTTCTGTTTGCGTATTTGGTCTATTATAATCCTGTTGTGCTGTCATACCTTATGTTTGCAATCACTTCAAAATGAAATGTATGAAATCAAATAATATGCCTATTTATTTGTGTTTATGGATGCTTGTGTTTAAGAAAATTGAACTTATATGAGGAAAGCAAATTGGATTTGTGTTTATAGTGGAGGATAAAGATTTGATGGTACATCAGCTTCTGGCATAATCCCTATAAAGTAAGCACCATAGGTAATTTCTGTGATGCAAGCAAAATAGATCTGATGTACTGTAGAATAGAAGCATTTCATGTAGGTCTAATGTTTGTAATTTCATATCATCGAAATATATGAAAACATCACTGAGACACGAATCTAGACATAATGTCATTAATAACTTGTTCTGTTACTGCTAATGATTTGTGTTCAACATATGTTTCATTTGGTCTCTTTCCAATTACAAACTAATTCTTAATTGAGAACAATATATAATTCAAAATTCATTGTGGTATTTGCAAAATTGTCTAAATATACATTCTAATTTGCATACCTTGAATATCTGACTAACATATGGATGGTTAATACAGAGGAGATATTAGTGGTGCCATTGATAAACTCAATGAAGTTTCCAAGAGGACCCTTTCATCCTTAGAAGTGAGAGGTAAGCCATCCTTAGAAACTAGGAAGCAAGTATTTGGATGTAAATAAATATCTTTATCTTCTTAGAAAAATAGGATTTACATTAGTACAGATGAATCTTAAATTAACTTATTTAATCGGATGACCAGACCTCTTATGCTTTGTTATTGTTCTACTATTGTGGATTTCTCAGTTGCTATAAAAGGCTCTTGTGATATGATGTTTCTTCTTTTCTGAAAAGAGTTTAATTTAGAATGCTGATTTTGTGGACTTTTTAGTATAAGAAAAATAAATGACATGGTTAGAAATTAGAGTTAAATGCTTTCCTTCATTGACAGAAAAAATGTTTCATGTATTCAGGAGGTGGTTTACTATCTCAAGTGCCTAAAGGCCCTGCCAAATCCTTGACCTTAACCCTGAAGGCTGGAAGTCAATTTCCATCCTGTTGGTTGAGTGGAGAAGTGCCTTTCCTTCCTTTTCCTCCTTGACGCCAACACTAGAGGCAGTTGAGAACCAAAAGGCTTTGGATTTTACTTTGCAAAATTGACTAGTTTGTTATCACTCAGCCTCTCAACCTAAAGGTTGAATGCTCTCCTAATGGTTGAACCCTTACATCAGACAATTGCTGACTATAGATTGTCTCCTTCAATCTTTCATTCAAGACTGTCCTCCTTGACCCCAACCCTAGAAGCACACTCTTTAGAATGCAAATGCAATCTATTTATTCTTCCAAGTAGTAGCATAGATTGATCTCATACAATTTCATTTTGAGCACGAGTGAGAATCTTGAAGCAAATCAAATCCTACTATGATCCTTGCATTTAGGATAACAATGATAATATTAAAAAGTTTAGTTACTAGCTGTGGTTGATACTTGATGAAGTTCATTCCAGTGTGAATTTTTGGGCTGGCCAAACCTGTGCAGTTCAGTCTGGATCTGTTTATGTTTAGAGAAAATGCAAAATTGAAGTGCTTAAGCATTGCCACTTGATGGCAAGCCTTTGGATGACTTATAAAGGATGCAATATGCTGCTTTTTATGGGTTTTACACGTGTATGATAAGGTGTACAACACACACATTGATTAGAGCTACATCATCATTTTGTATTTTCTAGTGTTTCATGAGTACCGACCCCTCACGAAAAATGGTCCTATTTAGGGACCACCTCCCCACGGCCGCATGCAAGTGGGGATGTCCCTCAGACATCTCTGTAGAAGCAGTGGATTTCCCTCTCTGAAGAGGATATTGGGGGGACTCCCCAATGTCCCCAAGATGGCAAGGGGATGCTTCGATGTCCCTTGACCATCCCAGGGATGCTGGGGAGTTCTCACATGAGTCAAAGTTTCTCTATGTCATGATAATGATTTTGATTTGTGTCAAAGCTTTTTAAAAACAGACAACATTATGGCATGTACAAAAGATAACTTGGAAGAAAGAAGGAATATTTACATGGCACTGGAGGCAAAATGGACTGTTAAAACAGCTGTTACTGTTTTTGTTTACTCAGATCTTCAGTTTAGGAAGTTGGTGATCAAATATTTCTTAATTCGTACCTCATAGACACCTTGGGCTTAGTAGAGAGTGGAGGAGGCAGTGAGGTTGGAGTTGTGGTGGATGTTATTGAGTTTTCTAAAATGTTTGTGAGTTTCTGTGGACTGTTGTGATGAGAGGCATTTATGTTCTATTTTATCCCATATTTTATCCAATATTCTTATACCATGATCCTCACATTTTGTGCTCCATTTCCATAACATATCCTAACCTTTTTAATATTTTTGCTGCATATGATTAAATATAAATAAATAATATTTATTATAGTTTTTAGGTAAAATATATGAAAAATAAATATTAAATTATATTTTCTAATATTTATTATCATTATGTTGAGAAAATAATTCCAACAGCATATCAATAAAGGTGCAGATAATAGACTTCACAACAGACTTCCTGTTGCCCGTGGGTGTACTTGCAAACAAATTATTTCCAGCTAATAAACACTTTTTACTATATTTGATAAGCTATATTTTAATCTTTTGTTATAACAGATTCTTATATTGTAATGGCCTTAAGCTAAACAAAATATTTGCTGGCCATAAACAACTTTTTATACTCCCTATTATTATGGCCACGAGACAAAAATAAATGTTCATATTATTTTGTTGAAACCAATTTGATGTATTGGTTATTTTGTTATGAAAAAGACCAAACAAACCTGCCATGTTAAGCACATCTTAGTTTCATGATTCTCTCCGCAATTTCCTCATTTGAAGTCTGATTTTGTGGAGAGATCATAGGGAAGCATTATGTAAAATTAGTATAATGATTAATGCCTCATTTCTTATATAATACGTAAGAAATGGTGTGAGAGATGATATATGTATTTTTTTCAGAAAAGAAATAATAGACAGTAGTTTGGTAAGTCCTAAGGAGTTTGCAGTAAATTATTTCTATCATCATGTGGAAGGAGAGGAGGGCCCACTCTCATGAAACGGTGGTGAATGTTTTGTTTACATGTAATGACTTCATTTTGGCTAATTGATATGTATTGAAATTATTGGTCTTAGATTTTATTATGAAGAGAATATCATGGGTTTTTCTATTCATCTTTTTGTGGTAATCCCGAATAAGGATAATTATGAGTCTTGGCGAAATGACATCCTCATACATTTCAAGTGGCTTAATCTTTTGCCTTATCTTTATGGAATATGGACTTATCCTTGAACCAGACATACCTAGGAGGAAATTAGTATGGGGTAATACTATTGGTCATGTTGTAGGACTAATTTGTTTTAGTATTGATCATGACACACTGTGTGCTATATTGGACCTTGATTGTCCATGTGAATTTTGGACCATGATTTGGGAGATGTTTGGAGACTCACATATCTCTCCATTTCTAGATGATCTTGCTACAAATTGCCTCATTCCCCTTGATGAGTAGAGAATCATTTGATGATGATACTTTAGAGGAGCTTGAATATATTGTAGGTCTTGCATGTTCTAATGACACATAGATTTTTCCTCTTGCTCCTCCTATCAAGATCACATTTTCATTTTTTGTTGTTCTCAAGGATACTTGTGTTGCTACATCCATGGCTTCTATTGATTTAGTGCAACAAGACATTCATTATCTTCTAGATACAACTACTTGGGATTCCTATTTATTAGATATATCATCTTTGTTTGTGAAGTTTCACATTGCAGATCTTGAGGACACATTAGAGGATTCACATTACCTCTTTGATGGTAGTGATGTCATCATATCTTCAATGTTTCCAGATGCAATTTAGATATTTCCCACTTCTCTAATTGAGCATTCAATTTTTGTTTTGGAGGAGATATCTTTTTTTGGCATGAGGACAACAGAGTTGTATTCAAAGACACATATTTGGATTTGGATTCCCTATTCTACCAAATTATGGTAATTGCTTCAACAAACACTAGTGCATTTGTTTCTTACCAAGGGGAGGAATGTTGATTGTAGGCAATGGATCGTTTTATGTCTTTAGGCTAGCACCATTGGCATAGGAGTTACTTCTTTATGGGGGGATTCATAGTCTCTTCTTTTCTCTCCTATTGGAGGGATATACATTGTACACTTGTGATAGAAGTAGTCCTTGGGGGCTGTGTTGAGTCTTTTCCTCTTTCAGTAGTACATGCTAGTTTACATTTTTTCTCTCTTTTGGAGAGGAGTTTTTTTCCCATTAGATTTTCTCCTTTTCTCCAGTTATGAGAGATTTATTTGTTTGTACATGGGTACCTCATCAAGCCTTGTAACTATCCATGCATTTTATCATACTCCTTAAGTTGCACTTAAGGGGGGTGTTGGTGTGATAAAGGTAAATCACCTAATTATTTCTTATTAGGTTCTATTCACACTAGCATATGTAAACTTACTTAAGTCATGTGCTTTTTTGTTTCATGTCATATGATTATGACGCATGCCGATCTAATTATATCCTAGGGTTTCAACTAGGGTTTCATCTTTAACCTTATATCAAGGATTTTTTCATTTTATATTATAATAATTATGTTTTTGTATTGAATAAAATCTTAGGCTTCATAGAAAATGTTGCTTTTCTCTTATGTGATAGGGATTTTTGATTGTAGGTGATCTTTGGGGTGTTGTGGGGTTTCAATCATCAACTCCAACATTTCCACCTCCAATAAATTTGTGGTAATTGGTTGTAGATCATTAGATTCTTTCACTCTTGATGGTGGGGGAGGCTCTTTGTGTCTTGAACTTCATATTTCAAAAAAGTATAGTTGGTCAAAATTTCTTTGTTTGCTGATTCAACATGCTCTATTTCTTCATTCGTTGGAGTTTCATTGGTAGCATGTGGATTATCTTGGTGGTTGAGGAGGTGCTAGTTGAAACATGTTGGGCACAAGAATTTCATAGAGAATGGTGGTATTGAGTTGGAGCAACTCTTTGCTTACAAGGGAGGAAGAAAGAGTTTATGAATGCTTTCTGAATTAGAGTTAGAAATAGTCTCCAACAATCACAACATAGAGTTAGGAAGAGGTGGCTTTGCAACTAAGTACGAAGGAGTGTTCTCATGGCATGCCAATTGCGATAAAAAAGCCTAAAGCATTTTCCCTTGAGTTTATTGATGAAATTGTGATTTTGTCTCACATCAATCAAAGAAACATAGTGAAATTGATTGGTTGTTGCCTCCAAAATCAACTTCCATTGCCCATCTATAGTCCCCAGAAAAGTACTTGTCCTAGGAAAGAAGGTGACAAACTACCATAGATATTGTAGAGGGTGCAAAATACATGTGTTGGGGAGTCTCTTGGACCATTTTCCATCATGACAAAATTGTTTAATATTGTCTTGGATGACATGCTCCCAAAGTGGTAGACTTAGTAATTCTCATCTGTGACCTTCCGCTGAAATGCATCTTAGCACCATTTATCCCTCTAGAACTCTAAGTTATGTGGATCCCAAGTTCATGAGAAACCATCAGTTTACCAACAAGTGTAATGTCCCCTTCTCGCTCCTGAGCAATGCAGAGACTCAATTAGCCTATTCCAGAGTTCTCATAGGCTAGTTGATGTGGTTAGGGGACCTAGTTGCCAACATTGTTGTCTAGTGTTGGGTTTTTTCAAAGGGGTTACTATTTATAGCAGTGGCCAGTCTTGACGTTGCCATCTTTAGTTGGTCACATTTTCCTCATTGTTCTTCAGTTTCGCTCAGTTTTGGGCATTTGGCATATACTTACTATTTATAGCAAGGCTATTTTTAGTAAGTCACCTTTGGGGGAGTTGGTCCTAGGCTTGTGTTCTTGTAGCAACATTATTATTCAGTTTTCAGTTTAATATTTGTTATTTCGACCACTTAAGTTATTTCATTAAGTTGAATTATAAAGTTAAAATATAACTTATATCATGGGAAAAATGGTCATTGAAAAGGACCAAGGCGCCTAATGAAACAACTTAAAGTTGTTTTTAAAAAACTTTTTAATATTTAAATGTCTCCCAAGTGTGGACGCCAAAAGGAGGGGATATAACATTTTAAATGTTAAAATATTAAAATGAGGAGAAGGGCGTACATTCTAGAGAGGAATTAAAAGTCATTTGAAGTCCATTCACCCTAATGGTCTATAATATGAATTTGGCTCTTATTTTCATCATCCAAACATTGACGACATACTGAAATGCTGCCGGATTGTCTTCTGGTTGCCTAGGCTACGTTGTGAGGACGAAAACCCTCCATCATTTGGCTGGTTTCAGTGGTGAAACATCCACCCTAATCAGATATTGGTGCTGGTTAACAGTTGAGATCAAAAGAGCTTCAAAGATTGATCTACAGTGAAGAAAAGATGAAGATCTTTTAGTAGTTTTAGTGGTTTTGGTGTGCTTTCATCTGCTTTCAGATTTTGGTGTTTTTCTTGAAGTTTTGGAGTGTTTATTTACAGTTTCTGGGTGACTGCAACAATGGACCTGAACCTGGTTTTTATTCACAGCTCTTATTTGCTTGAAGTAATCATTCTGGGTATTGTCTCAAATCGAAGCTTTCTCCAAGATGTTTCTAATAAGCTCTTGTTTGCATTTTTCGGAGGAGTGTGTGAATTTTAAGGTCAAGTCGACCTAGACAGGAGGGCTGCCATCTTGCTACCAAGACCTTTTGAATACGGCCTGCACAAGAGGAGTTAGGGCTTGGAAACTTGGGTGCTGTAAGAGGAGTCTAGGACCTTGGAGAATAGGAAGTCTATTGAAGGAAAAGCTTGGGGCGATTTGGGTGCTTCTTCAAATGCTCTTGCTGCTGTTACAGGTTCTTTTAAGTCTGATTAAATATTGTAATGTTCTGATTTATAACAAGAAATGAAGGCCTATGTTGTTGGTTGCAATCTCTATTGAAAAGGTTCCAGTATTTAGTGTTTTCTGTATATTGCAATCTGCACTTTACATTTTATGCTCTTGCAAAAAACATATTGAAAAAAAAAACACAAAACAATCCTGAAACAAGCAACCAGCAGTCAGAGATTTCAAAAAAAAATAGGGGTGCTATCTTACAACGAGAGTGACATCCATAGATTTGGTGTAGTTTTGGCAGAGCTTCTCTTTGGTCTACAACCCATATTGTCTCCACCTGATTTGTCTTGAGAAGGAAGATATACATAGTTAAAGGATAATAATATTAACATACTAAAAATTAGAAAAAGGGTCACTCTAAACTACTACAAGTCTACAACCATTCACATTGTGCCCCTCGATGTTTATACATAGATTTGGATAGTTGTTTTAGGAATCATAACTTGCAATGTGGAAAGATGAAACATTATCATTTCTTACTACTTTATATAATTAGTACTATTTGACAAGATTTTTCATTAAAGTTCATAGAATTATTCAGGTAAGAAGTTTCACAAAGGACTTTTGACATGACTATGTTTGAAAAAATAAAAGAAATAGAAAAACACACTAGAAATGCCTGGTTTATATAAATAAATTGTTGATATGGCTAGGGA
Organism: Sequoia sempervirens; assembly: GCA_007258455.2. Taxonomy (NCBI): domain Eukaryota; kingdom Viridiplantae; phylum Streptophyta; class Pinopsida; order Cupressales; family Cupressaceae; genus Sequoia; species Sequoia sempervirens. The sequence continues at coordinate 90,178,198 of VDFB02358134.1, read as the reverse complement.
GAATATTCTCTCTAGATTAAATTTGTAGAAGTCACAATTTTGAGACCTCATCCTTGGCATCAACAAAATTGAGCATAACATTAAGTACCCGACATCATATGGAACTACCAAGTTGAGTTGGCTAAGCATAAAAGCTAGTTGTAATTATTTTCCCAATAAGTATTTTGAATGTGGATTTGAACACTTTAAATTGTAATTGACATTTTAATGTCTGTTATCTCCAATAAATGAGATCTGCACTAGGGTGATTATGGTGAAGGAGAGGAGGGGTACTCAATGTAAACAATAGATTTGAATGGTAGGTTTACAATTTTTTTGAAACTATGAAAGTTGAGAAATTTGTAAAAATGATTAGCTATTGCCTAATTTGACTTTGTTACAATGTTATAAATTATGATCTTAGGTTACTAATCATCGCAAATAAAATATAAGATAAATGAAATGAGAAATACAAGATGCACAAATTCAACACATAACACAATATATATGTGGAGAAAACCCTTTTGGGTAGAAAACCCCATAAAACACTTACAAACTTGTCTATAAAATTACAGATAAAACCTTGGGATATCACTTCTCCTCACTTCCACATGGACAATAATACCTCTTGTGCATAGTGATAGAATTCACTAAAATCTCCAAATTGAATTACCTCTTAGTGAGAAAGGAGCTCCTTAAATATAGGAGAAAGGGTGGAAAAATACTTGAAGAGGTATTACTCACATCTATTCAAAACTACCATTTATAAATTATTTAGAATCTAATAGTTATTAGATTATTAATTATTGAATGGTATATGCTTTGTAAAGCATATAACAAGCAAAAGGTTTTATTACCATATATTATAACAATATATAGATGCTATAAGGGTATGGCCCCAAATAATATTACATTCTAATTCTTCTTGCATTTACTCATTGCATTAAGGGCACTTTGTGCCCAATTTCTCATAATGTCTTTAATGATGGGGAAAAAAATTGGTTGCAATTTGGGACATCACAAGATTCAAACACACAAAAGAAATTTTAAAGATGTCCTTTGACTAGAATAACTACTGAATAAAGTTATCCTTAGGAGGGAATGGCATAGAAGAAGATATTCAATTAGAAACTTGCTGCATGATATTATTTTTGTTTTTGTTATGTAGTGTATATGGTAGTAAAATGCCAATCTGTAATGACCCACCCCAGGTGGACGACTGCTAACACTACTTTTCTGCCCTTCGATGCTTGTTGTTTTCAAATTGTTTTGATGGGGTTTGAGTTTGCAAGATATAGATGCATGTTTGAAAGATAAATGTCCAGTATGCAAAGAACTTATACTACAATTATAATGAAAGTAGGCAGCTGAAACAAACTCTTAATATTTGTCTATTCAAATCTGATTTCTTTAAGCAATGCTATTACAGATTAAATGAGACTATCAATTCTTTTGCCAATACAATGCAATCTTACCAGTACATTGCAAACATAGCTTCAGGTCTGAAACTCATTATCAACAGGGCTAGAATGCATATCAGCAATTCTGAAAACCTTCTACAGCAGCACCTGTCAAACCCTTGATGGAAGGATTGCTGAAAGTATTGAGTTCTCCTTCAAATAAACGCATCAACCTTAGACTAATCCCTTAGCCGCCCTTAATGAGTCCATCTGCAGCTTTAAACAGAAGGCGGTTTGGCCAAGGATGAAAACGTCTCCTTAAAGTGACTGTACGGCCTGTAGCAAGAAGATTGTACGGCCTGTAGCAGCAAGGTGTATGGCCCAGCAAAAAGGATATTGTGTTGATTCCAATCTGCAATGAATATCTGGAGTTTTTGACACTGTTTCTCCTTCAATCTCTTCACCAAAATCTTCACAAGTATCCACAATGTTGACCTCTGGTTGAAGCCAACTCTCTAAGCAATCTTCAGCTGATATCTCACAACCTCATAATGCTGATACAATGAAGAAGCTACGCTCTCCAATGCCAAAATATGCAGAAACCCTAGGTTTCCTTCTCCAAGAGAAGAGCTCTCCAAACACACAAGTATAAAATGATCAAATGATACCTTTTTTCATTTCTTTTGGTGCCTTTTATACTCATCTCCAAAAGGGGGTTGATTTCTCTCTAGAAGCCTCTTTTAAATTATTTAAATGATATTTAATATTTGCCTTTCACTTTAATAAATGGGCGCTCAAATAATAATAATATTTAATGTACTTTAAGTGACCTTTTTGAGGGTCATGGCCCCATTAGACATAAAGTGAATTTAAAACTTTATAATTGCACTTTATAAATAATTATTAATAAAGTAATCACTTTATTAATAATTAAAATAACATAACTCCACAAATAATCATTATTTCTGAATTCCGTCTGAACCTAGGAGTTAACCATTGTATCCATTGTGCATCCAATTGCCTTACTAAAAATAGTAAGGGTCCCCCTCTAACATCCAATGACTTACTATAAATAGTAAGTCCGTTAAAGCGGAACCAGAAACCTTTGAATATCACTGCCTTAGAACATATGAAGGATTTGGAGAGATAAAAACTTACAACTGTCATCTGAAGAGCCCCATAACACCCAAACTGGACCCTCTAATCCACCACACTAGCCTATGAGGGTCAACTGATAGGCCAATCCTTTGAACTCTGATGCTCATGAAAAATGGGGACATTACAATCCGCCCTCCATGAAATTGCTTGTCCCCAAGCAATCTCCACTACCAAGAAACTCCACTCCTCGGAAGGCCCAAAAGAAGAATTGTGGAATGTCCCTCACATCTCCACTAAGTCTTGTAGCACAAGGAACCACAACTGCACAAAATTGGATGTCAAACCAACTGTCCATCTCATGCGCACACCAAATGTGCATTGGAAACCACTCATGTACATGTGAACCCAAAGCGAAACTGTAAGCTCCACACCATGTACATACTACAATACTCATCAGTGAACTCTGACTGGAACCCTGATGCACAAGAAAGATCCCACAACACACTGAAGAGTGTCCAACAATATATTCCTCGATCCCAAATCCAGAATGGAAGTCTGCCATGTCTGATATCCTCCTACTTCCTTTGCGCAAAATTGATCTCAACTTCACCATGCCAGGAGTGGTGAAGCAATCCACGGGGACCCATCCAATACATAGTGCCATACCTGTCGCCACCTGGATCCCAATACAATCTGAACTCACATCCATCTATCATGCGGAGTTAAGAACATCTGGAAGCTTTTGCTACACCAAATTTTTCTCCGTCCTCTACTAAACCCTCATGGATGTGATAACTAACCAAGCCATCATGCCTACTGACACCATAATCACCCTATAACCATGTATCCATATGAAATCTTTGTGACATAGAAGTAGCAAACCCTGTTAGATACATAACAGCATGATGGATAACTGACTGCTGTCCCTGCAAGTAATCCCCCATGAACAACTGAGTCAGGTACTTGCAGTCACTAAAAATTAAAAATATGAGCAGGCACATACAAAAGCTACAATGATATTGCACAAGATAGTTCGTGCTTCCTCATTATATCTTTCATTCAAATACAATACATATTTATAGGATTTTAGTCTCCTACATTATAGGAAACTCCCATAACAACTTACCCAATTATATTGAGTTGTTTTTAACAACTCAACACATTCGTACCTCTATTATACTAACCTCTAACAAAATATAACAAACCATACAAATAATAATTTTGTTTGTCCAATGTGAACACTAATTCCCAACACTAAATCCATCTCCTGAAGATGGCAACTCTCCATTCGACAATGGATGGTATAAACCCTGAGCCACTCCACACTGGCGCATCATCAAATCCTCTGTGTGTGGACTAAAGGAGAAGTGATGAGCACTCCTCACTATGCAATCAAGATAAAATGCACCAATCTCTGTCAATGGCTGGCTGTCATAGTCTTAGGCAACACACTCCTCATCACTCCCACTACTCTCATCACTAGAATCAGTAGATGGCTCATGTCTTTGATCCTGTATAGCTAATTGGGTAGATACTCTGCCAAATCTCTTCGTGTACCCAATAGCATACTCTCTATCGCGGAACAAGTGGAGATATTTTGATTTTATTTCCTCCAAAGCACTCCTGCTGAACTGTAGTTCACGAATGAGAATACCTGCCAAGATTCCATAATGTCTCTCTTGCAATTCTGTGCACCAAAGGAGATACTCCACATATTTATGGGTGCAATGAAAGTGAGACAAGGTTAAACCAACCTTCTCTCCAGTAACCTTCAACTGACCCCTCCAACTCTGTGGCTCAACAAACTGTCGATCATAATCAGTTGCATGGGATGAAATGACTAACTTGCTTCTAGGAGAGGGAAACAAATCAACATAAAAACCAATCTCCCAAGTAGATGATACTTTGCATATCTCTTGTGAAGAAGATGGAGTAGCGTCATGTCCTGTCACACAACTCTCTGGAAAATCCACTACTACATCACAAGAGTTGTCAATAATCTGCCCTACATCACCTGTCATGGAACTAACCTCAAGAGAACCTAGTGCAACAAGTGGTTCTCTGCAACTCTGAACCAATGCTCGCATCCCATCTGAATCAACTCCACCTGTATCTATGAGGGATGTACCCACATCCTCAACCTGCTCACAACCATAATCCGTGGATGTATGCTCATCACCAATAGCTGTCATAGATATTGAAACTGTATCTATTGGTGGTGAAGATTGCGCTAAGCTCAACTCCATGGTAAGCTCCTCTATCTGTGACTGTGACTCTTGAAGGGTCAACGGAGTGATCTTCAACGAGTCCATAGTCACTTCAAGCTCATGAGTGAGCTCATCAACCTCCTCTTCCTTTCCCTTCAATGCATCATGACAGATGCAATCCCACTCGAGGAGATAATCTCTGTCCACAAGTAGCTGTAGGTAATTTTGTTTCATTATTCCAATTGCTTCTTGAAGTGCATGAAACTCTTCAAGGGAAAGACTACTATCAAAGTGCTCATCTGTCACGGGAGTACTCCAACCATAAGTGGCCAACATCTGACAAGCAACATCAAAATGCTCTATGGTGGTAGCAATCATTCTGTCATTAACCTTAAGTTGCCCTACCAAATGATGAGGACCTTGGAATTTATCACTCCCACAAAAATTCTCTGATGTATAGTCTGCACTATGATATGAGGCTGAACCATCATTGCTCACTATATGATAAGCAACATCATGTGTGCTATCAACTTTGCACACAATATTATCAAAGTTACTGCTGCTATGTACCTCATAGGATGGCTCAAAAGACATTGTAGAAACTTTTGTTTAGACAGTATCTTCACACACTTCTTCTTCCATAGGAACTACATATCCATCTGAAGAACAATCCTGGGACTCATTGCCAATTAATGAATTTTCTAATTTGTTTCCTATGGTCTGATTTAAAAGATCAAATTTGAGGTGGCATGAATTGAAATATACTAACCAATTTTTTTGATGAAATTCACAACATAAACCAGCACTAGCCAACTTGATTAGCGTTAGATCCAAACTCAAAAATACTATCAAAGCAACTCTAACCAAGAATGCGCCCTAAAACCACTTAAGGAAGAGGGGCGGGCATATGGTCAGAGGATCCCTATGCTTCAACTTGGTACAGAATGGAAAACAACTGAAACTGAAACAAACTCAACATCAAGAATGTGCACTCAAGATCCCAGTGAGGGCGAGGTGCTAACATATGACGGAGTTATTAATTGAAACTGTTGATGAATTGTAGCTTAGGTCAGATATAAGCGATGATTGCTATAAAGCATCATCATCGCTTAGATAAGATCTAATGCTCTTCATGTTATATTTCCAGAAATAAGTAAAATGATCGAATTTTATAATGCATGTATAAAATCGTAATTATTTATTTGATGTTCTGAATTCGCGTTGATTAAATTTCGGGATTCTTATATTACATCCGCCATGCGTAAGGGTATTACATTCTTGTATTAAGCGATGATTGTTTAACCGAATTATCATCGGTTGTGAGAGGAACCCGCGCCCTAAGGGACACGTCCCTTGAGCGGACGTATCTCCACATGTGGAGACACGTCCTCTCAAGAGATGCATCCCTTGGAGGCGGGTCTCCTAACATATAAAAGATGATCCCAATCTTAATATGCAGACATTGAAATCAATAAATGTTCTGCTCTTATAGATCGAATACCACTAAGAAACTTTCAAACTTGTGAATTCATGATCAGTATTTTAATATTGATTTGGCAATCAACTTCAGATTTATCAAGTTCAATATTCTGACTATAATCTGAAAGAAATTTAATCTTTTCAACAGAAACTGAAACAATTAGGCGGATAACCAGCCATAGGAATTCATACTAACTAATTCTTCCGCTGCGGCGGGCATCCACTTAAAGTGGGGATTCACCACTTGATAGTGGGTAAAAAGAGAGATACAATTTCAATTATCCACACTAGCGGTAAACCATCCAGGGGTACTTAATGTGAGAAATGAGAAAGAATTGCAGCAAATAGGGACTGGAACAGTACTACTGTTTACAGTCTTACAAATAAGAAAGAGAGCTGCAAATTACATGAAATTACAATAGCTTCAAAGCACATGAATATTGGAGGATCCCATACAAATAATTATCTCTCTAATTGCTGATAATGAATCAAAAATCTGAACTTTTAAAGTCTGATAATTAAAATCAGCAAACTGAAATGAATAACCAGCAACTGTGAATCCACTCAAATATTCATAACTCATTCAAAATGCCTCAGAATCGAGTGATGTCTTTTGCAGAGGCCTTCTAGGAGGTAGGCGCCCATAGTCTGATCACAAAACAGCATCAAAACTCCATATATAATTCTTGCACAAATTCCCAAGCATCCAAGAATGGTACGGCCCTTGAGAAGGGCGATTTAGCAAGCTAAAATCATAAACTCAAAATTAAAATCTGATAGTCTCCAAAGATGGTCGCCTTGGGTGTAGGAATGGATTGGAAAAGTACCCACAAGAAAAATAAATTCACTCCAAAAGCTGTATGCAAAAACCACCTTCAGCTGTGACTGTATCAGCAACTTCAAAACTGGAAATTTCATCAAAATATTCAACTGTTGAGCTCAATCTGCTAGTCTGATTTGAGAAGCAACAAATGTCCAACTAGGTGTTGTATTTCAAACACGAAATTGGTGAGAGGCTAGGAGGTAAGCTTTCCTCGAAGCAAAATATCAATTATCATTTCGATAGAATAACTTTAGCATAATTTCATGGATGAGAAAAGCTGGAACAAAGCATTCATTTTATAGAAGAGTAGAAGACTCTTCAATTTCCCAAGAAGGTACGCCAAGAGTCACCAATGACTTTTCAAATTTCCAAATATTTTCTAACTTCTCAAAATGGCGTCCACTTTATCAAGGCACATTAAAACTTTATTTTAAAATAATATCTCCAAGAAAAGGCGTCCCCCTTCAAGACCACCTTTTAAGAACAACTTAAAGTTATTTTTCCTAGGCCAAGGGGTCAACTGCAAATTATAACATTAATGCCTTGTAATTAAAAACATGCCACAAATATTGCATATGGAAGCCTGCAACCAACAATATCAATTGCTCCAACAAGAAAAGAATACACTAAAGCACTGCCAAAAGGACCACTGCTAAAAATAGTATTTACTATAAATAGTAAACACCCAGGAAAAAGCCATAGAACCTCCAAACATGGAAACCCTAATTTTACCTCAACCAACCTACGGGCCTCTGGAATAGGCTGAAGAGCGACTGAACTAATCACTGATGAGAAGGGGACATTACATGAATCCTCCTCACACCACTGATCTTTTCTCCTTTTTGGTTGACCTGTAGACTGGTCAATAACGGCTGACTTATCACACTCTAAACCAAACTCATCATAGAGACTTTTGGATACTTCACTTGTAGGTACACCAAGTCGCTCCTTGTTTTTTGATGTAGATTGTCTTGAAATTGAATCTTCATACTGCTGCAAGCTACAAGCTAATCTTTGTTGTGAAAGCATAAGTTCTTGTTGGATATTGTTCAAGATGCTCTCTACTCTTGGCTGCTCACATTTCTTTGATTTTCTTTTTTGCTTGCTATAATCCATCTAATGCTCCATATAGCAGTTGAAGGAAAGATCATTTCTAATCTTTTGAGGAAGTTCAAGGTACTCTCTATAAGCAACCCTTACATCATCTTTGGACCCCATGATTCACAACTGCATCAAACTAATCCTTTGTTTTGAATGTAAGAAACTTCCCCAATAGGATGGTAGGAAACCGCTCTGATACCACTGTAATGACCCACCCCAGGTGGATGACTGCTGACACAACTTTTCTGCCCTTCGATGCTTGTTGTTTTCAAATTGTTTTGATGGGGTTTGAGTTTGCAAGATATAGATACATGTTTGAAAGATAAATGCCCAGTATGCAAAAAACTTATACTACAATTGTAATGAAAGTAGGCAGCTGAAACAAACTCTTAATATTTGTCTATTCAAATCTGATTTCTTTAAGCAATGCCATTACAGATTAAATGAGACTATCAATTCTTTTGCCAATACAATGCAATCTTACCAGTACATTGCAAACATAGCTTCAGGTCTGAAACTCATTATCAACAGGGCTAGAATGCATATCAGCAATTCTGAAAACCTTCTACAGCAGCACATGTCAAACCCTTGATGGAAGGATTGCTGAAAGTATTGAGTTCTCCTTGAAATAAACGCACTAACCTTAGACTAATCCCTTAGCCGCCCTTAATGAGTCCATCTGTAGCTCTAAACAAAAGGCGATTTGGCCAAGGATGAAAACGCCTCCTTAAAGTGACTGTACGGCCTGTAGCAAGAAGATTGTATTGCTTGTAGCAGCAAGGTGTTTGGCCCAGCAAAGAGGATATTGTGTTGATTCCAATCTGCAATGAATATCTGGAGTTTTTGACACTGTTTCTCCTTCAATCTCTTCACCAAAATCTTCACAAGTATGCACAATGTTGACCTCTGGTTGAAGCCAACTCTCTAAGCAATCTTTAGCTGATATCTCACAACCTCAGAATGCTGATACAATGAAGAAGCTACGCTCTCCAATGCCAAAATATGCAGAAACCCTAGGTTTCCTTCTCCAAGAAAAGAGCTCTCCAAACGCACAAGTATAAAATGATACCTTTTTTCATTTCTTTTGTTGCCTTTTATACTCATCTCCAAAAGGGGGTCAATTTCTCTCTAGAAGCCTCTTTTAAAGTATTTAAATGATATTTAATATTTTCGTTCCACTTTAATAAATGGGTGCTCAAATAATAATAATATTTAATGTACTTTAAGTGACCTTTTTGAGGGTCATGGCCCCATTAGACATAAAGTGAATTTAAAACTTTATAATTGCACTTTATAAACAATTACTAATAAAGTAATCACTTTATTACATAACTCCACAAATAATCATTATTTTTCAATTCTGTCTGAACCTGAGAGTTAACCATTGTATCCATTGTGCATCCAACTGCCTTACTAAAAATAGTAAGGGTCCCCCTCTAACATACACTGACTTACTATAAGTCCCTCAAAGCGGAACCAAAAACCTCTGAATATCATTGCCTCATAACATATGAAGGATCTGGAGAGATAAACAGTTACAACTGCCATCTGAAGAGCCCCATAACATCCAAACTGGACCCTCTAATCCACCACGCTAGCCTACGAGGGTCAATTGATAGTCCAATCTTTCAAACTCTGATGCTCATAAAAAATGGGGACATAACACAATCAATCAAGGTTTTGAATGATGGACCCCGACTCACGATAACAAGATAACTAAAAATTGGCTTTTGGTGCTATTACTATAGCATTGAAGTGTACTTGAATGAATGAAAACTGTCGTGTAATTCCTTTAATACTTGTAAAGGGTTTTGTAGTTTTTGTCAAACATTGAATCTTTTATCTGTTAACTTTATTATCAATTCATAGATGCTCAATTCATACAAGAGTTAGTACAGCTCTACGTTTCAAGATTCTTATTCATTGTTGACCATCTTTTGTACCATTAGCAATTGCTTTATCACTCTTGTCCTATGTGTCGGGATGTATTTAAGTAAGACTGTTTGGTACATTAGCCAAAATATTATGTCATCTTCAGATGTGCTTACTTGATTTAGTCCCTCATTGCAGTTGCTGCTTTGGAAGCTCTAATAGGACTACACTTGAGAATGCATCAGGTTTGACTATCAACAAAATTACTTTAAATTTCCATTTAGGGAAAAAATCAATATGAATTATGTTTTCATATTTAAATTTTCTTCTCTAAAAGATAGACTTAGTTTGTCTTCCACAAAATTTTCTTTGCCGTCATTTATGTGATGAAGTTTTGAGTTTTGGTTAGATGATTAGCTACTCTTATTTGATTAAGTGCGCTTCAAACTCATGAAAGAAAGTTTATAGACAATTAGGGAGAAGTACCCTTGAGAACTTATAATGCCATCATTAAAGACTTGGTTATGACAACATAACTCCCCAATACAACATCGTAGAAGCATTAATCTGAAAGGAAAGACTTTGAATAACTGAAATTTCAACTGTGAACATAAGATGGAACCTATTCCATGTAAGTTGGTGTGGAGACCTTCCCAACAGTGAATAACATGCCTATATTTGGTGAAAACACTCAAAAGTAATATTTATTTGTATAATAAATTTTCCTGCTGATATGGATGGCTTGGCATTCAATATGATTAATAGTGAGGTAAAACATTGACTATGCTGAATGGTGACATTGAAGTAACAGCAGACATCTACAGATATCTCTAAGTGACAAGTCATAATTGCATCATTCAATCACTGTCTTTCATTGGTGTGTGCTGAACCTTGGAGGTAAAAGAAGTGGATTTAGGGACAGTCCATCTATCTTATATCAGCATAGACATCAGCAGCTTCAGAACTGCTATGCTAACTTGCTAGATTGGCATTGACCTTTCTTTGATTGTATGCTTTATTGAGTTGACCCAAAAGATTGATATTTGATCAATTTTGAACTGTGTTGATCAAGTTTCCTGCTGAATTGTTTGAATTAATTGTCTTGCTAGTTGATTGACTGACTTTTACTGCTGTATGGTGACATACCTGCTGCCCCAACCAGAAAAATCTCTTGATGGATTGAATTGTTTTAAGAATTTATTTGGAGGTATGACTATTTGATGAATTGGTAAACAAGGTTGCCAGATACGCTACCTCCCCTTCCCCTACTACGCATACTGGCATACCTGGTACAGAAATGGCCTAGATATGGCTTGGGTACTGTGCTTGCCCATAGCCAAAATGTGAGCAAATCCGTGTTAGATATGTTTGGATTCGGCAACCTAGTTGACTGTTCTGTATACAAGTCTGTTAAAATTTTAAAAAATACAAAATGTAAAACCTTAAAACATCAAAGAAAAACTGCAAAATGTAAAAGAACCTTAATATTTTGTATAAATCTAGTCATGAATGGAGGTAGGCTCTTTGATTGATTTCGTTTTCCATTTTCCTTGATTGCTTTCTATTTTCCTTGTTGATTTTAATTTTTGTTTTCCTTTGTTTTTGAAGCCTAAAGGTGCATAAAATATGAAATGCATGTTGTCTGTATTGCAAGAAAATACTAAGATAGGGCATATATGGGGATGATTTTGACTTTTTGACCAAGCTCAACGGTTAATGGTTATTGTAGACATCTAAAAATGACTAATGCATTTTCATCTTATCATTTCCTTAGTATCCTTATCATTTCTTTTACCTATATTAATTAAATAATTGTTAATTATTAAGCTAACATTTTCCTTGTTTCATCTATAATAATTAAATAATTTTTAATTATTTAATTATCTTAATCTTTTTATCATATCTATATTAATTGAATAATTTTTAATTATTTAATTATTTCACCGCTTATCATTTTCCCTCCAACATTAATGAAAATTAAAATTAAAATTATCTTTGGTCCTCTATAATTAAATAATTTTAGCTAACACTCCTCTTTTAAATAAATTAGCTAATCTTTCTCTTTTAAATAAATTAAAAATAATTTATTTAAATTAAATATTTTCTTCTAAAATAAATAAATTAATATTTATTTATTTCTCCAAGCTATCATTTGCATTAAATAAATATTTTATTTATTTAATTTCCCCCTTCAAAATTCAAAATTTGGGTCTTACCCTTACCCTATCTTGAATTTTCTTATCCATTGATCTTGCAATTCAATCTCCACCATTGATCAAATGTCAAGTGAAGCATATTAATAAGAAGCTTTCATTTCATTCAAACCCCCGAATACTTTTATTGTCAAGATCTCTCTAGCAATTTTATGATCAAGATCCTCCTAGCACTCTTGTTACTAAAATAACTATAGTACTATCAAGCATTCAAACATTCAAGCTTTTTCAAGCATTATCAAGGATTTTATCATTGTCATTTTTCAAGCATAGGTATCATTTATCTTTACCATTGCATCATATCATTATTGTTCTTTAATAGTTTGTTACTTTGAAGAGCAACCAACAATGGAGCAAATCAAGATCTTAGCTATGATGACTTTGCTTGTTATCTAAATTCTATATTTTGAGCCAAGATCTTGAACTTCATTGTGTGATTGTGAAAGTGAGTTTTGCATTGTTGATATTTGTGATCCACATTTTCATCACCACAGTTACAACAAGCTACAAATGGTTTAGTTATAAAGGGGATGCATGCTGATCATGTGAGTGATAACACCAAGCCTGTAATTTTAACTTGCTTTAAACTTAAAAGCGATAGCACCGAGGCTGTATATAGATGTAAATAAGTGGTAACTTTGGTTTAATTTTATCTTTACTAATATTAACTTTAAATTTATTTATAACTTTATTAATATATAATTTATAATTTTATTATTAATTATATTTAATAGCCCCCCTGATTGGCAAGTTGAAATTAAATTTTGATGGGGCATCAAAATGCAACCCCAACAAAGCAGGGATTAGATGCATATTGAGGGATGATAGAGGTGAAGTAATTTGGGTTGTTTCGAAGAGTATTGGTGTTGCAACAAACAATGAAGCAGAAATGGAAGCTTTGGTAAGGGGGCTTTGAGAATGTAGAAGCAAAGGAATAAGGCATAAAGAGATAGAGGGAGAATCCATGATATGTATTAACACGGTCCTAAAGAAGGGAACAACAAATTGGAAAGTGAAGGCGTGGGTGGGAAAGATTCTAGAATATCTACAAGTGATGGGGGAATTCTCAATAAAACACATTTACAGGGAGGCGAATAAGGCTGTGGATCTATTAGTGAATGCTAGAGTTGAAAGTTGGCCCCTCTAAATTGTGGATTCGGATCCCAAAGTATGGCAAGGCTTAGAAAGTATCCTAGAAGAGGAGAGGTCTTGGGCAGTGAACGAGGGACATGACAATACGACATCTGCAATTTACAAGGTATCTGTATGATGAGTTTTAGTCGGTGTCATAGCAGGAGTGTCTGGGTACATCTGAATAAGAAAAGTATAGATATAGGATCCACATCGAGATTATAGGAAGGTGAAAGGGGAAGCAAATTTGCATGAAAAATATGCTTCAGGATTCAGTTGATAGTCGCAAACAATGGCGGTGCCATAAGACTCTACATAAGGAGGAGGTCTGCGAAAGAAAAAGGCAAGATGGTAGAGCACAAGATATTTGGTGTTGAGTGTTGCTGCGCGGGGGAAACCAATGACGCTTAGATCCAAAGGTTGTTTAATGTTGGTGAGGAGGGGACGAAGGTAGCTATATCCAAGATTGTAGGCTTGAAGAAGTTGACGAATGGACATATCCATGATGGCAGGGTGTACGAGCTATTCATAACAAATGTGGTGCAGGTGATGGGATCCAAAACACGAGGAAAGATCGTAGTGAATAGTATGGTTGTGTAGGAGAATGTGGAGGTTGTCATCACTAGCATCTCTTCAATCAACAAAAAGCTTGTGGTGGGAACGTTAGCCGCGATGTTTGACGTGAATGCTGCAAGGCAAAATAAAATCACAACTCAAGCATTGGTCCTCTTTAAGGAAGGTCTAGAGAACAAGAATCTCCAAACCTTCAACTACTATATTAGCTAGAATGGAGATCTTTTCTCTCTTGCTCAAATTGAAAGAATAACCTTTTCTAAAGGAATGATGTATGTAATGCACAACTGTGGCTAGTAGTGAGGGCCATTCGCGAACTTTACGTAATCTTTGTTTTACTTTAATAGAAAGGGAGTTGTCCCCATGGTAGCACTTACCTAGCCAAAAATTATAGTTAATAAGTTTGTAGTTTTTTAAGTTTAATGTCATTTATTATTGATAGTAAATTTAGTAATTTTATCTGTATTTAGTATTTTCATTATTATTTAAATTTAATAAATTTAATATTTTTTTTGATTCGTAAGCAGTAAGTTTATATTAATTTAGCAAAAAAAATTGCAATATCCACCATGGAGTAATCACCAGTCCACCATCCGACTACACTCGAGAAATAGAAACTGTCTATAGTGACCATGCAGGGTCATGCAAAATGGGAAAAGAAATTGCCAAAATTGCTAGAGACCCTAAGAAAACTAGACGACGACTACCAGAGACTATACTAGAAACTATAACAACCTATTTAGCATCTTTTTTGACATTCAACAACTAACCTGTTGTGACCTTTTCACACATCGCCCCATTCGAGATGGGGACCCCCTAAATTTTTTGCTCCGTTCCGGTCTTTTGGCTTGGGTTTTCTTCTCTCTCTCTTGCTCTGTCTCTTTTCTGGTGTCCATCTTTCTGGGGTTGCGCCCGTCAGCGAGTTTAAGTGTGAAACTGACCAAGTCTGAAAATTAGGGTTTCATCGTTTCTGGTCAGTCCAAGGTCAAGTAAAGTGAGTAAATTGAAAATTGAACTTAACGTTGTTGTCAGCAGGCATCCAGCAGGCTTCCAACCAATTTTCATCAGATTCTGAGCTACTTACTATTTTTAGTAAGTGTGCAATTCCAGGCAATCTGTCAGCATTTTTGAATTTTCAACAGTCACACCGCATTCAGAGCATATCAGGCTACTTGCATGCAAAATTTGAGCGAAAACAGACAACTTACTATTTTTAGCAGTCCGACTTCTGACACGAATTTCAGGGTGCAGATGCAGAGTTTTTCTTTGCATGTCTGGACATTCCTTCTGGGTTTTTCGAGACCTTCGCAATGATATAACATGCAAAACGAGGCGACCACTTTCAGAATTCAGCCTTCCGAGGCAATTTTTAGGGTTTGCATGTCAGGGTTTCTTTTGCATGTCAGGTGATTCCTGGTGGGTTTTTCGAGAGCTTCGCGATGGTGTGACATGCAAACGAAGATAATCACTCAGTAAGGAACTTGCTATTTTTAGCAGGTATGTCCCGGCAGCCGCCTCCCAGCAGTTCAAAATTACAAGCCGATCGCGTGCCCAGAAAACGAAGAAAGCGAGTTTTTGATCATGCGAGCAAATTAGGGGTTCCAACGGAACTAAAAAATATAAAAATCAAAATTTTGAAAACCGATGTAAACCATCGCGATCAGCATCCATCAGGCTATCTGCTGGTGAAATTTCGAGTCAAACGGAGCACTTACTATTTATAGTAAGTCAATTTGGAAACTGGCTAAAAATAGTAAATTGAGTGCATGCGCCGGTGTCGCCCAGGTCATGTGGTGAGGAGCGCCTCATTAAAATTTCAACTCGATTAGAGCATGGGAGCTATCGGAAACATGAGGTTACTATTTATAGTAAACCACCTTCAGAAACAGGCTAAAAATAGCAGGGTAACTAAAAGTGGCAGTGCCGACAGATTGATAAGGTTATGAGGATGCTACGTTTAAAATTTCAAGTCATTCCGAGCTTCAGAAGTGCAAAATCAAGAAGACTTACTATAAATAGCAGGGCACATAAGCTGGCGAAAAACGAGAAAATTTGTCTAAGTCTGGAACTTCATCCAGAAGACATAGCAAATGCGCCAGGTGAGTAAGAAAGCATAAAAAAATTCTAAGTATGGCGTTCATCCTGCTCAGGGGTCCAAATGCGCCCAAGGCACCAGAAGTCAAAGAAAGTCAACAATCTTCGTCCTGCTCAGGGGTCCAAATGCGCCCAAAAGAAGAAGGAAAGCTTAGAAAAGTTGAAATTTTTTCTAAGTATGAGAAATCCGCCACCACCCTCTAAATGTGCCCAACTTGCAAACTTCGTCCTCCACCATGGCTAAAATGCGCCCAAGGCAAAATGATCAAAGGAAAGTCAAACATTTTAATCCCCCTCATGCATCAAAATGCGCCCAAGCTCATCCTGTAGCATAGGCAAAATGCGCCCAAGATCATGCATGTAAAGACAAAAAATTGGAAGGTAAAGAGTCACCCAAGGACGTTGGAGAAAGTTTCATCCACTAGACACATCAAAATGCGCCCAAGGTGAAGGAAAGTCAACAAGTCAACACGTTTATCCTTCTCATGCATCAAAATGCGCTCAAGGTGGAAGAGAGTCAACAAGTCAACATGTTTCGTCCTCCTCCATAGGCAAAATGCGCCCAAACTTGTGCATGTCAAGACGAAAATAGAGAAGATGAAGGGTCACAAGGGACGTGGTAGCAAGTTTATCCTTCTCCTACATAGAAATGAGCCCATGTTTGGATAGTAAATGGTGAAAATTTTGCCAAGGCGTGGTAAACTCAAGATAAAAGCTAGGCGTTATCCTCCATCATGTGTAGAATGCGCCCAAGGTGGTGGGCCTTAGAGAAATTTTGCTAGGCGTGTGTGTTGGGAGCCTAAAAGTATTAAAAATTTGCCTAGGCGTGATTTTAAATTCATCTTCAAATGCTATATGCGCCTAGGGGTGAAGTATGAAGTGAGAAATAAGGTGTGCTAGGCGAATAAATTTTCTCTAAATGAAGATGATGACACTTCTCTCGCCGGCAGGCAAACGAAATATTTTCTAAGGAAAATTCTCAACGTGAAATAATTTAAATATTTTCTAAGGCAAAATATTTTCTTCTTAGAAAATACGCCTGGAGCCTCAGGGTGATGAAATTTTCCGAAGCACGAGCAATGTTCTCAGTGATGAAGTCAGGAATGCAGGATGAATTCAAATTTTCCGAATTGGAGCAACACAGAGTGATCACAGGCGAAGAATGGATTTTAATAAAATAGTATTTTTCTAAGGTTCAAAATTCAAAAATTAAATGAACCCGTTCGTTGGGTACCCATGAATTCGAGGTGTTCTGAAGAAAATTTTCTTCTGGGTACTGAATATTCGTGATGATAGATGGATTTCCAAGTCTTCCGAACTTCGCCGACACTTTTTCAGTGAAGAATTTAATCAGTGCTCAAATTGTGAATTTTCTTAAGGGAAAATTTAAAATTTTCTAAGGCAAATTTGAATAAAATATGCTGTCAAGATGAATTTTCTTCGAATGATGAATCTGAGGTCAGTTGCTTAGATAATTTTGATCAAATTCTTCAAGGATGGATTTTTCAAAGCAGAAGAGAGTTAAAATTCAAATTCCAGTAACAGAGCTCCGGCTGGTGAGTAAAAAAATGATGAATTTAAATTAAATTTTTCGAAAAGGAATTCAAAGATGCAAGTCAAAGTCAAGTTTCTAGAAGAATAATATTCCCGACGACTGGAGACAAGTGTCAGAAACACCAGAGAGGGAAAATTCGAATTCTTGAAGTGGAGTAGTGGAGTTTAATTGCACTGGCTAAAATTAACTTCTTCTAGAATTCAAATTTTAGCTATAAAATGGAGAAGTTTTTCACTTGTTTTCACAGCTGAGGAAGGCGAATTTGCTCTAAGTAAGGCATTGCAGTGAAGAGTTCAAAGTTTTTGCTGATATTGCTGAGACTAGTTGAGGGAGACGCCTTGAGAAAGTGTCATTGCTGAAGTGAAGAAAGGACGCACTTGCAAGTTGCTGAGTATCCAAATCTGCATTTGAAGAGGTACGCCTTAAGTTGCTTGTGCTGAGAGTTGAAGGAAGGACGTCAAGTAAGTTGTTGAGAAGTACGCTTTTGCTGGTCAAAAGAAGTTTTTGCTGAAGTCCAGAGTTGCTTGTGCTAGAGGTACGACTTTGCCGGTTTAGTTCATTGCTGGAGTTGAAGTTGCCAGTTGAAGGAAGACGCCTTGAAGTAAAGTAAGTTGCTGAAAGTTTTCAAAGTGTGAGATCGCTGATTGCTGATACGAAGTCATAGAAGTTCAAATTGCTGATTGAGGATAGTGAAGTGAAGCCATCAAAGTCTACTTAGAAATCTGTTCTAAGTATTGAAAATTCAAGAGAGAAGCTGAGATGGCTGAAGCGAGGACAACTGGGAAGGACAATGGTGCCTCGAGACAAGCTGTGATCAAGAAGCTGAGCAAAACATTCATGCCAGAGTCGAAGTTTATTTCAAAGCTGGGCAAGTTGACAGACACTAACCTGGGCTCCGTCAACCTGGAGACCTTCAAGAACAGGATGTTTGGAATTGGAAGTCATCGGGCTTCAGTCACTTCGCACAACATCGTCCGAAGTGGACTATATGCAGCTGCTGGTTTCCCGCCAGCTATACAGTGTTCGGAGCTGATAATGGAGTGCGCTAATTGCTACGAGAAGGAACACCGGTCGATCATGTCACCTGATGGCCAAGTGCTTGCCAATCTTACTCCGGCAGCCATTGGTGAAGCTTTCGGGATCCCGGTGCACAGGAACATGATTTACAAATCCAGAGAACGGGCTGAGCGGATGTATGCTTCTGCTTTTGAGCGATGCATGGATACAATTAATACCCACTGGATGAGCACTCCCAAGCCTTCTCGAACGAAGTTTCCCAAACAGATCATAGCGGATGACTTGAAGCAAGAATACTGTGATCTCATCATGATGCTGAGCAGGGTTGGAGGTTGCCCACAATCATTTATTTTTGAACCCTGGATGTTTTACTACATCAACCTGGTGCTAGAGGGAAAAGACTATGTCAATTGGGCTGCGATGATCAGTGACAACTTGCACGAGCAGCTCCTAAGCTTGAGGAGAACGAAGACATTTTACATGAGCTCCTATATGTTGGCACGGAAGACGAAGTATAGGGGGATATCTTACAAAGAACCTGTTGGATGCGGCTCTCATCAGTTCAAAATCTATGATGCCTGTCCACAATTGCACCTGTCGAGCACAACCCACTACAAGCGTGTCAACGACTCATTCACCATGTACATCACGAGGCTGCTGCAGGAGCGATTGCAACACAGAATCTCGAAGGAAGCCCAGGAGTTAATTGAAAGGTATGGGTGTTGGTTCATACAATTTCCGAGATTCTCTTACATTAGGCTGCAAGGTTTCTCATCATACCCATATAGGTTGCCTAAATACCCAACAGATAGAATATTGATGCTAGAGATATCTAGACAGTTGCTAGCCTTTGACAAAATCCTAGAAGAAGAAAAAGAAAGGAGGGATAGAGTTTCCAATTGTGATGGGCAACTCGGATGAGGTGTGTCCTTCGATGCAGGCAGCTAGAGAGGCTGAAAGTGAGCTTCAATTTTATCATTTTTCATATCATACTAGCCGACAGCACTACGACCCACATCATAACATCAATTGGGTTCTGTCGGAGGAGTTCAAGCATAAGGCCACCATAGAAGATTATTGGGCTGATGCAGTTGATGAAATTGAAGTAAGGAAGAGGATGTTCTCTCGATTGCCGATTACTCTGATCAGGGAGTGTGAGGTAGTACCGGTTCCAGACCAGGTGAACGAGGATATGGATGTTGTCCATCCTGATTATGCAGCTGTTCGAGATACTCCACTTCCACCTCCCGATTGGTCAGAGCCCGAGGTTGCTGATTTGGATACTCTCTCCATCCCAGTTATGACATTTACTAGAGCATGGGTTGACAGACGGGTAAGCAGGTTGAAGAGTAGGTCAATTGCTTTGACTTACAACATGATGGGAGATCACAGGACACCCACTACTGGCAGAAAGAAACAGATTACAAGAGGTCCAGAGTCTAGGAAGAAAGAAATAGTTCGACAGGAGCCTACTCAGCCAGAGCCTCCACGAGTCACAGTGGCAACACCCTTGGAGACACGTTCTCCAAGCATACAGGAGGTCTCTTTATTTGCTGATCAGAGGATTGCATTGAATCAGGTGCCAGTAGTACAGGGTGATATTCAGCCTCCACGGAGAGAGTCAGTTGGCCAGAGCGTCAATGCACCTGTTAGGGTTGATCAACAGGATGATGAGGGGACTATCACTGACCCTCAGTTTCAGCAGGAGTTAGAGGAGGCTATGAACGAAGATGATGATATAGTGTCAGGCGATACTCAGCCACTTGAGGACGATGAGCCTCGCCAGAATGATGAAGAAGTTGAGCAGGTTAGAGAGGTCGAGGCACAGGAGCAGCAGCCCTTCGATATATAGTATGATGTGCCCGATTGGCTTAAAGATAGAATGAGAAGAAGCCCCAGTGAGGAAATTGATCCAGCAGTTGAGATGGAGGAGTTTTTGAACTGGATCAATGCACCTTCACAGAAGAAGAAAGCAAGGAAATTTTCGAAGATATCCACTGAGGAGGATGGCTCTCGTACCCTTCATGTAGCTGTGCCACGAGTTGAGTGTGACCGGAATGAAGCAGTGCCAGAAAATTATGTGGTCACGACTCTAGATTTGGGACACCCCACTGGTGCGCAGATTGTAGAAGAATGTGATAACTCCTTCCTTGCCCTCAAAGATAGATTATTCAAAAAGGAAGGGAAGTATAAGAAGCTGAAAAGAGAACACAAGGCTTTAATCGGATACGTACAACAATTATCTCGTTCTCAAGGGCAGGATGTACCAGTGATAGAGCCTCCAGCAGATGTGCCTAGAGAGTCGATCAACGGCTTAGTAGAGTTGGGAAGGATGGCACAGGAGGCAGATAAATGGGTCACAAGAGTACGTGCTGAGACGAAGAAGTTTATGGAGGACCTTGCTTCTGCCTTCCAGCAGGCCTCTAGTATTTTAACACGGATGGATGCGGTGGATCATGCTTGGGGCGATGCCTCTATCTATCAGAGTAAGGTGATCCAGCGTCTTGAGGTATTGAGGCATGTGCCATTGCAGTTGCTGATTGATGGAGGTGTCATTCAGGAGAATGACAGATATGATTTCTCTCGGTGGTATTCTTCGCGATCACGGCTGGTTTCTTCGATGCACACAGGCGGATTGCCAGAGTACATAAGGCTATGGCCATTATAGATGGAGTTCAGAATACCTTTGAGGCAATATTTGCTAGGCGGCTGAATCCAGATGAAGTTAATTTTGATAATTTGAGGGGTTTGCTGGTGCCTTTCTTTGCAGATCGTTAAGACCTTTGTACGATGACTTTGAGAATACTGCTACTTTCTCCACTTTGATCCGAACACGCAGGACTCCTTAGCTGCTTGGAGAAAATCTTTACGAGGCATGAGCATTCAGTTACAGTATTAGAGTTTCAGCTAGATTGTGTTCCACCGATTTCAGTTCAGGAAGTTGAGGTTGTACTTGGCAGATTTGTTGAGTTGGCAGTCAGAGAGAAGGCAAATGGGAACACACTACTGGACGAGGATCTTCTAGAAGACTGAATGTGGACATTTATTACATTTACTATTTTGGGAGTGAGTGGGAATCTTTGATTCATTTAATGTACCACTCCCTATTCTGGCAGTTTTTAGGGTTAGGGCTGAGGTGGCACGATTCTGGCCACTCTATTAATTGTAACCCTAGCCGTCTTTTGGGACTTGGCTAGCTATAAAAGGGGGAGTCCCCCTCATTTGTATCTCATTAGAACAGGAAATTAGATCAGGCATTAGCATTAGAGCTAGAGATTGGAGAGATTGCATAGTAGTCATTTTGCTTAGCATAGTGTGGAAGAGAAAGAAAGTTTTCCCTTTGAAAACTTTTGAGGAGATTGTTGTGTAACACTTTTTATGATAATTGATCTTTTCATTGATGGTGGAATTCGTCTTGTCATGAATAGCTAGCAAGGTCTCTTCTTCCTTTCGAATCCAAGTAGCTTAATTTCATGCAAGTAGTTTACTTTGATATGTGGTGTTTTATTAAGATAGCTTCACTTTATTCCATACCACTAGCGGCTTGTTGATGATAAGTTCACCTTGCGTGGTCGACTGGAAATCACCTTGAGTTTAACTTCAATTGTGGTTGGTATGCTTATATGCGTCGTTGTGATGGTGTATGCATGTTGAATCATAATTTGAACATCCTTTGTTATCCCTTTGAAGATTGCACCGATTTTACTGAGGCTGTCCGACGTGAGGCTAGGTGAAATCTGGTTGAAGTCTATTGAAACGAAGCTCCACATATCCTGCATTTAGAATAGAATATAAATTTCTTAGGCCCTATACCCTTTTATTTTCCGCACATTTCTGATTAGTCTTAGGAAAAGAACCACATTGCCAAATTATACATGAGAATTCCCTTTCAAAATCATACATTAGCTGCTAACTGCAAGAAATCTGAACAATTGCGTAAGTCCCCTCGTAAGAACACAGCAAAACACATCAACCAAACTGGGTCTATTCGCACTTAAGGAACCTTGGAGTTGAATGTGCGAACTTTCTCGCAATCTTAGCGCACAGAATACTTTGATCAAGAGAGAATGGACTAGCCCTAAACTATTTCGTTCTGCTGTTTGGTGCGGTCACAAAAAACACATCAACATAACCCAGGAAACCATTGGCGGCTGCAAACGCCCTGAAGTTTGGAACCCTGAATGGCCAAAAGACTGGGAGAGGCTGAGCACCTGCTGAAGGAAATCAACCCCCACCGCCGCAAGCTGTTTATGCTCCACCAGGGCCATGCCCTTCAGATTAAAGATGAAGGGATAAAACTTCACCACCTCGCTGGGCACTTAGTATGTTGGCAGGTCAAGAGGCCTCAACACGCCCAAACTGAGGGAGGCAATGGAGAGGATTTCCTTCAAGCCCACCAACCATTCTGTGTGAAAGAGCTTTTTAACCAGAGTTTTCGCTTCTTTCTTTGCCATTGTAATTTCCATCAACACTGCCACAAATCTGGAGGAAATATGTGTAGACGACCATGTTAATAAATAATTCTATTGTGATCGACCGTACTAATTAAATAAATGTTGTAGTCGGTCGTAATGGGAATAGATAATAATAGTTTAAATAATACATGCACAGTTTAAAGTAAAAGTTGGATTAGTTGTCGGGCAGGTAGTTAGGAAGAGTTGCCAACGGTTGATATCTCAACCAACCTCGGCCATCTATATATGTATTGTGTCATTTGTAGTTGAGGGACAATTGCTATGTATTGTTGAGATACTTCATGAAATCAATCAATCAATTGTGTTGTGTGTTGTACCTAAACCAAATTTTTTTTTGCTTCATCAAGGCATTTTGCATTAAAAAGTCTAAACCTTGCTAAAATGATGTAAAACACAGTTTTGGGCAATATCAAGCATGGAGTTTTTGTCAATAGTTTGTCAGTCAAAGTCAGTTTTATTGAACAGAGCCTAAAGTAGAGACTCAGAATAGAGTTTTCACGATGGAGGAGCATCTCACGACGGCGTTTCACATTGCACACGGTCATTTCAGTGATCGAAACGGAGTTTTTAATGATCAATTTATGAAGATTTTTCAAAGGAAAAGTCAGAAAGTGCAAGTATAGCCCAAGGGCGCCCAGCTTGTTGAAGGTCAAGATCTTGTTTAAAATGTTCAAGCATCCAGTCAATCTCTTCAGAATCAGTCTGGCTATCCGTCGAGCTATCCAGCAAAGCTTTTCGAGATCCACAGCTCCGGCAAATAACGACAGAAGTTGAAATTCTTAAATTGCCAGATGTGAGAAAATTGTCTTTTTCAGGGAAAAGCGCGCCTCTAGCCTGAGGGCGCCCATCTTAAAGAGGGGGTAAATCTTGGCATTTTCGATAATGGATACATTCAATTTGTTCACAATTAGTCTGCTTATCCAACGAGATATCAAACGCAGTCATCCGAGTTTCAGAACTCCGGCAGCAGTCGTCTGAAGATCAGCTTATAATGGAGTTTTCACGTTTCTGAGCTTCTCCGTTGATTCCTAGTGCAAGTACAGCTCAGGGGCGCTGGTTTAAAGGACCCTTAAGATGGCAGAATTTGCAGACGAAGTCTTCCTAACATCAGTACTACTCTAGCCTAGCTCCGCAATGCATCATCCTGCTTGTCAATCCGACTTTCCAGATGATCGTGGCGGAGATTCTACCAAGCACGTAATTTCACGGGCGAAACAACAAACGATTTGCAGTGTATTTTCACAATCTAGAGGCGCCTAGCCTTTAGGCCTGTCAGATGAGCCCGTTTGCGTTCGAAGTCTTCACGGCTATTGAGCGTAATCATTTTATCTATCCAACGAGCCTAGCTGTCAGCCTTCGGGATTTGGCAGTTGCTCGTACGTGCGAGGTCTTTGGTGAAATGCTGAAAAGTGAGGATATTCGGAAAATGGCCAAGTCTGGAGCGGTAATTTTAAATAAAATACGCACTGGAGTTTTTGAGCTCTTAGAAGCAGTTTTCTTGGTTCGTCATCTCCAGAGACTTCTCTTGTGGGCCCTTCTGGCTGTCCGTTTAAACAGATAGTGCCTGAATCGGGTCATCCCAGCTCCAGATATCAGAGATCAAAGTGGGGTACTTGGGTGAAAGTTCAATTTTCGTCAAAATGACATCAGTGCAACTAAGAGCCAGGGGTGCTTTTACTTTTGAGGCCCTTAACACAGCTTCCAGATGTCGTATGTATATCCGTTGGATGCAGAATGTCTCCAGTCACGCAGTGAGCTTTGTTTCATATCAGCAGGGTTCACCATTCGCCGTTAGCAGCCGTTTGAAGTGTCAGATGGCAGTTTAGGAAAATGGCTAAGTCTGGAACCCGTAAAGCAATTTAATCAGAGGCGCCTAATTTTTCAGGGGATTAAATGATGGATTTTGCAGTAGTGTCTCCCAGTAGACATTTCTTCCTTGTTCAGCAGGCTTTCCAATGAATATCTCAGTTCAGTCTCAGCATCTTCTGGTTACCCGGAAATCAGTGTCGAAGTTGGCCAGTTGTAACTTTGTCGTCAGCTATAAAATAGGAAGTTATAAAAAGTGTAATATCTTGAGCAAATGGACGCCTATGAGCTTAAATGATGACTTTTCGGAATCAGTGAAGTCTAGTGGTGAAGCCTAAAGCTTCATCCAGTTGGTCAACTGAAGTTGAATAATATTTAATATTTATTATGCATATTTAGCATTAAAATGGCGAATCTCTAAAATTGATGCCTTTGCAAATTGCATGATGAATATTAATTTATTATTATTTATTTCCGGACTCAGTGTCAGTATCAGTGTAACTGAAAGGGGTCCAATCAGAAGGCTTCTATTTTCAGCTGAGGTTTTAAATCTTGCAGTTGTCAGATTGATGCGAATTTCATCTTCTTTAAGCATGGCGCCATCTTCATTTATTATTCACAAAGCTAAAGAGAAATTCGTTTTTCTTAAGAGAAATTCATATTTTTCAAGCAAAATTCGTTTTTCTTCAAGGCAAATGCGTATTTTCAAGCAAAATTCGTTTTTCTTCATTCACAAGGCGTATTTTCAAGGGAGATTCGTATTTTTCAAGGCAATTCATATCTTCAAAGTCAAAATTCGTTTTTCTTCAACCAAAAGGCGAATTTTAGCAAACCAAAGGCAAATTCTTCATCAACAATCATTGGCGAAGACATCAAAACATTTTATTTGCAGGTACAAGTCAGAATTATCAGCAGACTTCAGACAAGATGGCGATTTTAGCAGAAGCAGAGCACTAAAAACTTCTTTCTTCTGTCTTAAATTCTTCTATTTCTCGTCTTAAATTCTTTCGCATGTTTGAAGAATTGGCAACTTTTGGCAAAACAAATCATCTGGGTTGATTCAGAATAGCTTCCTCGAGAAAACCCATGTGCGAGAATTTTTCAGGAAAATTTACTCCAGAGCATCAGTTCTCGAGGCTCTAATTTTCTCAACTGAAAATTCCTTGCATGGTCGAGTATAAGTCAAATTTTCGCAAATCTGACATTCTGAGTTGTCTTAGAATCTTCTTCTGGACAAAACCCATATCTCAGATTTTCGCCGAAAATAACTCTTTGAAAGGCTATTTTTAGCCTCAGCAGGTATTTTTAGTTTTCCAGAAAAATTGTCAGAATATAGCCGTGTTCACAGTCAATAGGCGAGTTTTTCAGAGTACAGTACACAGACTGAATTCAAGACCAAATCGGTCTTAATTAATGATTTCGTTAGAAAAGCTGAGACCGATTTGTATCAAGCCACAGAAGAGATAATGGCCATCACTTCAGTCACGGAGCCGCCAAAGTTATAAGTCAGTTAAATGCTAGTTTGAGTGTGCAAAGATTGCCAAGATTGCTCAAGTTGCTGACATTCAGATGCTGATGCAGTTGGCAGCCTCGTTGAGGGATTGCTTGTTCGAGATCACGACCAGTAGACTTCAGTTTCCACCTCTCAGGATAGACATTACACACACGAGTTAAACTTGGTGTTACCCTTTCAAGTTAACTCGATGTTTCATCACATGCATATCTATTCTGAGATTTCCTTATTTACTTGGAGTTTCTTTTAGGGTTTTTACGTTAACTGATGGTAGTCTTCCAGTTAACTTGCTTTCAATAAGGACGTGCATGCTCGCACAATTGTCCATTTTTAGATTAGATGTTTCAGTTAACTGATGGTAGTTTTCCAGTTAACTGTATAGTTTACTTCATTAGGGTTTGGCAGCAAATCTTCATGCATTGCAAGATCAGATGACTCAAGGTGATTTTAGGGTTCCCTACACCTTGATGTATATAAATAAGAGCTTTTGCTCATTTGTAAATAACTTTTGCTTGAGAGAGAAATATATGCTGCGCCTACCTTGCCCTCAATATTGCTCTTTTGGTATTTGTTCATGGTCTTCGCTATTACGATTAATTGTTATGCCACATAGGGTTTCATGCAATTGTAATGGTGAATTCTTTCTGTTTTGTACAACTTTACCATTATGATCAATTGTTATGCCACATAGGGTTTCAAGAGGTTATGATGATAAATCTGTTTTGTGTATCTTTACCATTGTGATCAATTGTTATGCCACATAGGGTTTCAAGAGATTGTGATGATAAATCTGTTTTGTGAACCTTTTATCATTATGATCAAGTGTTATGCCACATAGGGTTTCGTGAGATTGTGATGATAAATCTGTTTTGTAAGTCTTTACTATTTTGATCAAGTGTTATGCCACATAGGGTTTCATAAGATTGTCATGGTAAATTCTTAAATCTGTTTTGTGCCCAATAAACTTGTCTAGATTGAGCTGATAGATGCGCCACCTTGCCTTCAAGCAGAGAATCTAAACTCGTTTATCGTCCGATAGTCAAACCCTGCTCCATTTCCTAATGCTCTGTTTTCTTGAGGAAACCGGATAGATTTAAAGTAGTTAGCTTAGTTGTAGTTAATGATCCGCTAAACCAGAAAAATCCCTTAGCTAACATTCTTGGTTTTCTTAACCTTGTGCCTCTTCCAAAGAACAAAAAGATAGGACTTAGATTACTTTTCTTTTTCATGCATTCCAGCACAACGAGGGAGCTTCCCCTCCTAATTTGAAGAGCACTCATTGCGTAGTGTACATAGCTGTCCGTACAAACCTGCACTCCAGAGGTGTTAGATTTTACGCCAACACTGTGCAATTACTCTTACGATTGTTCTGTGATTCAAATGTGATTCATATTCTAGTACATGCATTATGTTTGTGAATTATTCTCGTTTACTCCTATAGTACGTTGAACACTACCCAGTGAGTAAACATTTGGCGCTGTTGCCTGAGCGGACTAGGCAATCACTCGTCATGACAACGTAATGGGTCTCTCGGCAGATGAACCTATGAATAGCAATGAGGAAAGGGTAAGACCTATTGATTGAAGATTTTATCAATCTGTGGAAGATATCATTACGAGATCACGTACGTAGGGAATCCCACAGACGGGAGATCCCTGAGGAAGTTATCTGGGATAGGTTGGAAGTGAACGACGAGGTGAATCACCTCCTGAATCATATGCCCAGACTGCTGGCCCATCATTTCATTATTTTGGAAGACTTGCGAGAAGAAGAGGATCGGGAACACCGAAGGCAGCAAATACTATAGCGGTATGAAGAGAGAACCAAACGAGAAGAAGAGGAATGGGACACTAGCCGGAGACGTACGTCCGCTAGTCAACAATGATCGCCTGAATAATTTTTAATGCCCGTACGGCCGAACAAAGACAAGAATCGAGTACCTGGCGGGCACGAGACTCAAGAGGAGAAGGTTTGGCGATCACTCAGGCTGCAAGAACAAGAAAACCAACGAAGAAGACTGAAGCAAGTTGGTAAGGAATTTGATGAGGATCTAATTGAAATAAACCAGAGTATTAAAAGAACACATGAGAATCTGACAAGAATAGACACATCCATTGAAAGAGCATATCAAAGTTTGGTGGAAGGAAGGGATGAAGGACCCTTCGGCACCCCGTACGTAGGAAGGTATGATCCTTATGAGAATGAAGATGAATTAAGTAGTAGCATCAGACGTTTTCGGGAGTTGTCCTTATCGGACGACGACAAATGACTGACGAGTGGAAGATCTGAGCCTAGTACCCCAAGGCGGAGAGAGTACCGAAGGGAACCCTAGGAGACTCAAGGTGTCGAGGACGCTGACACAAGACGTGGGAGTGACTCGTACGTGGCCGAGAGTGCAAGTGACGCACCAGAACGTAGCGGGGAAACAGTCTAATCGGGTCCAACACACAAGGAGGATAGTGGGGAAAGATGGCTACTCCGGAGCGGCAGAAGCTGCCGAAGTTTATGGGGAATGGGTCAGAAGATCCACTACGACATTGTAAAACATGTGAAACTATTTGGATAGCAAATGGACAAGATGATCCAGATTAGTGGCTGAAAGCATTTTCGGCGACACTCAGAGATAGGGCCATCGACTGGTACTCTGAATTAGATCAAGCACACAAAGTTACATGGAGATTATTGAAGCAAGCATTTCAAGAGGAGTTCAAACTCTTGCGGGATGATAGTGAGATTGTTGCGGAGATATACAATACCAAGCAAGCAAAGCACGAGAGTGTGCAGACCTATAATCGAAGACTCAAAGACTTGTTGGGGAAATTGGAGGCACAACCAGCCGACGGGTTGAAGAAAAGATGGTTCATCGAGGGCTTGCTTCCGTTATTAAGAAAGAAAATGAAAGTCGTACCTCCTTCGTCGTACGCCGAAGCATACAATTGGGCAATGGACATAGAAAGTGAAAATAAAACATCTTCCCGAGAGAAAAAGAAGACAGACAATGAGGAGAGTCCGGACTACAGTGACGGTGAATCCAAGACTGTACAAGCACTCAGAAAAGATATGATGCGAATGATGAAAGAATTGAAGGCTGACAAACAGAGTGCGAGGGAAGCCCGAGAACTGTGGTGTACAAAATGCAATGGGGAAGGTCACATAAAAGCGAACTGTCCAAAGAAGATGTTCTGTGATATCTGCCAAGTTATGGGACATTCCATCAAGGAATGCCCATACAATTTGAGAGCAAGGGGTACACAAGTACTCTTCACTCAAGGAGAGCCATCAACACTGCCGAACACACCACCAAAGCCCCAGTACAATAGCAATGCATCCTGTTGACGTGATTTTCGTGACCACACCAACACAGAATAAAGTCGCCAACGGCTACTCTATCCTCTCTTGAACAAAGTTTCCTGCATGCTAAGATTGCGAGATAGATCATGCATTTAACTCCAAGGTTCCTTTAATGCGAATAGTCTCAGTTGGCTTGATGTGATTTTGCTGGTATTTCAAGGGGACTTACACAATTGTTCGACAGTTGACAGCAGACAGTAGATTAAGGGGTTTTCATGTAATTCGAATGATTTGGCAAGTGAGCACAAGTTTCCTAATCCTAACCAGAAATGAGCTGAAATTAAATGAGTGTAGGGCCTAAGAAGTTCTAATCTACTCTAAGGCGTGGGACATGGCGATCAATTCTCACAAGCTTCAACCAAGCTCCGTTTTGCCTCACTTCGGACAGCTTCCGCGAAACTGGTGCAATCTTCAGAGGAATGACTCAAGATGTTCAAATCACGATCTAGCATGAAGACACCATCACAACGACGCATGCCAACATATAAACCATAATCGAAGTTAAGTTTCACAAATTTCCAGTTGACCACGCAAGGCAAACCCACCGTCAGCGAGTCCGCTAGTGGTATGGACAAGCGAAGTCTTGTTCAAATCGAGCACCACATTCCACAATTACCAAGTACTTGCATGAAATGAAATCTAATTTACTTTAAGCTACTTTAAGATGCTACGTGAATTGGAAGGACGAAGAAGCCTCAACAACTACTCATAACAAAGAAGAAATCACCATCAATGAAAATTCTTTTATTATGAAAGCATTCATGACAACTTCTTACAAAGTGTTCAAAGGGAAGACTTTCCCTCCTTTTCAATCTAAAATATACTATCAACTATCTAATTGCTCTCTACTCCTCTGCTATCCTAACTCTGATCTAATTCTAATTTTAGTGAGTTACAAATGAGGGGGACTCCCCCTTTTATAGTTGGCCAAGTCCAGTGGACGGCTCAGATTACAATCGGCTGGATGGCCCAGATTGTGCCACCTCAGCCCTAAACAAGATTCACCCTAAAAACCGCCACCAAGAGGAGTGGGGTAATAAATGAGCCATTAATGTCCATCATCCTTCTAGAAGATTCCTGTTTGTAGACGCGTTCACACTGTTCTTGATCTTCTTTCTTGACGTTGTTCTTCAACTTCTTCTTTGTCACTTGAGTTATACTAAGTCTCAACACTTAGCCATTTTTTGCAACTTTTCTTCCTTCGAGGTTGAAATGTATTCGTGGAGTACTTGCTTCATCTCTGCTTGGTCTCGACGTTTCTCCTGCAAAACAAGCAAGGAGAAGAGCATTAGAACACTTCATAATACAAATTCAACTTACTTACCAGGATTTTCACGCTCTAACTTCCAAGCGTTCATCGCCTTCACTAGCCAACTTCGCGTTCAAATTCTTCATGCCTTAGCCAAATTTCAACCTACTCAAGGGCGTATTTAAAAGATGTACTTTTAAGATCATCTTTTGAAGGTGTTAACTTCAACTGCATCTTCGTCAAGGAATTTATTTCACCAACTGAGGTGTTGACAACTTTGATTTTATTCATCTTTGGCTCAAAAAGGCTATTTCCACGAAGAATTTGAGCAAATTCACCTAGGCAGTCAACTTCAAATTCATCGTCTGGAGGATTTTACCTTGAAAACACATTTTCTTCACTTTGCCTTAGAAAATTCTCAAATTTCCCTTAAGAAAACTCATCAATCCAGTGCCCATCAAAAGTCTTCATCCTGAAGGCTGCAGTGAAGCATGGAAGACTTTAAAATCAACTCCTCATCGATAATCTTCAATACCCAGAAGAAAATTTCCTTCAGAATGCGTCAAACTCATGGGTGCACAACGAACGGGTTCATTTAATTTTCTTGAATTTTGCACCTTGGAAAAAAATATAATTTTTTTTTTTTAACAAATTTGATTCCGTTCTTCAATCCTGAAGATGATTCTTGTTTCTCTGACTTGAAAATTTTTTACCAACCTGTGCAGCTGACATCTTCTAACTTATTCTCTGGCAATTTTATTCATGCTTTAGGAAAATCTTATCACCTCAGAGTCTAGGCGTATTTTCTAGAGGAAGAAAATATTTTGTGCCTTAGAATTTTTTTTTAAATCATTTTGAAAATTTCGCTTCAGGAAATTTTAACTTAACTTCATTCATCTGCCAGTGGTGGAAAATTTTATTTCAACTTTACTTGGAAAAATTACCTTGAAAGCACATATCATGGAAGATACTTAATCCCAACGCCTAGCATGTTATACTTTTCACTCACCACCTTAGGTGCATACCACACTTGAAAGACGTTTTCATTCAAAAAAAAAGTCCAACGCCTAGGATATTTTCATCTCCCCCCTCAACGCCTTAATCTTTCATTTAAATCCATCAACCTTGTGGGCGCATTTCACATACTCACGAGGATGGGCGCATTTGCTAGGTGATGAAGGATGAAACACTTATGTGACCCTTGAGATTCCCTCTTTTGTCTTCACATGACCCTTTTTGGGCGCATTTCCACATAGGTGAAGGATGAAACTTGTTGACCCTTTTGACTTTCTCCTTGCATGGGCGCATTTGATGCTTGATGAAGGATGGGCGCAAATGGAGGGTGGTGGAGGATGAGTTTGACACTTAGAAACTTTTCTTGATGTCTCTTGTAGCTGGGCGCATTTTGGCATATGTGGTGGATAAACTTTGTTGACTTTCCTTTGACTTTCTTGCTGCATGGGCGCATTTTGCCATAGGAGGTGGACGAAGCTCAGACTTAGAAAAATTTTCAACGTTTTGAAGGCAAGCCTGTGAGGAGGGCGCAAATGGAGGCATGAGGAGGATGAAGCATATCCCGTGCCTTTAGAATTTTTCTTAATTTCTCCATCAACTTGGGCGCATTTTACATGTCCAGCAGGATAAACTCCATACTTGGAAATTTTCTCAGCTACTGCCAGCTTCTTCTTCTTTGGGCGCATTTTAAGGGTGCTGCAGGATGAAACTCATGCCTTAGCCATTTTTCCTGACTTCTA
The DNA here is from genome assembly GCA_007258455.2 of Sequoia sempervirens. NCBI lineage: Eukaryota > Viridiplantae > Streptophyta > Pinopsida > Cupressales > Cupressaceae > Sequoia > Sequoia sempervirens. Next base: position 90,145,508 of record VDFB02358134.1, on the reverse strand, counting down.
CCAACTTCACAACGTCCTACTATTTATAGTAAGTCTCTTGATTTTCATACCCCGGAAGCTCAGAATGATTTGTAATTTTGAACGCTGGATCTTCACGACTTCATCAACCTGTTGACACTGCTATTTCGGGTTGGCCTGCTATTTTTAGCCCATTTTTGAAGGTGGTTTACTATAAATAGTAACTGCTCGTTTCTGATATCTCCACAACTCCGTTTGATTTGAAATTTGAATGACGTGCTCCTCACCACGTGACCTGCCTGTCGACATCGGCGCATGCTGTTGATTTGCTATTTTTAGCCTGTTTCCAAAATGACTTACTATAAATAGTAAGTGCTCCGTTTCGGTTCAAATTTTACCAGCAGATAGCTTGAAGGATGCTGATCGCGGTGGTATACCTCGGTTTTCGAAAATTTTGACTTTTTATGCCTCTTTTTGGGTCCCAAAGCTGGAAACCCTAATTTGCTTTGCATGCATATCAAATGATCTCTGTTTCGCTTCTCTGCAGCGATCAGCCGTGATTCCTGCCGGAGGTGGTCACGGACGTCGCTAAAAATAGTAAGTTCCCAAATGAGTGACCATCTCCGTTTGCATGTCACATCACTGCGTAGCTCTCGAAAAACCCATAAGGAATATGCGACATGCAAAGAAAACCTTGACATGCAAACCCTAAAAATAGCCTCGGAAGGCTGAACTCTGAAAGTCGTCATCTCATTTTGCATGTCGCACCATCGCGAAGGTCTCTGAAAACCCAGAAGGAATCTCCAGACATGCGTTGAAAAACTCTGTATCTAAGCCCTGAAATCTGCTCCGGAAGCTGGATTGTTAAAAATAGCAAGTTGTCTATTTCGGCTCAAATTTTGCACACGAGCAGCTTGATGCGTCCTGAAGGTAGTGCAACTGTCGGAATTTCAAAAATGCTGAAAGATTGCCCTGAATTTCACACTTACTAAAAATAGTAAGTTGCCAGAATCTGATGAAATTTCAGTGAAAACCTGCTGGAAACATACTGACACCAATGTTAGCCTTAGATTTCAATTTATTCACCTCGTTTGACCCTAGGTTGACCAGGAAAGCACAAACTCTAATTTTCAGACTTGGCCAAATTTCACGTTTAGGCTCACAGGCGGGAATGTCCCCGGAAAGGACAGACAGTAGAAAGAGAGGGAGAGACAAAACTAGAGCCAAAAGACGAGGAACGGAGCAAAAACTAGGGGGTCCCCATTTTGAATGGGGTGATGTGTGAAAAGGTCACAACACATGCCCTGGAGGTTACCGAAGCAATAGAAGTCCGAGAATCATGATACAGTACGATGCAAAAGGAAGGCCCATGATCCAATTCAGGAAGTGCAACGAATGGGGCCACTTCGCCAGGGACTGCCAGAACGGTCAAGGTTTGAGAGGGAGATTGTGTAAGTGGTGTGGACCAGGCGATCATGAAGATAACGAATGCACTAAGGAAAAGGGTATGCACATGCTGGAAGTAGAAGAACAAGAGGTACTGGCGATCACCAGAGCACAAGCAAAAAAGGCCACTTACCTAGATCCATGTACAGAGAAAAAAAGGATGAAGGAAGCAAGAACCGAAGTGGAACTGGCGATGGCCAAGGAAAACAAAGTACCTTTGGAGAAGCCAGGAACCTCTCGGCGGTTGGAGGCGGAAACCAACATTGTACGATAGGTACTGCAGACCATCGTACCGATCAAAGTAACTGACCTTCTCTAGACTATGCCGCAGTTGGGATTGGCGATCACAAACGTCGTCGTGGATGGCAAGCAATCGCGATTAGAGGAACGAAGGAAAGAATTGGTACCAGAACCGCCACCGTACGGTGAACAAACAATCGACCCAGTATTGCTCACGGCGAACATTGGGAAGATGCCAACAGTCGTGCATATGGAGATCAAAGGGAATATATTGACAAATACTATCATCGATAGAGGATCGGGAGTCAATGTACTACCTGAAGACACATGGAAGAGTCATGGGAAGCCTACAATCTAGCCGCCAACATTCCAACTGGTTGGCGTTGATCAACATGGTATCAAGCTGTTGGGAATGTTGATGGCGCAAAAGGTGACGATTGGGACAACAGTTTTTGCTAAATTTTGTTGTCATCCCATTATAGAGAGTGTACGATGCACTACTTGAGAGAGGATGGCTGATAGCCGCGAAGGAAAATCATAATTGGAAGAGGAACACACTCTCGATTGAGAACAACGGGCGAAAGTACGTCATCGACTTGAAGAACCAAGCCGTGAGCGAAGAATTGGATTCCTCCGGATCTGAATCGGATGGAGGTGAGTCAGATGTGGACGAAGGAAGGAAAGCTATGGAACCAAACACCGAAGGCGTACTTGGACTCGAGAGTTGTTCGGAGGACGAGACAAGCTTGCTGAATGGCTTATTTCATTGGCAGATGGAAGACTATGAAGTGTTCCACCGAGAATGTAACATGCTACAAATTGGGGAAATCAAGGAAGAGGAGAAATAGGGAAGGCCCAGCCAAACACTTCCGGCCGAGTATGGAGAGTACAAAGAAAGAGTATCAAAATTGGACAATACGCCAGTCCACAAGTCCGAGCAGGTACGAGATGAAAAAATTGTGTTGGAGGTAAAAAAATGAAAAGTATGAAAAAATTAAAAAATTAGAAAAAAAGAAAGAGATGAAGAGAAGAGATGAGAGAAAATAAACAAAATTTTTAAAAATTGAAAATAGAAAAGAAACAAGTTACAAGAAATCAAAAAATGAAGGAGAATAAAAGAATATATGAAGAAAAACAAGGCAGATGGAGGAGAGAGGAGAGAGAAGATAAAAATAAAAGAAATATGGAAAGGAAATTAAGAGAAATTGAAGAGAGGAAAAATAAAAAAGGGCAAAAATAAAAGAATTAAAAAAATAAAAGTATTGCATGGAGTTGAGACAAATAAAAGAAGTGGAGAAATAAAAAAATTACAAGGGAAGGCAAAATAAATGAGAAAAATAAAATTAGGGAGGACTAAATGTCGTACGGCAAAGGAAGGAGGAGTTGGGCGAAACTTAAAAAATATAAATAAGGAAGGACGAAAAATCAAAATTAGTGGAGTACGGCCGAGTAAAACAATTGCGAGAGAATAAAAGTTCGGCAGGAGAGCATAATCGCACAACCATCCTTAGGTAGCCAGAGTTTTCCAACAATCCGAAACTGCCGAGAATCCAGAAAGGAGAGAGAAATCGTACGACGCCTAAAGGGTCTGGGTAAGGCACCAGAGTCATACAGACTTCCATACAGAAATACAGAGAGCACATTTGAACAAGTGGACGTACGACACTGTAGAACACAAGGTCAAACTCCTAAAAACGGCGAAGGCAGTGAGAAGATATATATTGTATGACATCCACAAGGTTCCTACATCATACGGACTTCACAAATTATCTAGGTCATACGACATCCTTACATCGTACAACATTTACAAGAGATCTCCATTGTACGACATTCACAGAGTTTGCAAATTGTACGGACTTCGCAAGTTAGTCAAGTTGTATGGTGCCCAGAAGTTATTGAAATCGTACAGCATCAGTTGGCAATTTCCAGTCATAGAGTATGGCATCAAGCATTGCCTGGACCAGTCGTACGGAATTGTAGTCCAGAGGTTGTACAGGTTTTGATCCTGGCCAGTGATAGTAAGCGACACTTACCAACTCTCCAAATCGTTCGACATTTCAGGTATATTCAAATCGTACGACATTCCAAGTTCATTCAAAGCGTACGACATTCCAAGTACATTCAATTCGTACGACCTTCACAGTTAGAGGTCTCCCAAGTCGTATGGCATGCATTGCTAGGGTTCAACGTACGACATGTTCTAAGTCTGTATTTGTACGGAAATTGGAGTGCCGTACCATCCATTGCTGCACCAAGCATCGACTGGGAGAAAGTAAAGTCTAAGAAAAACAATGCAAAGTTTGTATTTTTCGGCTTCGTCAGCACTATATGGAACCTGTGGAAAAATCATGCAAATGAGGCGCGTGATGTTGCCCCCAGACCCCCGCAAGGGGCGCTGCCTCTTGACCCTGTTGGGGGCGCTGCCCCCAAACCCCCGCGAGGGGCGCTGGCCCTCGACCCCGCTGGGGGCGTTGCCCCCAGACCCCCATCAGATTCATTGGAATTATCAAATTGCAATACAACCAACCATCATAGTACAGTTACAAGAGTAGTTGGTAGTTGACAAAACAAGAGTGGCAGCTCTTGAGGAGAAATTGGCAGAGAGGGACAGAGTATTGGGTCAATTGATAGAGAAGGATACCCGGGTGGTCGATGCACAACAACTTTCAACACAGAAGGAGAATCAATTATAGGAAAAGGATGAGGAGTTGGCATTTTTTGTTTTCAGTCGTCTGGAAGACGACTACTATGTGGGGGAGGATGATGTAGACGACCATGTTAATAAATAATTATATTGTGATCGACCGTACTAATTAAATAAATGTTGTAGTTGGTCGTAATGGGAATAGATAATAATAGTTTAAATATTACATGCACAGTTTAAAATAAAAGTTGGATTAGTTGTTGGGCAGGTGTTGATGTGATTTTTATGACCGCACCAATCAGCAGAACAAAGTTTCCCAACGGATACCTTATCCTCTCTTGAACAAAGTATTCAGCGTGCTAAGATTGCGAGTGAGATCACTCTTTCAACTCCAAGGTTCCTTTAATGCGAATAGACCTAGTTGGTTGATGTGTATTTGCTGTGTTCTTACGAGGGGACTTAGTTGTTCAAAATACGTGCAGTAACAACCAATATATGCTTTTGAAAGGGATTTTGTGCGAATGATTTAGCTTTAGAGTGCAAGTTTCCTAAAACTAACCAAAAGTGTACGGAATTTGAATGGCTGCAGAGATTTCGAAAATTTAAACTCTAACCTAAATGCAAGGGATGTTATGCTTAACTTCAATGAACTTCAACAAACATTGTCTAGCCTCCTGTTGGACAGCTTCAACAAAGTAAGTGCAATCTTCAAAGGATAAGAAAGATGTTCAAATCACGATTCAATAATGCAACTACCATCACAACAATGCATAACTACACATGAATCTTGACCGAAATTAAGTGTAAAGTGTTCCAGTTGACCACGCAAGACGAGCTTACCATCAGTAAGATTGTTAGTGGTATGGATAAAAGAAGCTCACTTACATCAAGCATAAGCAACCATATTTAACTATTAGCATGAAATTAAGTCCTAGTTGAAATCAAAGGAAGAAGAAACCTCACGAACTACTCACAACAAAGTTTGAATTCACCATCAATGAAATGCTTTATTATGATTAGCCTTTGTGACAATCTCTTACAAAATTCTCAAAGGGAGAATTCCCCTTCTTCTTCAACAATGCAATGAAAACTATTCTAACTAAAAAGTATCTACTCTCTATTCTGCTTCAAAAGTTGCTGACTACTCTTTGATTCTGACTACTAGATTACAAATGAGGGGGACTCCCCCTTATATAGCTGGCCAAGTCCAATGGACAGTCCAGATTGAATTACAATGGAGGGCTCAGATCGAGCCACCTCAGCCCTAGACAAGTTTGCCCTAAAAACCGCCAGAAGGTGGAGGAGTGGTGTCATAAATGCTCCCAAAAATAGCAGATTCCTCCTTGACCACCATGAGCAATTAATGCCCACTACCCTTCTAGAAGGTTCTCGTCCATGACTTGGATTCCTTTGCTCTTCTCTCTGACCGCGTACGCTACGAATCGTGCCAACACCTCGTCAACCTCCTGTTGTGACCTTTTCACACATCGCCCCATTCAAAATGGGGACCCATAAATTTCTGCTCCGTTCTGGTCTTTTGGTTTTGGTTTTTGTCTTTCTCTCTCGTTCTGCTTCTTTTCTGCTTTCTGCTTTCCGGGGACGCTCCCGTCAGCAAGCTTGAACGCAAAGATTCGACCAAGCACTGAAATTAGGGTTTCACATCTTTAGGTCATTTTGAAGTCAAATTGAGTTGGTTTGTCAGCTTTTGAGCCTAACAGTGCTAATACGATGCTTCCGGCAAGCAACCCCTAAATTTTCACTAAGTTCTGCCAACTTTCTATTTTTAGTAAGTGTCAGTTTAGGGTTGATTTTCTTAAGATTATTCGCATTTGGACAACTTCATTGCATTCCGAGCACTTCAAGTGCACTTTTGGCAAAATTTGAGCAAGAACGGACGACTTGCTATTTTTAGCAGTCCAGCTTCCAGAGCAGATTTCGAGGTCCAGATGTTACATTTTCTGATGCATGTCCGGAGATTCCTTCTGGGTTTTTCGAGACCTTCGCAGTGATGTGACATGCAAAGCTGGACGACAATTTTCAGCACTCAGCCTTCAGAGGCCGATATCAGGGTTTGCATGCAGAATTTTTCAGCGCATGTCGGCATTTTCTTTCTGGGTTTTCCAAGAGCTTCGCGATGGTGTAGCATGCAAATGGAGCTGACCACTTTTCAGAAACTTACTATGTTTAGCCAGTGCGTGCATGTTGGAGATTTTTCTGGGTTTTCCGAGATTTTTCGGGCAATATGACATGCAAGATCGTTCGGCAGTCGGTCGGTCACTTTTCCGGCCGTTTTCTATTTTTAGCAGGTACCACTTGGGCAGCAGCTCGACACTTCAGAACTGCAAACTGACTAGCATGCAATTGAAACGAGGTCAAATGGAGCTCATCCGAGCAACATGCACAAAATTAGGGTTTCAAGCTTCAGAGCTAAAAATGAGGAATCAGAGGTCAAAATATTCAAAACTGAGGTATCCATCATGATCAGCATCCTTTCGAGAATCTGCTGGCAAAATTTGAAGGCAATCGGAGAACCTGCTATTTTTAGTAAAATGTTCCGGGCGTAGGCTATAAATAGAAAGTTGATCGCAGGCTCCGGCATAGACAGGCAAGTTCACCAACAACGGGCACACTGTCCAGATTTCAAGGCAAACAGAGTTACAGGGAATGAAGAATCAGATAGTTGCTATTTTTAGCAGGTCAATTAGGGTTTCCTAAAATCAAGGGCGGGACCCAACATTCACGCAGAAGCAGCATTCAGTTACGATCACCATGCTTCGGGCAATCAGCACATGAAATTTGAAGACTTTCTGAACAATTTCTATTTTTAGCAGGTTGCTAAAAATAGCAAGTACAAACGGGCATCAGGCACTGATGGCACAAATCAGTTGAAATTCAAAGCAGGGCAGGCATCGAGCTTTCCAAGGTTAGAATTCAGTCAACGGCGCAAAATTTAAGGAACTTTCTAAAAATAGAAAGTCAGGGCAAATTAGGGTTGACAAAGGAAAATCAACTCAAATCTGGCAGAAGGTGAAAAATTTGTTAAAATGGATAAAATTTCAAGTCCAGTAGTGAAATTCGCTTTCAAGGCTGAACAGAGGCAGAAAAATGACTAAGTCTGGAAAACTTGAAGTTGCAAGGCTAAAATGCGCCCACCAAGGTTGAAGGTTTAGAAAATGGCTAGGTTCGAAATTTGAAGTTCATGGGTCCAAATGCGCCCCTCTTTAAAAATTTAAGAAATTCTTCTAAGTGTCAAAATGAAAGTTAGGCATGCCATATGCGCCCATAGGGAAGGTGTTGAAGAAAATGCCTAGGGCATAAGGAAATGGAACCTCAAGGCACAAAATGCGCCCCTCATGAAACTGGAAGTGTCACCTCTGAAATGCGCCCCTGGGTGTTAGGTAAAAAAAGGTTTATGTGTCGAAGATTGAACGTTGACCCTTCCATATGCGCCCTCCAAGTTGAAGCAAAAACATGAAAATTTCACTAAGGCATTTAAACTGAGCGTTGACCTATCTAAATGCGCCTTGAAGGAGGATGGGTGAAATTCGCCTAAGTGTTAAAAGTGAAAGTTGGATGGGTCATATGCGCCCTTGGAGCTAGAATTGAAAGTTCAAGCATGAGAATGCGCCCATGGCAGAAATTAAGTGTTGACCCTCTCATTTGCGCCCAAAGCCAAAAATGAAAGCTTGATAGGTGATTTGCGCCCAAGCCTGGGAAATTGTAAAAATTTGCCCAAGGCACAAACTGGGAGGAGACTACCTTATATGCGCCCAAGGAGAAATTTTGACAAAGTATCTAAAGCATAAATTGAAAGTGTCAGGTGGTAAGTGCGCCCCCTCATGAAACTGGATGGAGACCCTATCAAATGTGCCTTGGGAAGATGGAGTGGTTTGAGCGCTTGAAATTGAAAGCTGGACCCTCTATATGCGCCCCTTGGTGAAAAGGCTTGAGAAATATTCTAAGTGTGAAAATTTGAAGTAGACTACATTAAATGCGCCCAAGGCTGAAACTGGACGCCCATGGGTCAATTTGTGCGCCTAAGGATCAAAAGTGAAAGACTGAGGTATGATATGCGCCCAAGTCAAAATTAAAAGCTTCCCCTTCTGAATGCGCCCATCACAAGTTGAGAGTTGAAAAGGTCCTAAGTGATGAAACTAAAGGTTTGACCTGTCGTTCGCGCCTTACTTTCCAAGGTGTGAAACTTAAAGTCCACCCACTTGTACGCGCCTAAGGGTCAGAATTAAAAACTCCATGCTTCATTTGCGCCCAAAGCTAAAAAAAAAAAAACGAAATTGGAAGTTGATGATAGGAAATGCGCCACAAACTGGAACCTCCATATATGATATGCGCCCAGGAAAAATCAGAGATGATGAGCTTTAAAATTCGAATTTGGCAAAAGTTGAAAGCTCAACATTGAATATGCGCCTCTGAAGGATGAAGCTCAAAGCTCCCTCTGTGTGTTGCGCCTTGAAGAACATCCTTTGATTTGCGCCTTGGACTGGAATCTCAAATTCGTCCAAGTGTTAAGAGTGAGAGTTGCCCCTCCAAAATGCGCCTTAGTTTTGAAATTAAAGGATTTGCGCCTTGAAGCTCTAAGTGTCATTTGCGCCATGGGTGAGAGTGAAATTCCTTAATGAAGACAATACGAAAACGCTTAAGCAATTTGAAATGAGGTGCTCATGGGTACACTTGCGCCTATCTTTGGAAGAAGGGGTCGAATTTTAAAATTTTGACCAAGGCGTTAAAAAAAAAAGGAAAATAATAAAAGCTCATGCTACAATATGCGCCTTGGCAAAAGGGAGTTCAATTTTAAATGGGGCGCTTAAATTCAGACTATAACGATTAAATGTGGCAAGTTTTAAAATAAAAGGTACTAAATACGCCTAACTTTGAAAATAAAATGTTGCTAAGGCGTTGGGGATAAGTAAATATTAAACATTGAAGTTAAATGTCCCCCTTCATGATGTGCGCCTAGACTAGAGGTCGTCTACAAAAAATTGAAGGTGTTTAAATTTTCCAAAGCGAGATTAAATTAATAAGGCGTTTTGAAGTTATATAATTTCTCCAAGCGATTAATTTTAATTTTTGCTTAGGATGGAGAAATAAATTAATTTAATTAATTTAATTATTTTCCTAAGTATTAAATTAAATTCCCCCTTTAATTTTGACCCATAAAAATTGTGAAATTCGGATGATTTTAACAAGGGGAATTTATTTTGGAAGTCAATTACGGATGGAAAATAAAATTACGCCTAGCCAAGTTTGACGATTGATATCGAATTTTTAATGCGTTGAAGAAATAAATTAAAATGGCTTTTAAATTAAATTTTTAATAAATTAAAAGTGCCATTTTAAAAAACAGTTGAGATAATTTCAAATCGGTGTAAAAATGATTTTCTCGGAATTACTGGAGGTAACTGGCAGTCGGGAGGGAATTTTAAATTTAAATCGAGGAAAGAATCTCCCCGAATAGCAAATTGTCATAACAACTGCCTGACGACTGGAATATTCCCTTTTAAATTTAGCAAACGCGTCAGTCATTATGAAGGGAATAAAAGGCATCTGCTAAAATTAGCACCAGTCTTTTGCTATAAAACTCTGAGGATTTTCATTCTCCTCTCACAAGATTCGAAGTTGAAATTTATGCTGGTGAATTGAGTTGTGAAGTTTTCAATTTGAGAGTTGCTGAAAGAGTGGGGTGCTAAGTTCGATTTTTGCAAGAGATTGAAGTTGCTGAAAGTTGATTTCTTGAAGTTGCTGCGATTCGAAGTAAAGTTTGAGGGGTTTAGCATTTTTTTATTTCTTCACGTTGCTGAGGTAAGTACCCGAAGTTGCTGAGACTTTTTATTTTGCTGAAAGTTGAAACGTTTTTGAAGTTTTAAATTGAAAAGGCTGAAATCATTTATGCTGAAGATTGAAATTGTTTGAATTCGAAGTTGTTTGAGCTTTAAATTTTCTGAAATTGCTGAGTGTTAGAATCAAATTGGATTTAAATCGTGAAACCTTCGAAGTTGCTGTTTTATAATTTCCGAAGTGCTGATTTTTGATTGCTTTTCGAAGTTGCTGATTTATAACTCTCGAAAAGTTGATTTTAATTTGTTGAGGATTGCTGATTTGAACTTGCTCGTTTAAAAAACTCTCAGACTTATTTAAACTCTTCGAAGTTGCTGATGTATAACTGTCGAAGAGCTGATTTCAAACTTGGTAATTTGTAATTTGAAAGCTTGCTGATTTTAAATATTCGGAGTTGCTGATTTTAAATATTGCTAAAACTTGACGCGTTTTCCGAAGTTGAAATTGTTGGAGTTGATTTCTTACGTGGAGTTGAATATTTCTTTTGGCTGCAAGTTGTTGAAACTTGAAGTTTTAATTCTCAAGAAGTCAAAGTTGGCTGCTGAGGATACTAACTTGCATTTATTTTTGCAGCCAACTCCAACCGCCAGCCACCTCACGTGATTTTTATTTTAAAAAGTCGGAAGTGTAATGTTCGCTTTTGTTTTGCAGATGGCTGATGGACGAAAGGTCGACGTTGCTGGAACAAGCAAGGCTGGAGCTAAGGCTACCAACAATGAGGCTGTCAAAGAGAACGCCTCCAGGCAGGCGATTATCAAGGGTCTAAAGAAGTCCTTCATACCGGAGTCGAAGATCATCTCAAAGTATGGAAACCTGACGGACACCAATCTCGGGCCATTCAACCTCGAGGCCTTCACGCGCAGAATGTATGGACAGGGTGGCAACCTCCCGACGGAGGCATCACGCAATATTGTGAAGAGCGGATTGTACGCAGCAGCAGGGTTCCAACCAGCAGTCCGTTGTCCCGAGTTGATCCTAGAGTGCGCCAACTTCTACAACTCCGAGGATCGGACTATCAGCTCTCCGGATGGTATGATCATGGCCAACTTCGCTCCTGATGCAATTGGCGAGGCGTTTGGGATATTTGCTACAGATGATATGTTGTATAAATCCAAGGCAAAGGCTGACAAGATGTACGCCACGTCCTTTGAGAAATGCATGAAGAGGATAAACACCACATGGATGCGAAAGCCAAAGCCTCCTGCTGCTAGGCTGCCTAAGCAGATAATCTCAGAGGAGCTGAAGCAAGAATACTGCGATATCATTATGCTGCTCAGCAGAGTTAATGGCAGCCCGCAGTCGTTTGTATTCGAGCCTTGGATGTTCTTCTACATCAGTGTAGTGCTCGAGGGAAAGGAGACAGTGAACTGGGCAAAGATGATAAGTGATAATATTGATGAACAGTTCCGAAGTCTCAGGAGAACGAAAACATTTTACATGAGCTCGTATGTTATTTACATGCTTGCTCGAATGACCAAGTATAGAGGGTTGGCGTACCAGGAGCCAATTGGCTGCGGATACAACCAGTTCAAGATTCACCAGTCCTGCAGACAGTTGCATCTTACGCACACTGGTGACTTTCAGAGAGTAAATGATGCTTTTACCATGTACATCACAAGGACCCTTCAGCAGAGGTTACAGCAAAGAATATCCGAGGAGGCGCAGATGCTGGTAGAAGAATATGGGTGTTGGTTCGTCCAATTCCCAAAGTTTACCTATTTGAGGCTGCCAGGGTACGATTCACATGTCTACAAACTACCTAGGTATCCAACTAACAGAATGGTATTGCTTGAGTTGTCCAGGCAATTGGTGGCCTATGACAAGATCATTAGAAGAAAGAAGAAGGGAGGCTTACACTTTCCCATTGTGTTGGGAAATTCACTCGAAGAATGCCCTACCTTGCAAGCAGCTAAAGAGGCTGAGGATGAGCTGAAATTCTACAAGCTGACTCTTTATACGAGCCGACAAGATTTTGATCCTAAGGGAATGATTGGAACGGTGCAAGGAGTGGAGTACAGACACAAGGCTCACCTGGAAGACTTTTGGGCGAATGCTGGAAGTGATGATGAAATTAGAAAGAGAATGTTTTCGAGGCTGCCACTCAAGTTGATTAGGGAGTGTGAGGTTATCCGGGTGCCAGATCAGGTCGAGGAAGACACCAGGGTCACTCATCCAGATTATGAAGCAGTGAAGAACACACCGATGCCACCAGTAGATTGGGCCGAACCAGAAATTGCGGATTTAGACACTCTGTCTATTCCCGTCATGAACTTTACAAGGGCTTGGGTGGATGAGCGTGTTAACAGGTTAAGGCGAAGGTCAGTCGCCCTCACTTATGACCTCATGGGTGATAAGAGGCCACCGGTGTTAGCAAAGAGGAAGAAGCAGCTCACACGAGGTCCAAAATCCAGAAGGGAGCCCGTTCAGCCAGAGCCTCAGAGATCGGAGGACACGTCCTCAACTCAGTTGGTGTCTCATTCTTCCAGTGTGCGTGAAGTTTCATTATTTGCTAGTCAGAGGGCTCGAGGGAATGCAGAGCCGGAAGTTGGGGAAGTCAACCAGCCAATGCCAAGAGAAATAGATACTCAGAGCGTCAATGATCCTGAAGCCGCCAGTAAGCCAGATGAAGGGGAAGAAACGGATATGGACACCCACTTCGATTTTTCCTTCGGGGAGGAAGATGTTGGGACTCATGAGGGAAGTGATCAAAATGTCGAAATAATTGAGCCTCAACCAAATATTGCTCGAGAAGAAGTTCGGGAAGTGGAAGCAACTGAGGAGCAGCCCCTGATCATTTATGATATTCAGCGCAATTGGCTCTCACAGGCAATCAGAAGGGACCAAGATGATGACGCTGACCTGGCAGTTGAAATGGAAGAACTCTTAAACAGAACCAGTAAGTCACCTAAGCGGAAGAGGGCAAGAAAATATACAAGGATGGAAACCAATGAGGCAGGTTCCCGCAGCCTTCATATCGCTGTCCCAAGGGAAGAGCATGATTTGAGTGATGCAATGCCGGAGAACTATACAATCACCACAGTTGAGTTGGGACGTCCTTCCGGAGCGCAAGTAGTGGAAGAAGCTGAAAGTTCATTTCAGGCATTGAAGGATAGGCTGGTGAAGAAGGAAGGAAAGTACAAGAGATTGAAGAAAGAGCACAAGGCGTTGGTTGAGTATGTGCAACATCTCGCACATCCTGTCACTCAAGGTAATCCAGCGGCAGAGCTTCCACCAGAGTTGCCACGAGAGCCGATCAGCGGCCTTGAAGAAGTAAGGAGGGCTGTAAGGGAAGGAGATAAGTGGATAAATGGTGTCCGTACTGAGGCTGAAAAGTTTATGGCGGATCTTGTCTCGGCATTTCAAAGTGCCTCTGGTATTCTTTCACGCCTGGATGATGTCGAACAAGCTTGGGGTGATACCCATATCTTTCAGGATAAAACTATCCCTCGCCTTGCTGTCTTGATGCGTGTGCCCACGCAGACTTTGGTGAGTGAAGGGGTAATCCAGGCGGGTGATAGGTATGACTTTCGGGGGTGGCATTCAGCAGCCTTCACCGGGAAGGGTTTCTTTGACACTGCAGCTATGGAATCCTCCAGGATCAGAAGGGCTATGAGGAATATTCACGAGAGTATCCTCAACACGTTGGAGGCAGTATTCGCAAGAAGGCTTACTCATGAGGAGGTTGAAGTTGAGGGGTTAAGGGCGAGGTTGCAGTTATTCTTTTCTGAGATGAGAATGTTTTCCCAGTTGGATTTTGAAAACATCTCCACGTTTTCAACGATCATTCAGAGTACGCAGGATTCCATTGAGACTTGGGGAAAATCTTGTGAGAAACATGAGCAAATGGTGGCCATCTTGGAGTATCAGCTGAATCTTACTCCGTCAATTTCTGAGGAAGAGGTCGACGCAGTGTTGGCACGATTCATAGCGTATGCGGTCAGAGAGAAGAGCAAAGGAATCCAGGTCATGGACAAGAATCTTCTAGAAGGGTAGTGGGCATTAACTGCTCATGATGGTCAAAGGAGGAATCTGCTATTTTTGGAGCATTTATGACGCCACTCCTCCACTTTTTGTCAGTTTTTAGGGCAAACTCGTCTAGGGCTGAGGTGGCTCGATCTGAGCCCTCCATTGTAATTCGATCTGGACCGTCGGTTGAGACAGGCCAGCTATATAAGGGGGAGTCCCCCTCATTTGTACTCTAGTAGTCATAGTAGAATCAGAGAGTAGTGAGCAATTAGTGAAGCAGAATAGAGAGTAGAAATTTTGAGTTAGAGTAGTTTTCATTTGCATTATTGAAGAAGGGGAATTCTCCCTTTGAGAATTTTTGTAAGAGATTGTCACAAAGGCTATTCTTAATAAAGCATTTCATTGATGGTGAATTCAAACTTTGTTTTGAGTAGTTTGTGAGGTTTCTTCTTCCTTTGACTTCAATTAGGACTTAATCTCATGCTAGTAATTAAATATGGATGTTTATGTTTGATTTAAGTGGACTTCTTTTATCCATACCACTAACTTTCTTACTGATGGTAAGCTCGTCTTGCGTGGTCAACTGGAACATTTTGCACTTAACTTCGATCGAAATTCATGTGTAGTTATGCATCATTGTGATGGTAATTGCATCATTGGATTGTGATTTGAACATTTTTCTTATCCTTTGAAGATTGCACTTACTTTGTTAACGCTGTCCTATAGGAGGCTAGGCAAGGTTTGTTCGAAGTTCATTCAAGTTGAGCGTAACACCCATTTGCATTTAGATTAGAATTTAAATTTTAGAAATCTCTGTAGCCATTCAAATTCTGCATAATCTTGGTTAGTTTTAGGAAATTTGCACGCTAAAGCCAAATCATTCGCATAAAAGTCCCTTCCAAAAGCATATATTGGTTGTTATTGCACGCATTCAGAACAATTACGTAAGTCCCCTCGTAAGAACACAGCATATACACATCAACCAAACTGGGTCTATTCGCATTTCAAGAACCTTGGAGTTGAAAGCGTGATCTTACTTGCAATCTTAGCACGCTGAATACTTTGTTCAAGAGAGAATAGAGTGTCCATTGGGAAACTTTGTTCTGTGTTGGTGCGGTCTCAAAAACCACGTCAACACCTCCTCCTCAGAAATTGATGGGGTAAGATTTAGCTGATATTCTAGGATGGCCACCATCTGCTCATGCTTATCACAGGACTTTCTCCAAGCTGGGCGCAAACAAGAGGGGTTGCTTTCAGGCGCATATGGTACCCAGAGCTTTCAACTTGTGTCTTGGGTAAGCTTTAAAGTGGGGCGCATTTAGGACCCCCTACTTCCAGTTTCGTCCCTTAGAATATTTTTAAGATTCATCCTCCCAGGCAAAGGCGCATTTCATAGGGTCAACTTTTAGTGTCATCACTTGGGGCGCATTTAGCACATAGTGCTTTTAGTTTTAAGAGGGGCGCATTTAGACCCATAGACGTCCATTTTTGACTTAGGCGCATATGGTACGATGTTCTTTCAGTTTCGTACTTAGAGAGTTTTCAACTCGTCTCCATAGGCTAGGTGCATTTGATGTCTTACACTTCCAGTTGGGGGCGCATTTGGTAGAGTGTGCTCTTAGTTTTATAACTTAGAAAAAATTTCCAATCCTTCCAGCAAGTCAGGCGCAAAGCCTTGGGTGAACATCTATTTTTCATGCCTTAGGCGAATCTTCATGTTCCAACATCCTTGGGCGCATTTACCATGGTCTATTTCCAATCCATTCCTTAGGCGCAAATGGGACCCCCAACATTCAATTTTGACACTTAGGCGAAATTTCTAAGTCCTCAAAGAGGGGCGCATCTAGACCCATGAGCTTTCAATTTCGCTACTTAGACAAATTTCCATTACTTCCAATTTCTCAAGGTGGATTTCAATGCTGGATTCCAAATTTTATCCGTTTTAGTGAATTTTATGCCCTCTGCCAGATTTAAGTTGATTTTCCTCTGTCAACCCTAATTTGCCCTGACTTTCTATTTTTAGGAATTTTGCGCCAAGGACTGAATTTTGACTCCAGAAAGCCTGATTTTTGCCCTGCTCTGAATTTCTATTGACTTGCTCCGTCGATGCCTGGTTCCTGTTTACACCTGCTATTTTTAGCAACCTGCTAAAAATAGAAATTGTTCAGAAAGTCTTCAAATTTCATGGGTTGAATGCCCGAAGCGTGGTGATCGTGGCTGGATGCTGTTTTTGCTTGACTGTCGTGTTCTGCCCTTGATTCTAGGAAACCCTAATTTCTCTGTCTCGACCTGCTAAAAATAGCAATTATCTGATTTCTCATTCTCTGCAACTCTGTTTGTCTTGTAATTCGCGCCAAGGATCCCTCATCACATGTTTGATTTGTACCTGCTGAGATTTGATGCTGACCTACCACTTATAGCTGTTTTTGAAGTGACTTACTATTTATAGTAAGTGCTCATTTCTGAGACTTCCTTAGCTCCGTTTGAGTTGAAATTTGGACAGCGTGCTCCTTGTTGATGAACTTGCCTGTTTGCGCTAGCGTCCGAGGTTGACTTTCTATATATAGCCTATGTCGAGAACACCTTACTAAAAATAGCAAGTTCTCCGATTACCTTCAAATTTTGCCAACAGACAATCTGAAGGATACTGACCATGATGGATACTTCAGTTTTGGAGATTTTGACATCAGACTCCTCATTTTTAGCTCTCAAGCTCGAAACCCTAATTTTATGCATGTTCCTCAGATGAGCTCCGTTCGACCTCGTTTCAGTTGCATGATGATCAGTTTGCAATTCTGAAGTGCTGAGCAGCTGCCCAAGTGGTACCTGCTAAAAATAGAAAGTGGCCGAAAAAGTGACAGACTGGCTGCTGGATGATTTTGCATGTCATATTGCCCGAAAAATCTCGAAAAACCCAGAAAAACCCAGAAAAATCTCCAACATGCAAGCACTGGCTAAAAATAGTAAGTTTCTGAAAAGTGATCGGTTCCACTTGCATGTTACACCGTTGCGAAGCTCTTGGAAAACCCAGAAAGAATACGTCGACATGCGCTGAAGAAGTCTGCATGCAAACCCTAATATCGGCCTCCGAAGGCTGAATGCTGAAAGTTGTTATCCTGCTTTGCATGTCATATCACTGCGAAGGTCTCGAAAAACCCAGAAAGAATCTCCGGACATGCATCAAAAAATGTAACATATAGACCCTGGAATTTGCTCTGGAAGCCGGACTGCTAAAAATAGCAAGTCGTCCGTTTTTGCTCAAATTTTGTCAGAAATGAACTTGAGGTGTTCAAAATGTAATGGAGTTGTCAGAATGTGAAAATCTCGAGAAAATCAACCCTAAACTGACACTTACTAAAAATAGAAAGTTGGCAGAACTCAGTGAAAATTTAGGGGTTACTCGCTAAAAGCATTGTGATAGCACCGCTAGGCTCAAAAGCTGACCAACCAACTCAACCTGACCCCAAAGTAACCTAAAAACGTGAAACCCTAATTTTAGACTTGGCCAATTTTCGATTTAAGCTCGCAAACGGGAGTGTCCCCGGAAAGTAGATAGCAGAAAAGAAGCAGAACGAGAGAGAAAGAGAGAAGACCAAAGCCAAAAGACCAGAATGGAGCAAAAAAAATTAGGGGTCCCCATTTTAGATGGGGCGATGTGTGAAAAGGTCACAGTAGCAGGTAGTTAGGAAGAGTTGCCAACGGTTGATATCTCAACCAACCTCGGCCATCTATATATGTATCGTGTCATTTGTAGTCGAGGGACAATTGCTATGTATTGTTGAGATACTTCATGAAATCAATCAATCCATTGTGCTGTGCAATTACTCTTACGATTGTTCTATGATTCAAATGTGATTCATATTCTAGTACATGCACTATGTTTGTGAATTATGCTCGTTTACTCCCGTAGTACGTTGAACACTACCCAGTGAGTAAACAATATGAGTATTCACCCACTTGGTTTCTCCATTGCTCAAAATCCCCTTGCCCAAGATCATTTTAACTGCCGCTAGAATGAACGGATCATACTTCTTTAAGATCCTCTTAAGGCGTTGCTCAGTAATCTCCCCACGAAACGCCATCTCCCGCACATAGCTATCCAAATGAATCGGGGTATCAGTTCCAATGTTGGTCATTGTCTCAGCAGACATCTTCGTGACAAACTTAGACCGTTCCCCCATCGCAGCCCAAAAGCAATTCTTAAGAACGATGCAGAGACAAACATTCAATGCCGATGAGAAGAGAAGGCGTTCCCAAATTGGAGTTAAAGTAATCGAATGGAGGCGTCGATCATATCAAATCATAATTGCAAAGGCACGCATTAAGCTTGCCGTGCAAATAGCCAACCTGACAATGCAAGATCACGTCCTTTCTGCAGTTAGCAAGGCCCGATTTGAGTGATGTCTCAGACTCTAAAAGGTGGGCTTTGTAAAATGCCTTGCTAATTCATTATGGCAATCACAACATGCCCCGATTTGACGTTACCAATGCCAACATCATCCCATCCTGCCACGTTTATTCTTAATTAGGCAAGAGCTGTACTCTGCAGATTTTAGCCCAAGTGAAGCCATTCTAATGGTTATCCAGCCATCCCGCATGAGTGTGGGAAGGGGCTCACCCAACCACCCACTTAATAAATTTAATATTTATTATAAATAAAACTATAATATTTAGGTATAAAATAATAAATTATATTTTAATATAATAGATTATTTAATAATATATTTTTAATTTGCAATATATAAAATAGTCGTATCCAATTGTTTTCATATTAGGGGGTCTAAAAAATGGTTGTATCTGTGTCCATGCGACTTTGCTAATAAATTTATTTATGAGTATTCCTCTTAGTTACCGGTTTAGGTTCGGGTTTGAGGGTTCAGTCAAAATTTATGAGTATTTCTCTTAGTTACCAGGGTTCATTGATACAAAAACATATAAAAATCATAAATATATACATATTTGCAGTAGTAATTAAGTTCAAAATACACCACCATTTTAATAGTCAAATAACATAGGAAAATACACCACCATATTAATAGTCAAATATTAGTCAAACTCGAATGCCATGATATATATTAAAGTTAAAAAATAATAATGTCAAGTGTCACAATCAACCATCATTGATCAAATATCATAAAATCACTTACATGTGCACAAAATCACTTCCACCCAAGAGGGTTGCCCAGTCTTAATACCTAAGAGCCTATTTATAGCTATTGTTCTCACTTTAGTTTTATTTATTTTGTTTATTTGGCATGCGGAATAAAATAAGATCTAAAACTCTGCCCAGCAGCAGAAATTGCAAGTTACTATCATAAATATAAAGTCTTTTAATGACACAAGAAAATAAATGACTATCATAACAGGAGTTCTTTATATGACCTACGGAAAGTACCGATAACTTTTACTGAAATGTGTTATCTTAAGAAATCATAACTGAAGTTCTCTATATTTTAGTAAAAGTCCTCCAAACTTGGACAAACAAAAACTATGAAAGACAAGAGAGAGGATCACAATAAACTCTTTGGCTAATACAAGAAAGATAACTAATCTAGATTCAAAATAATAGGAAATTGATGCTTGTTAGGAACATCATTGTTCATGCATAATACCTTGAGTTTAACCTTTGAAAGATAAAAAGGGAGCTTTTGAAACTACATGGAACTCAAAGTTAAGTATAAAGTCTAAAGCTTAAGCTGTCTTGAAAAATGGTCACTAGTAAGAGTATATTTTTAATCATCCTCCAACATAAAGTATTGTTTAATTGAAGCAAAAAAAATACTAATGACAATTCCTTCTAGAAAATAAAGCTATATAGGATAGACAAAAAGAGCCTTGTTGTGCCATAAGAAATATTTGGGAAACTTGCCACGTCAATTCCTAGAGTGCACTTTTTGGAGTAAAAAACAAGTCAAAAAAACGAAAAAATAAATAAAATAAAACCAAAATTCATCGTATCTAGACGGGACGAGCCCAAATTCTGCCTGGGTTCGCTCGGGTTCATTCGGGTTGGACCCACAGGCTATGGGTCAAACCTTGTCCGAACCCACATGGGACTAGACTGTAATAACCCACCCTTAATTTTTTTTCAATTTTGCACCTGTTAGTGTTAGCCAAAATAACAATGGAAATCAACTAAGAAAAACTTCCTTTAGCCAAATCTCAATGTGGGCAAGGTGAGAGCATACGGTGGTAAGGTGTACATTGCATCAACTGAGAACATCCACTTGTTCAGTGGGGTGAGTGATAATCAATAACCAACGGAAAACAAATACCTTCCCCTTTTTGATCACCTAGATCTTGATGTGGGCAAGGTGAGAGCATACGGTGGTAAGGCTTTCAATTATGTGCTTCTAAAGAAAAACCACTTCTTTAGTGGGGTAAGTATATAATCTCCAATGCATAAAATGAAACCTCCGCTTATTCAACGGGAATAACAACTAGCAAAGAAAGTGTTGGCGGCAAGCCGACCAAGCAAAGAAAGATCCTCTGCTTATTCATCGGGCATAACATGAAAGTAAAGAAACTTCATCCGCTTATTGAACGGGCATAACATGAAATGTAAAGAAAGCTCAACCACTTATTCAACGAGAGCGCCACTTATTCAGTGGGGTGAGTGTTGATGTGATTTTTGTGACCGCACCAATCAGCAAAATAAAGTGTCCAACGGCTACTCCATTCTCTTTTGATCAAAGTATTCCGTATGCTAAGATTGCGAGAGAGATCGTACGTTCAACTCCAAGGTTCCTTCAATGCAATGGAATACACTCAGTTGGTTCGTTGTGATTTGTTGGTATTTCAAGGGGACTTATGCAATTTTTCAGCAGCGGACAACAGACAGTAGATTAAAGGGTTTCATGTGGTTCGAATGATTTGTTAGGTAAGTGCAAGTTTTCTAATACTAACTAGAAATATACTGAATTTAAATGGGTGTAGGGATAAGAAATGCTATAATCTACTCAAAGGCGTGGGAGATGGCGATCAATTCTCGTAGACTCCAACTAGGTTTTGCTTTGCCTCGCTTCGGACAACTTCCACAAAACTGGTGCAATCTTCAGAGGAGTAACTAGGGATATTCAAATAACGATTCAACATGCAGATACCATCACAACGACGCATACCAGCATTCAAACCGAAATTGAAGTTAGGTCCAAGATGTTCCAGTCGACCACACAAGGCAAACCCACTATCGGTGAGCCCGCTAGTGGTATGGATAAGCGAAGCTTGCTCAAATTAAACATCACACTCCACAATTACTAACTACTTGCATGAAATGAAATCTACTTTACTTTAAGCTACTTCAAGATTCTAAGTGAATTGGAAGGACGAAGAAGCCTCGCTAGCTACTCACAACAAAAGAAGAGATCACCATCAATGAAAACTCTTTTATTATGAAATTGTTCACAACAACTTCTTACAAAGTATTCAAATGGAAGACTTTCCTTCCTTTTCAATCTAAGCTAAACTATCAAACTATGCTAACCTTCTATTCTATCAATCTCTCTCTATTCCTTCTCTGCTATTCTAATCTCTAATACAAATGAGTGGGGATGCCCCTTTTATAGTTGGCCCAGTCCAACGGATGGCTTGGATTCAATTACAATGAAGGGCTCAGATTGAGCCACATAAACACTAACCCTAAAAATTGCCACCAAGAAGAGTGGAGTAATAAATGAGCAATTAATGTCCACCATCTTCTAGAAGATTCCTGTCCATAGACGCGTTCGCATTGTTCTTGTTCCTCTTCTTGACTGCAAACTAGATGAGTCTGATCATCATGGCTTCAACTTCTTGGACTGATATGGTAGGTACGTTCAGCTGTTTGACGATGATCTTCCTCCTAGCTATCACTCTTCAACTCTTCAACGCCCGAGCCTTCATCTTTTCCTTCATTCTGAACCTAGAAGATTTTCTTGGATTCAATCATTCCCGCTTGCCATTCGCCTGACTGCGTTGGGTGCATATTGGGTCTTTGAGGAGAAATTCCAACACTTGGCCATTTCTGATAACATCTGCCTTCATGATTTGGACGCAAGTGAGACATCATGGAGGGGCTTGAAACACGTAACTTTATCTCCTTTCAAGGTTGTAATATCATCTTGGATTACTTGCTTCATTGCTTCAAGTCATCGTTCTTTGGCCCTGACGTTCATCCTGCAAAACAGATAAAAAGAAGAGCATCAGAACACTTATAATAAAAGTTCACTTTACTCACTTGATATCCATGTTCTGATCTCCAAGGTCTGAGTGATTTAGTTCATCCTTTTCCTCTAGCAAACTTGATCATCAAATTCTTCATGCCTTAGCCAAAATTCCAACCCATCTGCTTTAGAAATAATTTATTTCCTCTAGAAAATTTATCAACCAGGCGCCCGAGTAAAATCTCCATCTTAAAGTCTCAGGCAAGGCGTGGAAAGTTTCAAAATCATCTCCTTGTCGAAGATATCCAAGACCCATACAAATTTTCATGTGTATACAAACGAAGGGGTTCATTTAATTTTTTTATTTTCAACCTTTGAAAAATATTTCTCACCAAAGTTTATCCTTATTCTTCTTTGGGCGTACTTCTCCCCTTTTGACACTTCGGAAATTTTTCAGATTACCCCTTCAAGCTGGGCGCCTTTGGACTTCTTTCCTGCCACTTGCAAAAGTTCAGAAGAATTTCCCACCTCCTAGCAAACTTTGGGCGCATTTAGAAGGTCCTCAGGGAATTTCACATCACTTAGAAAATTTTCACCATCATCTCTTCAACATGGGCGCATTTGGCCCCTCCTACTTCTATTTTGTTCATGCCTTAGAAGATTTTTGGTGCCACCATGCAAGTTGGGCGCATTTTACCAGTGGAGCTTCCATTTTTGCATACTTAGAAACTTTTTAAGTCACCCTTCACAAGGTGGGCGCATTTTGCTTGGGGTGGAGGAATTAACAATATTTAGCAACCTTTTTCTAGAGAGATTTCCATCATGGGCGCATTTGGGACCCTCTGCAGGAATTAACAATGACTTAGAAATTTTTTGTCACTACCTCTCTCCCTGGCGCATTTGAGGTATGGAGGAGGAACTAGCAACGCCTTGAAAACTTCTCATCACCTTGTCTTGATGAGGGCGCATTTAGAGGGTGGTGAAGGAAATTTCTAACACTTAACAACTTTTCCTTGATGCCTCTTAAGCTAGGGCACATTTAGCTAGGTGGGGAGGAATTCATGCCACTTAGAAACTTTTCTTCCAAGCCAGCTTCTTCTTGGGGGCGCATTTGAGGTGTGGAGCAGGAAGTTTCATGCCTTGGAAAATTTTTCATAGCTTCTTCTCCTTGAGGAGGGCGCATTTGGAGGGCTGAGCAGGAATATCATCAAGACTTAAAATATTGTCCATCCTTCTGCTAGTCATCTTGGGCACATTTCACAGGGGGTGAAGGAATTTTCTCAGACTTAGACATTTTTTAGCTTGCTCGCCCTTGTTTGCTATATTTAGTAAGTTTCTGATTTTCACTCTTCTAAAGCTTGGATTGATCTAAAATTTTAACCACAGGATCCTCATGACCTAGTTAATCTGTTCACATTTCCATCTTGTGTCAACCTGCTATTTATAGCCTGTTCTGGAGTTGATTTACTATTTATAGTAATTGCTTGGTTTCAGGACTTCTGCAACTCCGTTTAATTCGAAATCTGACTGACGTGATCCTCGTGGGTTGACTTGCCTGTTCATACTGGTGCCTTGCACTGACTTGCCATTTATAGCCTGTTTCTGGAATGCCTTACTATAAATAGTAAGTGCTCAAATTGCCTTCAAATTTCACCAGTGGAATCCTTGAAAGATATTGATCGCTGTGGGATACATTGGTTTTCGGAGATTTTGGCGTTTGACCCCTCATTTTAGGTCCCGAAGCTAGAAACCCTAATCTAACTTGCATGTCGATCAAATGACCTCTGTTTGACCCCGTTTCTGTTGCATGTCGCCTTGTTCGTGATACTGAAGTGTTGGGCAGCCGCCGGAGTGGTCCTGCTAAAAATAGTAACTCCCTGAAAAAGTGATTAACTCTGCTTGCATGTCACCCTGTTGCGTAGCTCTTGAAAAACCCATAAGGAATAACTTGACATGCGCTGAAAAGTCCTGCATGCAAACCCTAAAAATAGCCTCTAAAGACAGCTCCTGAAAATGGTCCTAATCCTAGTTTGCATGTTACATCACTGCAAAGCTTTCAAAAAACCCACAAAGAATATCCAGACATGCGTTGAAGATTCCAACATGCAAACCCTAAAAATAGCCTCCGAAGTGAAGACTGCTGAAAGTTATCATCTCATCTTGCATGTTATATCATTGCGTAGGTCTCAAAAAACCCAGAAATATTCTCTAGACATGCACTAAAAAACTTCACATGCAAACCATAAAATCTGCTTCTGAAGGTGATACTTGCTAAAAATAGAAAGTTGTCAGATATGGCTCAAAATTTGCTGGCAAGCAGTTAAAGGTGCTCAGAATGCAATGTAGCAGTCGAAATTTTCATTAATGCTGAGAAAATGTCCAAATCAGGTACTTACTAAAAATAGTAAGTTGTCAGAATTCAGTAAAAATAGTACTTACTCTTAAACACAAGATTCTCACAGAGTTGCATGAGTCTCCAGTGGGTGGTCATTCAGGATTTTTGAAGACATATCATTGAGTCAAGCAAGATTTTTTTGGGAAGGGCTAAAAGGTGATGTTCAAAAATTTGTGGCTGAATGTTTGGTTTGTCAAAGGCATAGATGGCAGACTTGCCAAAAACTCGCGAGTTTTTTTTCAAAACGAGTTTTTGGTGCAAGTACTCGCGTGGAAAAACTCGCCGAGTTTTTCAAAAAAACACGGAGTGTTTTTTAAAAAAATTCGGCCTCTTAGCAAAAAGAAACTTGCAAGCGGAATAAAGGCAATTTCAATTTATTTTTTTGTGGTTTGTGTGGTTTTCAAGGTCTTAATTTGGTCTTTTTCAACATTATTTTTTGCCACTCAAAAAATCATGAAAATGAGGTGCGCCATGGAGTTTTGTATGGACCCCGCGAGGGGCGCTGCCCCTCGACCTCACTGGGGGCGTTGCCCCTAGACCCTTGCGAGGGGCGCTGCCCCTCGACCCCACTGGGGGCGCTGTCCCCAAATCCCCACGAGGGGCGTTGCCCTTCAACCCCGCTAGGGGTGTTGCACCTAGACCCCCACGAGGGGCGCTGCCCCTCGACCCCGCAAGGGGCATTGCCCCTAGACCCCCACAAGGGGCATTGCCCCTTGACTCCATTGGGGGCATTGCCCTCAAACTCCCATTGAATTCATTTGATTTTCTAGGTACTCTCTAAGTCCAAGTTTCCAAGTTTGCCTACAAGTCTTCATCTATAATATCGTCTAGTTCTACCGCTCCCCTAGTTTTCACTAGACATGGGAAAGAGGAAGATGTAAATTTATAAAATATATTAATGTAGTATTTAATTTCACTTTTACAAAAACAATTTGCTATTTTCATTTTGTTTCAGAATATCAACATCAATGCATTCGACATGAGGATGCCATTTTGTACCCAATTTGCTTTCAAATCAATCAAATACAACTAGACTCAACTTGCTTCTTTTATGTACTCATTTATTGACTCATTGGATGCATCTTATCTTTGAATTTTGCAAAAAAAATGCATTTTTAGTGAAGTTTAAGCAATTTTTTAAGTTCCCGAGTTTTTTGCCTAGTTTTTTCCGAGCCGAGTTTTTCGGGCTTGCCAAATACTTGCAAGCGCCGAGTATTCCAACTATGGTCAAAGGAATAAAGGGGAGACAATTAAGACACCAGGTCTCTTGCAACCCTTATCTATTCCTAGTCAGCGTTGGGAAGAGGTATCCATGGACTTCATCATAGGGCTTCCGAAACCTAAAGTTGCTAATGTCATCATGGTAGTTGTTGATCGCCTCACTAAATATGCACA
The DNA here is from genome assembly GCA_007258455.2 of Sequoia sempervirens. NCBI lineage: Eukaryota > Viridiplantae > Streptophyta > Pinopsida > Cupressales > Cupressaceae > Sequoia > Sequoia sempervirens. The sequence goes on along the minus strand of VDFB02358134.1, from coordinate 90,119,470 downwards.
TTTCATTGCATTATCACATCCTTTTACAGCAAGTGCAGTGGCAAAATCTTTTTTGGAGAATATCCAAAAGCTACATGGTACACCTAAGGTTACTGTTAGTGACCGTGATCCTATCTTCACTAGTCACTTTTGGAAAGATTTATTCTCATGTTTGGGTACTCAATTGGCTCATAGCTCTTCATACCACCCTCAATCAGATGGGCAAACTGAGGTTGTTAATAAGTGTTTGGAAGGATATCTACGTTGTTTCACTTCATAGAAACAGTCTCAATGGGTAGATTAGCTACCACTTGCAGAATGGTGGTATAACACTTCTTTTCATAGCTCATCAAAAATGTCTCCATTTTTGGCACTTTATGGATATCATCCTCCTTCCATCACATCATCACTAAAGGTGTCACCAAGAGTTCAGGCAGTAGAAGACCACTTGCTTCATCAACAACAAGTACTTTCAGGACTCAAGGAGAATTTAGCCATGGCACAAAATCGAATGAAACAATAGGCAGACCAACATCGTAGTGAAAGAAGTTATAAAGTTGGGGATTGGGTCTTCTTGAGATTGCAGCCTTATAAGCAAATCTCACTAAAGCAACAAAAAAAGAATAATAAGTTGTCTCCAAGGTATTATGGTCCATACCAAATCATGCAAAAGATCAGTAGTGTTGCCTACAAGCTAGAGTTGCCACCAACAACAAAGATACATCCAGTTTTTCATGTTTCTTGTTTTAAAAAGGTAATTGGGCATAATATTCCCACTCAAACAACACTACCAGAGCTCGATGAAGAAGGAAGAATCATTTTGGAACTAGAGTGCATTCGTCAAACATGCACAAAGAAGCTGAGGAATAAAACTCTCACTGAGTATCTCATCTAATGGAAGAATTTACCAGTCGAAGATGCCACATGGGAGGACGAGGAGTTCATTCAAAAGGATCCAAACTTGATTAGCATTGAGGACTGCTTCTTTGAAGAAGGGGGGCATGCTACGCCCTTAATATTAGTGTACATTTGGTTATGAATAGTTGGCTTGTGGCTATCTTAACTCTCTATTAAGTCATATTATCATTAGTATATTGTTATTTTGTTGTTTAGGTCGGCCTAAGACTTATATAGGTGTGTCTAAGTCGGCCTAGGTGATATCCTAGGCATAAATAGGTATATATAGGAGGTTGTGAGTCTTGTTTCATTAGCAAGTTGTGAAGTGTGTTCTCATTAGAGATATTTGGAGGTTTGCCCCCTCGAAGTGGCTTGTTATTCTTAGTTATTATCAAGAATTTGCAGCATATTTCATATTATATTCTTCTATTGTGCAAGTTATTTCATAACACCGAGACGCTGAACTATGGTTTGATATGAGAGACAATATCGACTATTCTGGTACAACGGTATATGTATCCTAAAACTCCTGATCCCTTTATCATGCGACTTCTCTTATCATGGTGGTGAGTGAAATCAAGGAATATCGTCCAAAATTGATTAATAATGATCGCCCAATTAGAATATGAATATTTATTGGTATTACTATCTTTTCCCATAGACGGTGGCTTAGGAGAATCAGTGAGGCAAGCAGGTAGGTGTCGATTCTAAGGAGTTTAATTTGAGTTTTGACTTGCCATGTAAGGTTATCATAGATGCTATGTGTAATGTCCCTTACTATTGAGATATTGTAATGTTTAATGTTTATAATTTTATATTGATAATCGTAATCCTATCATTTATAATTTTATAATGATGTTTTAGGTTATTTTATTATCTTGTTCTAGACATTATTACAATGATTATAATATTTATTTATATCTATCTTCATAATTATAATATTATCTTTGACAATTATAATTATAATGGTTAGTTTATATTTTTAAATATACTTTTGTTTTTGTTATCCGAATGTCACAATTTCGGGGACATGACAGTCCTCCCCTCCCAAATTTGTTTGTCCTCAAGCAAAACATCTTAGTTTTTCCAATTAGGGATGCCCTAGATTTATATGCCTAATCTAATATTTCCTACCAAGTTGAGGTCATGATTGTTTTTATCCCTAGGATATCTCGTATGGTAAGTTTGTATTGGCCCTTTCTTTCATAGGGTGGTAGGATTATGCTCTAATACCACTGTAATGGCCCTTGCCCTGCTTTGCCCTAGATTTTTCTTGTTGCTTAGGGTTAGGGTTTCCTCTTTTTCAAGTAAATGTTTTCTTTAATGAAGTGACCTTGGCTTGAAATCTGCATTCACCAATTAACAACATTTTCACATGTACATTTGTTTGTTAGCAATAATATCTAGATTTCCAAATTATAAACATAATCATAAATGCAATTAAGAAGACATATGAGGAGTGGCAGGGGTGGATCTGCCCTGAAGTCCTTTGCCAAGCCCAAGAGATTGTGTACTATTGTGACCTTTTCACACATCACCCCATTTAAATGGGGACCCCCTAATTTTTGCTCCGTTCCTCGTCTTTTGGCTTTGGTTTTTTCTCTCTCTCTCTCTCTGTCTCTCTCTTCTACTATCTGCCTTTCCGAGGATGTGCCAGTCTTTGAGCTTAAACGTGAGATTTTGGCTAAGTCTGAGAATTAAGGTTTGTATTTTTAGTCAATTCGAAGTCAAATGGAGTAAGTAAATTGGAATTTGAGCTTCACGTTGCAGTCAATAAGCTCCCAATAGGTTCCCAACAAAATTTCAGTGAATTCTGACAACTTACTATTTTTAATTTGGGGCATTTTCTCAGCACTGTTGAAGTTCTATCTATTACACTGCATCTAGGACACGTCAGGTTGTTTGTCTGCAAATTTTGAGCTGAAACGAACAACTTTCTATTTTTAGCAAGGTCACCTTCAGAGGCAGATTTTAGGGTTTATATGCAAAGTTTTTCAGTGCATGTCTTGAGATTCTTTCTGGGTTTTCTGAGACCTACGCAATGGTATAACATGCAAGGTGAAATGATGACTTTTAGCGCTAAGCCTTTAGAGACTATTTTTAGGGTTTGCATGTTGTAGTTTTAAATGCATGTCTGGATATTCTTTGTGGGTTTTTTGAAAGCTTCGCAGTGGTGTAACATGCAAACCAAGATTAGGACCTTTTTTAGGTGCTATCTTCAGAGGCTATTTTTAGGGTTTGCATGTAGGACTTTTTAGCGCATGTCAGGTTATTCTTTATGGGTTTTTCAAGAGCTACGCAGTGATGTGACATGCAAGCGAGATGATCACTTTTCAGAGACTTACTATTTTTAGCTGGATCATTCCGGCAGTTGCCTAGCACCTCAGTATCACGAACAGAGCAACATGCAATAGAAATGGGGTCAAACGAAGGTTATTTGATCGACATGCAAGTCAGATTAGGGTTTCCAGCTTCGGGACCCAAAATGAGGGGTCAAATGCCAAAATTTTCAAAAACCAGTGTATCCCATTGCGATCAGTATCTTTCAAGCTTTCCACCGGTAAAATTTGAAGGCAATCGGAGCACTTACTATTTATAGTAAGTCTCTTTTGAAACAGGCTATAAATAGTAAGTCAGTAGCAAGCGCCAGTGTGAACGGGCAGGTCATCCCATGAGGGTCACGCCATTCAAATTTCAAGCTGAATGGAGTTGTGGAAGTGTGAAATTGAGCAGTTACTATAAATAGTAAAACAGCTTCAGAAACATGCTATAAATAGCAAGTTAGCTCGAGACGGCAGTGTGAACAGATCACCTAGGTCATGAAGATCCTGTGGCGTGAATTCCATATCAATCCAAGCTTTAGAAGTACGAAAATCAGAGGGCTTACTAAATATAGTAAATCAAGAGTGAGCAAGTTGGAAAAACGCCTAAGTCTGAAGAACATCCTCCTCCACCCTCAAAATGCGCCCTCAGGTTGAGAAGTTGATGAAATTTTTTCTAAGTTTGAAGTTTGTCCTGCTTCACCCCCAAAATGCGGCCATGACTGGGAGAAGGTTAAAAAAATTTTAATTGTTGAAGTTTGTGCTGCTTGAACCCTGAAATGTGCCCATCTTCAAGTTGCTAGGTGATGGAAAAAGTTTCTAAGGCATGAAAACATCCTCCTCCACCCTCAAAATGCGCCCTGAAGGAGAAATAGGATGAAAAAATTCTTAAGTTTGAAGTTTGTCCTGTTTGACCCCCAAAATGCGCCCTCAAGGAGAAGAAGGTTGAAAAAAAAATTCTAAGTGTTGAAGTTATCCTCCTCATACCCCTAAATGCGCCCAAGAAGAGAAAGAGGGTGAGAAAGTTTCTAGGACAAAAGTGTTGACTTCCTCCTCCACCCTTTGAATGCGCCCCATGCTAGGATTGAAGTCTAGGCAAGTCCAAAGGCGTTGAAGTCAAAGTTCATTCACCACATGCTAAATGCACCCAAGATGAAAGTGAAATGGAGTAAAAGTTGTTAAGTGAAGTTAATTCCACCTCTACCCCCTCAAATGCGCCATCATCTGGAAGAGGTGATAGTAAAATGTCTAAGGCATGAGTTATTCCTGCTCATACCCCAAAATGCGCCCAACTACAAGAGGCATCAAGGAAAAGAAGTTAAGTGTTAAGTTAAATCCTCCTTGACCCCTGGAATGCGCCGTCATCTAGTCAAGGTGAAGAAAAAGAGTTAAGGCGTCAAAGTTCCTTCACCACCCCCAAAATGCGCCCAAGGTGAAGGTGGGTGGAGTAAAAGTAGCTAAGGCGTGGGTAAATCCTCCTAAACATGCTAAATGCGCCCAAGTGCAGGGTGAAGTTAAGACTTATGCTAGGCGTTAATTCCTCTTCAACATGTAAAATGCGCCCAAGGATATTGAAGGTGTGAGCTCTGTGAAAATTGTCTAAGGCATGTAAAATCCCTCTGGACCCCTTATATGCGCCCATGCTAGAGATGATAAAATATTTTTCTAAATATTTAAATTCCACCTTCCTTAGAGGATTACGCCTAGGCTTGAAGAAGTGATGAAATTTTCTTGAGACATGGATAAAATTGGCAGTTGATGAGTCAAAATACTCCAGCTTCATGAGATTGAGGAAGATTTTCAAGGCCAAGCTAGGAAAATACGCCCAGAGATGAAGAATGAAGATAAATTTGATGGCAAAATATTTTTCGAAGGTGTAAAATTCAAAAAATTAAATGTACCCCTTCGTCTGTATACACATGAATTTTTCATTTTCTGGGAGGAATTTTCTTCTGGGTATTGAGTATCTTCATCGAAGAGATGATTTTGAAACTTTTTACGCCTTGCCAAGGACTTGAGAATGGAGATTTTACTCGGGCGCCTGGTTAATGAAGTTTCCTAAGGGAAATAAATTATTTCTAAGGCAGATGGGCTGGAAAATTGGCTAAGGCAAAGAAGGGGTATCATGTTGGTTGGAAAATTTTCTAAGGCAGAGAGAAATCAAGCAGCACCCCTCTAGACACACCGTCAAGTTGGATAAAAGTTTCTAAGGCACAACTTCAAGGTTCACAAGAAGCAAAGTACACCCAAGGGGTATAGGATGGGTGAATTTCTCTAAGGAATGAAAATGGAAGCTTAGGTCCCCAGGTGCGCCCTGAGAAAAGTTGAAGATATGAGTGAAACGATAAGATGAAAATGTGTCATAGGTCCCTAAATGCACAGGTGTTGAAAGGCTATGAAGAAGGCAAAGTTTGCTAGAGAAAAGCGATGAACCCTATCAGATCCGGAGATCACTTAGACCTTGGAAGTCAAAGCATGAAAATCAGGTAAGTGAGGTGAATTTATATTATGAAGTGTTATGATGCTCTTCTCTTGCTTGTTTTGCAGGGTGAACACCAAGGCCAAGGCATGATGACTTGGGGAGATGGAGCGAGTACTTGGAAGAAATGGGTAAGTGTTGACCCAGTATGCACCCAACTCAGGAAGGCGAGTGGCAAAGGAGAACAGGTTGAGTCCAAGATTGGAGAATTCTTTAAGATGAGGATGAAGAAATGATGAAGACCTAGGCGTTAAAGAGTCATCCTCAAGCACTAAAACACCTTCAAGACTAAGAATGAGGAGTGAACAAAAGGCTTCAATGTTAAAGAATGACAACGGAATGGGCGAAAGAGCAAAGCAAAGAAATCCCCCTTGAGTGTAAAGTCCTTCGATGACCCAAAAGATGTTCTCCAACGTGCTTCGTACAACTCAAGATGCAGTGGTAGGAAGGAAGAAAATCACCATCAAACGAGAAAGAGGTTGTAGGCTTGAAGTTAGATCAAGAAAGTGCTTGCTATATCCATTCAGGAAGTTGAAGCAGTGTTGACCAAACTCGGGCCGTTTGTAGTGGGAGAAAGAACAGTGCGAACGCATTTCCAGACAAGAGCATTCTAGAGGATGGTGGACATTAATTGCTCATTTATTACCCCACTCTTCTTGGTGGCGGTTTTTAGGGTTAGGGTTTATGTGGCTTAATCTGAGCCCTTCATTGTAATCGAATCTGAGCCGTCCACTCGATCGGGCCAACTATAAAAGGGGCATCCCTCCTCATTTGTATCTAATTAGAATAGCAGAGAAGGAATAGAGAGAGATTGATAGAATAGTGGGTAGCATAGTTTGATAATTTAGCTTAGATTGAAAAGGAAGGAAAGTATTCCATTTGAATACTTTGTAAGAAGTAGTTGTGAACACTTTCATAATAAAAGAGTTTTCATTGATGGTGATCTCTTCTTTGTTATGAGTAGCTAGCGAGGCTTCTTCATCCTTCCAATTCACTTAGAATCTTGAAGTAGCTTAAAGTAAAGTAGATTTCGTTTCATGCAAGTAGTTAGTAATTGTGGAATGTGGTGCTCGATTTGAACAAAACTTCGCTTATCCATACCACTAGCGGGCTCGTTGATGGTGGGTTTGCCTTGCGTGGTCAACTGGAACTTTGTGAACTTAACTTCAAATATGGTTTATATGTTGGCATGCATCGTTGTGATGGTGTCTTCATGCTGAATCGTGATTTGAATATCTTTGGTTACTCCTCTGAAGATTGCACCAGTTTTGTGGAAGTTGTCTGAGGCGAGGCGAAGCAAAACTCGGTTGAAGTCTGCAAAAATTGATCACCATGTCCCACACCTTAGAGTAGGATTATAGCATCTCCTATCCCTACACTCATTTAAATTCAGTTCATTCCTGGTTAGTGTGAGGAAACTTGCACTTACCTGCCGAATCATTCTAACCACGTGAAGCCCTTAATCTGCTATCTGCGGTTAGCTGTGGAACAATTGCGTAAGTCCCCTTGAAATACCAGCAAAATCACATTTAGCCAACTGAGACTATCCAACACCTAGAAGGAACCTTGGAGTTGAATGCACGAACTTTCTCGCAATCTTAGTGTGCTGGATACTTTGATCAAGAGAGAATAGGGTAGCCGTTGGCAACTTTATTCTGTGTTGGTGCGGTCACCAAAATCACATCAACATGTACCACAATCTTCTCTTCTTGGTGACTTAGTAATTGCATTCTCCACCCATGTTATCGCCTTAGAAGACACTTAACCTATTGGGGACAGTCGGGGGAGTGTTTAAGTGGTCTACGCTTACCACCCCTCCATGGCCTCGGCAGTTTCTTAAGTGGGACCTCGACCCCTCCATGGCCCATCCATGCCTTTGGACTGGGCAGAACCTTAAGTGGAAATTCCACCCCTCCATGGCCCATCCTTGCCTTGGGTTCCAGGGCTGGAATCTTAAGTGGGGTTTTTAGGCACCACTTTCCTAACACCCTTCCTCCCAATAAGTTGGCAAACACTCATGAGGACAATCTTTAAACAATTAGATATATTTGCATTCATCCAGTATTAATTTCATGAACAAGTCATTGCCTATAATCAATATAATACTAAGAGAAATCTATACCAATCCATAGAACTATAATCATAATAACTTTAATGAATTCTTGCATAAATAATCATATAAGCATACTTAACTAGTGCATACAATTATGAGTTAAGAGATATATAAATTTCTGCATAATGCTAGTCTTTTCAAGCTTTCCATTAAATGGCACATAGGAAGAAGGATTCCCTGTCTACGATTACTGTACAGTGGCTTTGCCATTCTAAAGTTAGATACAGGCATCTAGAAACGGGTCAGTCACTAAGGGGAATTCATCATTTATCTCAAGGAGGTTTACAAGATTTAGTCATAACGTCTATCTACCCAAGAGTATTGATGAACAGTTATCAAGGCAACATATTTGGAAATGCTAGAATATTATTGACTAAGCGATATAGTCTCACCTGGTTGTTGTATAATGTCCCCTTTCCGGTTTATCTTAAAGTTCTGGCTTTAGTCTTCTAGATTAAGATGGTCAATAGATTTAGAGTCAAGATTCTGTTGATGTAGATAAGCAATTATCTGATATAATTTCTGATGTGTAATGTGCAATAATAAATGGTTCTGAAGCTGGGGAATGGGCTAATCGATATCCCTGATCTTTTGTAAATATATGCATATGAAGATGAATTGTACGATGGTTATTACAATCACTGTTTTTGAAATAAATGTTTTTAACTTAGGTGATATGAGTCTTGGCTGTGTATCGGGTATCCACCTATTATTACACAGCCGGTGTTAGAGATTACTTCACTCCTTAAGAGTGCTCCACACTTAAAAGGTATTAAATGCTCAGCCCATCGATGATCCATCTCTATCCTGCTACTGTCGGCTGCTATACTTAGGTATTCCAAAATTCTTAACCTTTCTTATTTCCTTCTATTCTCCATGATCATCAGCTTTGAGGATGTCTCACTTTAATATCCTCGAAATGGCTAAGAGACGGGGCCCTTTAGGGATGTGTCTCTTAGTTTAGTGTTGATCGTTGTTGTCTTAAACTAATTTATATCGGCATTTGATCCTTAGTAAATGAACCAGACGGCTATATATATCGAAAATATAGAGTAAGCTAGAAAGGCCAACGTCAACTACCAGAGTTAATCGACGACCCCAAATGCTCTCTTAACACCTAAATCGCTGATTCAGACCATGTTGCCATCAAATCAATCAAGAGGTAACTTCTTACACACTTTCTTAACACTAGTAATGCTCTTTCATGAAGTATTGGCACAATAATCTCCAATGCAAGGCTTGAAGGATGAAACTCTAGTGGCAATTACGTTTAGAGTACCCCGATAGCTTTTATTCGTTGAAGACAACCTGAGATGCTTAACTATGGTTTGATATGAGTGACAATATCGGCTATTCTGGTACAACGGTATATGTATCCTATAACTCCCAATCCCTTTATCATGCGACTTCTCTTATCATGGCGGTCAGTCAAATGAAGGAATATCGTCTGGAATTGATTAATAATGATCGCCCAAGTAGAATATGAATATTTATTGGTATTACTATCTTTTCCCATATACGGTGGCTTAGGAGAATCAGCGAGGCAAGCAGTTAGGTCCCGATTCTAAGGAGTTTAATCTGAGTTTCGGCTTGCCACGTAAGGTTATCATATATGCTACGTGTAATGTCCCTTACTATTAAGATATTGTAATGTTTAATATTTATAATTTTATATTGATAATTGTAATCTTATCATTTATAATTTTAGAATGATGTTTTAGGTTATTTTATTATCTTGTTCTGGACATTATTACAATGATTATAATATTTATTTATATCTATCTTTTTGTAATGTCCCCTTTTCAGTAATGATCTCTTTATGGTCTGATAGCCTATTTCCGGAAATCTGTAGGCTACTCAGATGTGCTAAATCTAGGGTGTCCATTTTCAGCAAGTCTTGCTTCCAGCTTAGTTCAGTTTTCTATGAGTTTTGTTGTGGATTTACTATTTATAGCAGTTGGCTATTTTTAGTAACTTTGATTGTGGCAGTGGCATCATCATCAGTTTAGTTTTGGCTTTGGTCTCGGTTATCTTCATGGACTGAGTTTATACTTAGTAATTTTTTATGTTTCTCAGTTGTACCCCCATGCCTAGGAATGATCACTTCAGGTTGTTTTAAAATAGGGACATTAAGGGGTCAATGGTGTATTTAATGAATTATTAAATGCTTTATTATTGCATTTTTATGTTGGATGCCTAAAGGAGGTTGAATTAAGTTTTATTTCAAGAAAAAAGAAGGTAAAATGCTTATGGTGGCGTCCCATTTGGAAGTTGAAGTGATTCAACTTCTTGGAATTTGAAGAGTCTCTTGTTGCTTCATTTGCCAACTGAAGCCTATATATTGATGTTTTATGATGAGCTGATTATGCATATTTTTGAAGAGCAAAGTTATGGTGCTGTAATGAATCCAGAACCTGGCTAAGGGGAAGCTTAGCAAATCATTCTTTCTTCGGGCCTGAAACTATGGCTTCCTAGGAAGATTTCTTAAGACCATGCTTCATTAAGGAGTGTGGATAGTGCTCAATGGTGATTTTATTAACAAACAGATTGCTGATTTATAATCTGTTTGTACTGCGGTTGTAATTGGCTGAAGCAAATTTATACTCATAGCTTCGCCACTGATTTTTGTTTCGTTCTGGGTATTTGCCTGAGCTATATGTCTGTGTGGGGCGCCTCTTTCTGCAAAGTTTGAGATTTTATTTCGAACTGCTGATTTTTTTAGAGAAGGTCGACTTCTCCAAGGAGTCTGTACTTTCCCGTGGTTGCATTGGGATTCGAGCCTTCTGTTATCTTTTTATTCTAGTTCATCTCTTTGATGGATTATGGACGCCTAGCTCTTAGCTGTTGTTCGCCTGTGGTATGAGAGCTTTCAGAGTTGATTTGACAAAGTTACGTCCATTTCTATGAGGTTTGACATTGCTGGTCTGATTTTCTGTTTATTCTGTTTCTTATCAGACTTATTAAATATTGGTATTTTGCTGGTTGTGCTTCAATTTCATATCATTTAATCATTGTAAATGTTAGAGGAAGTGATACTCTAACTATTGGTTGATTTAGGAAGCATATCTTTGAGTTTTGCAGCTTATTTTCATTATTGTAAAGCTGATTAGTAGTACTAACAACTCTTTCTTTATTGCTGTAATTTTATATCTGTTTTACACTCCCACAATTGAGTGGTCGAGTTTTATAATAAACATCTTTCTTGTTTGTAATTTCCCCCCACATTATAAGTGGTTGTGTGGACAGTATTGCCCCCACGTTAATAAGTGGAAGAGTGGATTTAAAGGCTGGCTTACCGCCTAATAATTGTTATAAACTCACCCATTGAATAAGTGGTGTATCCCCACCGCTTGTGGATGCCTGCATCAATAGATGAATTGTATTTCAGTTCAGTTTATTTTTAACAAACCTTTGACCATATGCTATCACCTCACCCACATTGGGATCTTGGTGAATATTCTTGGTTAGAGTTACTTCTTGGCTGATTTTCATTTGGAGCTAACGCTAATCAGTGTTTGGTTGCTGATTTGTATGTTAAGTTTGGAAAAAGTTAAGGGGGAATATTTCACTTTTTAATTATAATATTGTCTTTGACAATTATGATTATAATGGTAAGTTTATATTTTTAAATATACTTTTGGTTTTGTTATCATAATGTCACGATTTCGGGCACATGACAATCCTCTCCTCCCAAATTTGCTTGTCCTCAAGCAAAACATCTTAGCTTTTCCAAATAGGGATGCCCTAGATTTATATCCTTAATCTAATATTTCCTATCAAGTTGAAGTCATGATTGTTTTTATCCCTAGGATATCTCTTATGGTAAGTTTGTATTGGCCCTTTCTTTAATAGGGTGGCAGGATTACGCTATGATACCACTGTAATGTCCCTTGTCCTGCTTTGCCCTAGATTTTGCTTGTTGCTTAGGGTTAGGGTTTCCTCTTTTTCAAGTAAATGTTTTCTTTAATGAAGTGACCTTGGTTTGAAATCTGCATTCACCAATTAACAACATTTTCACATGTACATTTGTCTGTTAGCAATAATATCTAGATCTCCAAAATATAAACATAATCATAAATGCAATTAAGAAGACATATGAGGAATGGCAGGGGTGGATCCGCCCTGAAGTCCTTTGCCAAGCCCAAGAGATTGTGTACCACAATCTTCTTTTCTCGGTGACTTAGTAACTGCATTCTCCACCCATGTCATCACCTCAGAAGACACTTAACCTATTGGGGACAGTCAAGGGAGCGTATAAGTGGTCTAGGCCTACCACCCCTCCATGGCCTCAGCGGATTCTTAAGTGGGACCCCCACCCTTCCATGGCCCACGCATGCCTTTGGATTGAGCGGAACCTTAAGTGGAACTTCCACCCCTCCATGGCCCATCCTTGCCTTGGGTTACAGGGGCAAAATCTTAAGTTGGGTTTTAGGCACCACTTCCCTCACACCCTTCCTCCAAATAAGTTGGCAAACACTCATGAAGACAATCTTTAAACAATCAGATATATTTGCATTCATCTAGTATTAATTTCATGAACAAGTCATTGCCTATAATCAATATAATACTAAGAGAAATCTATATCAATCCATAAAACTATAATCATAATAACTTTAACGAATTCTTGCATCAATAAACATATAAGCATAATTAACTAGTGCATAGATTTCTGAGTTAAGAGATATATAAATTTCTGCATAATGCTAGTCTTTTCAAGCTTTCCATTAAATGGCACATAGGAAGAACGCAATATATATAGAACTTCAGAAAACAACCATATTTGCGACAATAGTATATAATATGGATTTCTTGTCTACGGTTACTATGCAGTGGCTTTGCCATTGGAAAGTTAGATATAGTCATCTTGAAACGGGTCAGTCACTAAGGGGAATTCATCATCTATCTCTTGGAGGTTTACAAGATTTAGTCATAACGTCTATTTACCCAAGAGTATTGATGAACAGTTATCAAGGCAACATATTTGGAAATGCTAGAATATTATTGACAAGTGATATCGTCTCACTTGGTTGTTGTGTAATGTCCCCTTTCCGGTTTATCTTAAAGTTTTGGCTTTAGTGTTCTACATTAAGACTAAGTTACCGGAATCGTGGCTTTACCCTCCCGATTTCAGGTACGGGACGTATCAAATTGGATACCTCCCAGATTCGCTATGGAATTAGGTAGGGTTCGAAATTTCCCTGGCAGAAACGCTTCCACCATGCCGTTGATGAATTTGGACTTTTTTTTGAACGACGTGATGAATTTGTAGCCTTTTCCCAAGTGTTTGGCGCATATTCCGAATTATTTTTTCACTTTTTCGCGTCACAAGAAAACACGCCTTAACCCTAAGCCGTATTATTCTACACACAACACATTTGTTTCTTTCGGTTTTTTTTCTGAAAGCTCAGCTCTTTGTGGACTTCATCGAAGCTTGTTGCAGGACGACGTGGGCTGGGAGATGATGCAGGCTGGGAGACGACGCGAGTTGCAGGTTCGGCGACAGATTTCTTTGCCAGCCGCAAATTTTTTGAGCACCATCTAATCATTTAAAAAAATATTTATATTCACATTTTAAAACTTTAAACAAATGAGTGGGTTGGTTTTAAATTTTTTTAAAGGTTTATTTATTATTTAATATTGTGTGGTGTAAATATGAAATTATACGATCAGAAAAACACACTTTTAAATTATCTATTATTTAGTAATTTACACTTATATTATTTTATTTATTATTTAATATAGGTATAAATATTAAATTGAATTATTTTATTTATAGGTGTAAATAATAATGTTTTATTTGTTTAAATTAAATTATTTTATTTATTATTTTAATATAGGTGTAAATATTAAATTATTATATGTATAATGTATATAGTAATATTATTATGATATTAATTATATTATAAAAAATATATTAATATATTGTAAAATTATAATTATACTGATTTTCTATGATTTTTATATGTTTTTGTAAGGATGTACCCAAACGTACCCACACCCAAAAAAAAATTATGCTGTACCAGCGTACTGTACCTGTACCCGTACCCGATTCGGCAACTTAGCATTAAGATGGTTAATAGATTCAAAGTCAAGATTATGTTGATGTACATAAGCTATTATTTGATATAACTCCTGATGTGTAATGTGCAATAATAAATGGTTTTGAAGTTGGGGAATGGGCTAATTGATGTCCTTGATCTTTTGCCAATATATGCATATGAAGATGAATTGTATGATTGCTATTACAATCACTATTTATGAAATAAATCTTTTTAACGTAGGTGATATTTGTCTTGGCTGTGTATGGGGTATCCTCCTATAATTACACAACCGGTGTTAGAGATTACTTCACTCCTTAAGAGTGCTCCACCCTTAAAAGGTATTAAATCCTTAGCCCATCGATGACCTATCTCTATGCTGCTACTGTTGGCTGCTATACTCATAGGTATTCCATAATTCTTAACCTTTCTTATTTCTTTCTACTCTCCATGATTATTGCCTTTGAGGATGTCTCCCTTTAATATCCCTGATATGGCTAAGAGACGGGGCCCTTTAGTGATGTGTCTCTTAGTTTAGAGTTGATCACTGTTGTCTTAAAACTAATTTATATTGGCATTTGATCCTTAGTAAATGAACCAGATGGCTATATATATAGAAAATATAGAGTAAGCTAAAAAGGCCCACGTCAACTACCGGAATTAACTGATGACCCCAAATGCTCTCTTAACACCTAAATTGCTGATTCAGACCATGTTGCCATGAAATCGATCAAGAGATGACTTCTTATACCCTTCCTTAACACTAGTAATGCTCTTTCATGAAGTATTGGCACCATAATCTGCAAGGCACGAAGGATGAAACTCTAGTGGCAATTACGTTCAGACTACCTCGATAGCTTTTATTCATTGAAGACAACCTGGGACGCTGAACTATGGTTTGATATGAGAGACAATATCAGTTATTCTGGTACAACGGTATATCTATCCTAAAACTTCTGATCCCTTTATCGTGCAACTTCTCTTATCATGGTGGTGAGTCAAATCATGGAATATCGTCCAGAATTGATTAATAATGATCGCCCAAGTAGAATATGAATATTTATTGGTATTACTATCTTTTCCCATATATGGTGGCTTATGAGAATCGTCCAGGCAAGCAGGTTGGTCCCAATTCTAAGGAGTTTAATTTGAGTTTTGACTTGCCATGTAAGGTTATCATAGATGCTACGTGTTATGTCCCTTACTATTAAGATATTGTAATGTTTAATATTTATAATTTTATATTGATAATCATAATCTTATCATTTATAATTTTATAATGATGTTTTACATTATTTTATTATCTTATTCTTGACATTATTACAATGATTATAATATTTATTTATATCTGTCTTTATAATTAGAATATTGTCTTTGACAATTATAATTATAATGGTAAGTTAATATTTTTGAATATACTTTTGTTTTTGTTATCTGAATGTCACGATTTCGGGGACATGACATCCATCCACTTAACAAAAAGCATCGAGGCATCCGAAACGGAAATTGATTGCACCAAGGAGCTTTTGATGGCGAGGAGAGATGCCAGGTGCTTAAACAGGAACTTACTAAAAATAGCAGTGCTCTTTAAGAAATGTGGAGAACCACCAAGATGACGAAAAATGCAGTGGTCATCACTACCATCTTGAGGACGAACAAAATGCCGACACATTGCCAAAATTTGAAACCTTGCATTGCACAGTTGCCAGGACCAAGTGCCCAAAATAGCACTTACTAAAAATAGCAAACTGCTAAAAATAGTCTGTCCAAACTCCGTATTAGCCCAAACTGAGATGCATCTGAGTTTACTAAAAGTAGTAAGTGGTAAAAATAGACATTGCTAAAAATAGTAGTTATTGCCCACCAAGGATCTCAAAAAACTTGGAAAAACTCAAAAAACACTCTGGCAACCCTCTGCAATTACCCCCTCAAAGTGTTGGCAAGAAACCTCCAAGAAACTTGGAATCCCTTGAACTCCTTCGTTTAACCTATGAGACTCTGGAGATTGGTTAACAGTCACTGAAAAGCTTAGGATTGAAAAGGGGACATGTTGTGACCTTTTCACACATCGCCCCATTCAAAATGGGGACCCCCTAATTTTTGCTCCATTCTGGTCCTTTTTGGCTTTGGTTTTCTCTCTCTCGCTCTCCGTGTCTCTTTTCTAGTTTGCCTTTCCGGGGACGTTCCCGTCTTTTGAGCTTAAAACGTGAATTTGGCCAAGTCTGAAATTAGGGTTTCCATCCTTCTGGTCAATCTGAGGTCGAACGAAGTGAATAAATTGAAAACAGAGCTTAACGTTGTTGTCAGTGTGCTTCCAGCAGGCTTCCACTGAATTTTCATCAGATTCTGAGTACTTACTATTTTTAGTAAGTGTGCAATTATAGGCAATCCTTCAGCATTTTTGTGAATCCAATAGTCACACTGCGTCCAGAGCACATCAAGCTACTCATAGGTTAAATTTGAGCTGAAACAGACTACTTGCTATTTTTAGCAGTCCGGCTTCCAGAGCAAATTTTAGGGCTTGAATGCAGAGTTTTTCAGTGCATGTCTGGAGATTCCTTCTGGGTTTTCAGAGACCTCTGCAGTGGTATAACATGCAAAATGAGACGGCCACTTTCAGAGTTCAGCCTTCAGAGGCTATTTTTAGGGTTTGCATGTCAGGGTTTCCTTTGAATGTCGGATGATTCTTTATCGGTTTTTCGAGAGCTACGCAGTGATGTGACATGCAAACAGAGATGATCACTTATTAAGGAACTTGCTATTTTTAGCAGGTGCATCCCGGCAGCCGCCTCCTAGCAATTCAGAATCATGAGCTGATTGCAATGCATCAGAAACGAGGACAAATAGAGATCATTTGATGCGCATGCAGAACAAATTAGGGTTTCTAGTTTCGGGACCTGAAAAGAGGGGTAAAAAGTCAAAATTTTCGAAAACCAGTGTAAACCACCACGATTAGCATCCTTCAAGCTATCTGCTGGTAAAATTTGAAGACAAACGGAGCACTTACTATTTATAGTAAGTCATTTTGGAAATAGGCTAAAAATAGCAAAACAGTTGCATGCGCCAATGTTAGCAGGAAGGTCGCGTGGTGAGGAGTGCCTTATTCGAATTTCAAGTCAATCGGAGCTATGGAGGTATCAGAAGCAAGCACTTACTATTTATAGAAAATCACCTTCAGAAATGGGCTAAAAATAGCAGGCCAACTAAAAATAGCAGTGTCAACAGGGTAACAAGGTCGTGAGAATGCAGTGTTTGAAATTTCAAAGCATTCTGAGCTTCAGAGATGCAAGAATTGGGAGACTTACTATAAATAGCAGGGCACAGGGAAGCTGGCGAAAACGAGGAAAAGTGACTAAGTCTGGAACTCCATCCTGTAGCTATGGCTAAATGCGCCCAAGTTGATGAGGATGTGATAAAAAATTCTAAGTATGAGACTTCGTCCACCTCCTAGGCTAAAATGCGCCCATGCTTGGAAAGTCAAAGAAAGTCAAAGAGATTCGTCTTGCACACATAGTAAAATGTGCCCACCTTGAGAGTTGAATAGCAAAAATTTTTCTAAGTGTTGAACTCGTCCTCCACCACCCTCCAAATGCGCCCATCCTGCACATAGGTGAAAATGCGCTCAAAATGCAAAAGGTCAAAGGAGTCAACAAATTTCGTCCTCCTTACATGCCTAAATGCATCCAAATGGGGCCATGTGAGGACAAAACGAGGGAGGTGAAGAGTCACAAGATGGCGTTGGAAAAAGTTTGAAATCCTCCTCACCCTCTAATATGCGCCCATCCTCCTCCTAGGCTCAAATGCGCCCAAAAGAGGGCATGTGAAGATGAAAACGGGAAGTTGAAGAGTCATCCTTCATACAAGCCAAAATGCGCCCAAGTTGAGGATAGTAAAGTGAATGTAGGGTGGTAAATAAGGTGAAGGGTGAAATAAAATACTCCAAGGCGTGGTGAAAACAAGGTAAGTGCTAGGCGTGGTTTTGTTCTTCTTCAAGTGTTAAGTGCGTCCAAGGTGTTAGAAAATATTGCCAAGGGTGAATAAAGTGCTAGGCGTGGTTTTAATCTTCTTCAAGTATGCTATGCGCCTAGGGTGGTGAAATAAAATGCAAGATGGTGTTGATGAATATTGCTAAGGCGTTGGAGCTTCAAGTGAAAATATCTTTCAAGTATAAAACAAAGTTGCTAGGTGCTGGAGTTGCAAAATAATAAATTTTTTCCTAAGGCGTTGAAGATGATGAAAGTAAAATATGATGTGCTTGCAGGAAGATCTTCTAAGTGAAATAAATTTTTTTTTCTCACAGGCAAGTTGAGCCAGATTGAATATAAAATTCTCCAAGGCGAAATTTTCAAAAAAGTTCTCAAGATGATTTAAAATTTTCTCTAAGGCAAAGTATTTTCTTCCTTAGAAAATACACCTAGAACTCAAGGTGATGAATTTTTCTTCTTAAAAGCACAAGCAAGTTTTCAGAGATGAAGTCAGACGATGATGACAATACAGGATGAATTCAAAAATTTCTCAAGTTTGAGCAACGGAGTGTTCACAGAGATGAAGAACGGATTTAAATTGGTGGAATAATATTTTTCTAAGGTTTAAAAATTTTAAATTTTTTTGAACCCGTTCGTTGTGTACCCATGGATTTGACGCGTTCTGGAGAAAATTTTCTTCTGGGTATTGGAAATTTGTGATGATAGATGGATTTCCATGTCTTCCGCACTTCGCCAAGACCTTCAGCATGAAGAATTTAATCGGTGCTCGAATTGTGAATTTTCCTAAGGAAAATTTAAAATCTTCTAAGGAAAATTTGAATAAAATGATTTTTGAAAGGAGAATGCTTTGAACGATGAATTTGAAGTGAGTTGCCTAGATTATTTTGATCTAGTTCTTCACAGATGAATTTTCCAGAGCGTCAGAGATGATTCAAATTTAAAATTTGCAAGATAGAGCTTCGGCTGGGGAATTAAATGGATTAAAAGATGAATTTTAATTAAACATTTTCGAAAGTAAATTAAAAGGATGCCAGTGAAAGTTGAACTTCTAGAAGGATGAGATTCTCAGACAAGTGTCAAAAATGCCAGAGAGGGAAATTTAAATGAGGTAGTGGAAATTTAATTCACTGGCTAAACTTAGCCTCTTCTAGAAATTGATTTTCCTATAAGAGCTAAGGGTTGTTCATTTTTTTTCCACAATTCGATTTGCTCTAAATTTGAAATTTGTGAGTGCTGAGGACTGAGGCTTGAAGAAGTTCAAAATTTTGCTAAGACTGAGGTTGTTGAGCGAAAGGCGTTGGAAGTTCCTGAGACTAAAGTTCGAGTTTGCTGAAGATTGGTTGAAGAGGTTTCGACTTGAAGAGGAATATTGCTGAAGTTTGAAGAAGATTATATTGCTGATGCTAAGAAGGACGCCTTGAAGTAAGGAATTTCAAAGAGTATATTGAAGTGCGCACTTGCTGGTTTGCTGAGTGTGAAGTACGAATTTACAAACTTCAAGTTGCTGATTGAAGTTGCTGAAAGTAGTGAAGTCGCTGAAGCTTGCTTGGAAATTTATTTCTAAGTGATTGAAGTTCAAAAATCTGTTGAAGGAGAAGTTGAGGTTTGCAAACAAGAAATAGTTATGCAACTTCTTGAAGTCGACTGGCAGCCCCTGCACAATATTTTGTTTATTTTCTAAATTAATTTGCTGATGGATGTTTATTATGTTGTAGATGGCTGAGGCAAGGACAACTGGCAAAGATAACAATGGTGCATCCAGGCAAGCTGTGATCAAGAAACTGAGCAAGACATTTATGCCAGAGTCAAAGTTCATTTCGAAGTTGGGCAAGCTGACAGATACGAACTTGGGTTCCGTCAACCTAGAGACTTTCAAGAACAGAAGGATGGGGATTGGTAGTCATCGACCTTCGAACACTTCGCACAACATTGTTCGAAGCGGATTATATGCAGCTGCTGGTTTCCCACCAGCCATTCAGTGTTCGGAGCTGATAATGGAGTGCGCCAATTGCTACGAGAAGGATCATAGGTCGATCATGTCACCAGATGGCCAAGTGCTCGCCAACCTCACTCCTGCTGCCATTGGTGAAGCCTTTGGAATTCTAGAGCACAGAAACATGGTTTACAAGCCCAGGGAACGAGCTGAGCGAATGTATGCTTCTGCATTCGAGAGATGCACGGAGACGGTCAACACTCACTGGATGAGCAATCCCAAGCCTTCTCGTACAAAGTTGCTGAGACAAATTATAGCAGATGACTTGAAGTAGGAGTACTGTGACCTCATTATGATGTTGAGTCGAGTTGGACGCTGCCCACAGTCATTTATTTTTGAGCCTTGGATGTTCTACTACATCAACCTCGTGCTGGAAGGGAAAGACTACGTCAACTGGGCTGAGATGATCAGTGACAATTTGCATGAGCAGCTCTTGAGCCTGAGAAGGATGAAGACGTTCTATATGAGCTCTTACATCATCTACATGTTGACTCGTATGATGAGGTATAGGGGAATTTCATACAAGGAACCTGTTGGTTGTGGCTCTCACCAATTCAAAATTCATGAGGCTTGTCCGCAGTTGCACCTGGCAAGTACTACCTATTACAAGCGTGTCAATGACGCCTTCACTATGCACCTCACGAGATTGCTTCAGGAGCGGATGCATCACAAAATCTCGAGAGAGGCCCAAGAATTGATTGAAAGGTATGGGTGCTGGTTTATACAGTTTCCGAAGTTTTCTTACATAAGGCTGCAAGGTTTTTCATCATATCCATATAGGCTGCCTAAGTACCCAACCAATAGAATATTAATGTTAGAGATATCTAGGCAATTGGTTGCCTACGATAAAATTCAAAAGAAGAAGGGAGGTGTTGACTTCCCAATTGTCATGGGCAACTCGGATGAGGTGTGTCCTTCATTACAGGCAGCCAGAGAAGCCGAGAGTGAGCTTCAATTCTATCACTTTTCATATCACACCAGCCGACAGCACTATGATCCGCATAATAACATCAAATGGGTACTGTCAGAGGAGTTTAAGCACAAGGAAAATATTGAGGATTATTGGGTTGATGCATCAGATGAGGTTGAAGTCAGGAAAAGAATGTTCTCTCGGTTGCCAATTAACATGATCAGAGAGTGTGAAGTTGTCCCGGTTCCAGACCAGGTGAATGAGGACATGGACGTTGTCCATCCAAAGAGATACTCGCTTCCCTCCGGTTGACTTGGACCACTTTTATTCCTTGGACTTTACCAAAGCATGGACAGGGGGTGAGCAGATTGAAGAGTAGGTCAATTGCTTTGACTTACAATTTGATGGGAGATCACAGGACACCCACCGGCAGGAAGAAACAGATCACACGAGGTCCAGAATCCAGAAGGAAAGAGCCAGTTCGGCAGGAGCCTGTTCGGCCGGAGCCTCCACGAGTTGCAGTTGAGTCACCCACGCCATTGGAGACACGTTCTCCAAGCATACAGGAGGTTTCTTTGTTTGTTGATCAAAGGAATGCATTGAATCAGGTGCAAGTGGTACAGGAAAATAATCAGCCACCACGGAGAGAGTCAGTTGGCAGAGTGTCAACGCACCTGTTAGAGTTGATCAGCAAGATGATGAGGGGACTACTACTGACCCTCAGTTTCAACAAGAGTTAGAGGCGGCTTTGGAGGACGATGATGATATAGTTTCAGGAGACACTCAGCCACTTGAGGACGATGAGCCTCGTCAGAATGATATAGAGGTTGAACAAGTTCGAGAAGTAGAGGCACAAGAACAGCAGCCATTTGACATATAATATACAGTACCCGATTGGCTCAGGGATAGGATGAGGAGAATCCCCAGCGAGGAGATTGATCCAGCAGTTGAAATGGAAGAGTTCTTGAACAGGATTAGCGCACCTCCACAGAAGAAGAGAGCACGAAAGTTTTCGAAGATATCAACTGATGAGGATGATTCTCGTACCCTTCACATGGCCGTGCCACAGGTTGATTGTGACTGAGATGAAGCAGCGCCAGAAAATTACGTGGTCACAACTTTGGAGTTAGGACGCCCCACTGGTGCATAGATTGTAGAGGAGTGTGATAACTCCTACCTCGCCCTCAAGGACAGATTATTCAAGAAGGAAGGAAAGTACAAGAAGTTGAAACGATAGCATCAGGCCTTGATTGGATATGTGCAGCAGTTGTCTCGTCCTCGTGGGCAAGAGATTCCAGTGATAGAGCTTCCACCTGAGATACCCAGAGAGTCAATCAGTGGCTTGTTGGAGTTAGGGAAGATGGCACAGGAGGCAGACAAGTGGGTCACGGGAGTTCGTGCTGAGACAAAAAAGTTTATGGAGGACCTTGCTTTTGCTTTTCAGCAGGCTTCTAGTATTTTGGCACGGATGGAGGCAGTTGATCAGGCTTGGGGAGATGCTTCTGTTTATCAGAGCAAAGTAATTCAGCGTCTTGAGGCATTGAGATATGTTCCTTTGCGATTGCTTATTGATGGAGGAGTCATTTAGGAGAATGACAGATATGATTTTTCTAGATGGTATTCTTCAGCGATCACGGGACGTGGTTTCTTCGACGCGGCACAGGCGGATTCAACCGGGGTACAAAAGGCTATGGCCAATATCATTGATGGAGTCCAGAATACTTTTGAGGCCATATTTGCTAGGCGGTTGAATCTAGATGAGGTGAATTTTGATAATTTGAGGGGTAGGCTGGTGCCTTTCTTTTCAGAGGTAAAGACCTTTGTACAAGATGATTTCGAGAACACTTCTACTTTCTCCAGTTTGATTCAGAGCACGTAGGATTCCTTAGTTGCCTGGAGAAAATCTTGCGCAAGGCATGAACCATCAGTCACGGTGTTAGAGTTTCAGCTAGATTGCATTCCACCCATTTCAGTTCAGGAGGTTGAGGCTGTACTTGGCAGATTCGTTGAGTTTGCAGCCAGAGAGAAGGAGAATGGGAATGCACTACTGGACGAGGATCTTCTAGAGGACTGATTGTGGGCATTATTGCCTTTACTATTTTTGGGAGTGAGTGGGAATCTTTGCTCATTTATTACACCACTCCCCATTCTGGCAGTTTTTAGGGTTAGGGCTGAGGTGGCTTAATCTTAGCCACTCTTTTGATTGTAATCTTAGTCGTCCATTGGACTGGGCTACCTATAAAAGGGGGAGTCCCCCTCATTTGTAATTCATTAGACTAGCATTAGATTTGGAGATCAGACTAGAGAGTAGAGCAGAGTAGACATTTTGTAGTGTGGAGAAGGAGGAAAGTTTTCCCTTTGAAAACTTTTGTAGAGATTGTTGTGTAAAACTTTCATGATAATAGATCTTTTCATTGATGGTGGAATTCGTCTTTGTCATGGATAGCTAGCAAGGTCTCTTCATCCTTTCAAATCCAAGTAGCATAAAGTAGCATAATTTTCATTTCATGCAAGTAGTTTACTTTGGATGTGTGGTGTTTTATTGAGGTAGCTTCATTTCATTCCATACCACTAGCAGCTTGTTGATGATAAGTTCGCCTTGCGTGGTCTATTGGACATTATCTTGAGTTTAACTTCGATTGTGATTTGTATACTTATATGCGTCGTTCTGATGGTGTATGTATGCTAAATTGTAATCTGAACATCTTTTGCTATCCCTTTGAAGATTGCACTAATTTTGCTGAAGCTGTCCGAAGTGAGGCTAGGTGAAATTCGGTCGAAGTCCGCCGAAATTGAGCTCCACATATCTTGCATTTAGAATAGAATATAAGTTTCTTAGGCCCTACACTCATTTACTTTCTGCACATTTCTGGTTAGCTTTAGGAAAACGTACTTATTGCTAAATCATCCACCTTATACAAATCCCTTCCAATCATCCATTTATTATTAACTGCAAGAAGCCTGAACAATTGTGTAAGTCCCCTCGTGAAAACAGCAATTCACATCAAACCAACTGAGGGTATTCTAAGTATTTTGGAACTTTGGAGTTGAACGTGCGAACTTTCTTGCAATCTTAGTGCACGGAATACTTTGATCAAGAGAGAATGGATTAGCCTTCGGACTATTTTGTTCTGCTGATTGGTGCGGTCATAAAAATCACATCAACAGGACATTACATAGACCCAAACCTCAAACCCGTGTCGGATAGGATCGTGACCGGAGGGCTTATGCCTATGAACTAGTTAGTTAGGGGATAACCATACCAATCCATATGGCTACTATACCATTAAGAAGTCTGCTAGAGTACTAATTCTGGTATAATTTGATATTTCAGTCTATCTTGTTCTAATATTGAGGATTTCTGGATGCTATTGCTGCTGGGTGAAATTTATGAAATATTACTTCAATATTATATGTTTCTAGCATTGATATATGATGGTTTGATAATGTTATTCTATGCGCTTCTCCACCAGGGTTGTTATAGTGCTTGTATTTCGTTCTAGGTCAGCCGCCAGAACTAGAATATCTTCAATCTCAGATTTTTTATTTGTTTCGCATTGTAAATTGTACAGCTTGTTGACAAAAAGTGTAGAAGTGTAGAATTTATATTGTTAAATCAACCTATCACCATATGGTCTCACCCTGCCCATCTTTGGATCTTGGTGATCAAAACGTGTAAGGGTTCTTATGTTCCATGGTGAAATTGTTAAAAGAAAAAGAAATTCAGTTTGGGACATTTTAAAAAGGAAGTAAATTTGGTTGTATTAAGGAAGAACATAAAATCAACAATTAGACACTACATTTCAAACAAGACATCGGAGAGGAGAATAAGTTGTCTAAAGTCTACTATTTTTCTCCCCTGTGGTTAGGGGTGGGGTTTGGAACACTGCCTTGCAATATTTTGTGGGCTTTGGATTTTTTGTGTCTTTATTTTTGAATAAGGTTGTGAAAGAAGTTTTTTTTTTTTGTGTAAGAATGTTTAGGCAGGATGTATGTGCAATGTGCATAATAGGGTCCTTGCAATGGATGTGGTTTTGTTTAGTTGGGATGAAGTGTTGTTATGATGATTTCAGCTCTAGGACAGTCATAATCAGTCCAAAATGTGCTTATTACTGATGATATAAATTCCCCTTTTCCTAGGCAGTTATCAGTTGCTGAGGTTAGTCTATCACTTGGTCCCTGTGGACTAACAGGATGGTTAGGGGGCCCCTTTGAGGGCGTTTGTGATTGGACAGTCAACCATTTGTGCTCAATTGGTGTTTCCCAGCATGGTGTTTCTAGGGTTATTGCTATGTACCTTCCGGAGCTTGATTTGGACACTTTGT
Source organism: Sequoia sempervirens (assembly GCA_007258455.2). Classification (NCBI taxonomy): domain Eukaryota; kingdom Viridiplantae; phylum Streptophyta; class Pinopsida; order Cupressales; family Cupressaceae; genus Sequoia; species Sequoia sempervirens. Next base: position 90,094,429 of record VDFB02358134.1, on the reverse strand, counting down.
CCATACTTTTTTTAGTAAGTCACAAGGGGTCAGCGTCCTGGTCAGTTGGTAGTATTTCTATATCAGGAAAGTTGGCGGTTTCTTACCATCGAGTTATTTTGGCATTTATCATGGTCCTGTGTATTAAGTTTAAATAACATTAATAATAAAGTTAAATTAATATTTTAACTTTATGTGTTATTTATATATTTTAATGACTTTATGATAAAGGGGATATAAGGGGTCTTTTTGAAAGATTATTTTATTTCATAAAGTGGCACCAACTTAAAGGAGATATAAGGCAAGAAATAAATTAAATAAAATAATTTTAAATTGCCAACTTGGGTGTGGGAATTGGAGGGAAATATAAAAGTCCTTTTGTGAGCTCATTTGCACATTCATGTTTTGGAGAATTTTGGAGAAGGGATTGCTGGTTGGACTGAAAAGTTTTGGCTTCTTGAGGATGAAAACCCTCATGAGGAACAATAGCTATAGGAGTGAAAGATCTCCCAAGGCTGCTTTTTGATAGCTCCATTAAGGGGTTACGCATTGCACATAAACAGTTTTAGAGGAAGATTCAATCTAGGGTTTGAAGGATTTATTAGGAGCTTACAAATATATTGAACATCATTTCAAAGTAGAGGTATTTACTGAGGTTTATGAACAAATTTCAGAATTGTTTGTTGTATGATGTTGCCAAGCAGGCTGTACTCTCTAAAATGGAATTCTAGGTTTATATGACTGTACTCTTTAAAATGGTGTTGTGGGTATCATTTCAAAGGCTTCACTAGATCTAGGTGACCCCTCTTGCATAGGATTTGAAGACTTAATAGTGGCAGTTTTTTTTTCTAAAAGTATTGCACCTTGTTGGCAGGCCGTACAACTTTAGCAGGGGCGTGTGGCTTTTCCTTGGTTAAACGCCTAGGGTTTGTGGTTGTAATCACTCCCATTTGAGGCGTCTAGGGTGAAGATATTGTTGTGCATTAGTTTCACGGTGGAGAAGCAAGGGTTTGGTGATTTGCAGGCAATTTTTGGAGTTACCAGCTTACTAGTTGCAACTATAGCACATGGTCAGATTTCGTGAAATATTCTGGGTAGGTTAGAAAAAGATATGTAATGCGTTTTAAGAAATTGGGTTGCTCTTAGTTTTGGAAAAAAAATGTATATTTTGCTTAGAGTATAAATTTGGAAATTTCAACCTTTTATATTCCTGAATATAGTGTAACAACCTGTCCTTTCGGTAAAATTAAAATTTTCATCCTTTAAGTATGTAAACGTGTTAGCATGACATTGCAATAAAAATTTTCCTTTTCTTTATTGATAATACATGAACATGTTGCTATATCAATCTACAACAAAGATTCCATCTCAATATAATTACTTCACAAGTACCTGAAACAAGAATACATACCTTAACTAACATAGCTCCAATGAGCTTTAGAACAAATAGTAGTAAGAAGGTCTAGGAGTCCATCCTTTCAAATCTTGGTACATTGGCCGCTTGCTGAGGAGGAGAAACATTACTAGGGCGCTTTTCCGCCAACCACTGACTTATAATGCGGTCCCCCGCACACCTGTCGTTAGATAAATGGCCCTCCCTTCGAAGAAGAGATTGGTAGGGTATCCTTTAACGATTACCAACTGAGCATAGTGCTGTGTTCCTACATAACTAGGTCCTGTGCATACGACATCTCTTGAACTAGTATGTACTACGGGATCACAATGAACTGACAGTGTAGTCTCAACTTTTTCACATCTAAGTGGAAGTTGTACATTTCACTACTTTGGCCAAAGTATTATCATTTAGTACTTCGAATGAAGGTCATCTATCATATACACTACTCAGGGCCGATTTGCGTTAAGGCTTTCTTACACTACGCGTAGGTTGGTCTATCGGGGTAGTCCGCACCCTAGACTTCCTACATCAACTAACTACTAGAATGGATATCATTTTAACAAGTAATTACAGCTATCTCTCTTATACTGGATACTCTCATCCTAGGAGCTTCATTAACTTGACTAAGTTAACTTATAACTAGTTGTGATTTGTAGCTTATTAAATGCCCTCAATCCATTCCTAGTATTAAATAGCTATACACAAGCATACACTCCTCATATGGAGTCAATACAAATAATGCCATTAAATCTTCAATGCATCAGTAAATCCATCTACTAATAAAAGCAAAGCTAATAGTACAAAGCATGTAATTGTCTTTCTCTTTCCCAAATTATCTTTTATAATTGAAATCATTCTTAAGATTTTCAATTCATAATATATCATATAACACAATCTTCATTCCCTACATATTTTCAAACAGAGGGTATAAAACAGACTTTCTTTTGATTATCAAGCAGCAAAACATGGAAACATAAAAGAGGTAACATGCCTGTTAATAGCTATCCACAGGTACTGCTCTAGTGGAAAATTGCTACCCTTCAGCTTCCAATCAAAGGATATCCAACCACCTCTGAAATATGACACTTAACCCAGTTGGAGATAAACTCAACTTACTATTCACAGAGATGACAAATGACAGAAATGACTTCTTCTCAGCCTAATATTGCACACTTCAAAACAGAATAAACCCACTTGAAGAGAATAAAATCGGAATTGCCAACTTCTAAATTCGTGTGTTGAGGAATAAGCATTGCAGGCTTTATATAGTGTTTCAAATCTTAACCAATTCCTCTTTCTAAGGCGTCCAAGCTGCCAACAGGGTTTGGAATAGTTCAAATAAGAAATGTGTCGCCTTTTAGAGAAGATTTCGACCTTCATTTGATGACAGCAATGAAGAAAGTTTATTTTGCACATGACAAATTCTTAAAATCGCGACACCTACAGGTATAGGCGCGATTCAACAGGTAAGGATAAGTGACAGTTTATGCAGAGACAAAGTCCCTGTTCAGATGGCGTCCACCTTTCCCATTTTTCTGGCTGCACTCGAATTTATCTCAGCCGCATTCAGTTATCTTGGCCATGGTCGCGCGATTCTTCAGGCGCCATTTCCATTCTCATACGTCATTTTCACTTTTACGGGTATGAACTCATAAAAATGTGTTTCACTTTCCTCTTTATTTTCCACTTCATAGTTTCAAAAGAAATATTTGAAACTTGGCGGAATTGTGCTAATAATATTTTGATTTATTTTGAAGTCATAGTAATTGTGAAATATTCCGAGCCAAATTTTTTCAAATTTTCAATTGCAACAAGCAGAGCAATCCACAGTCGTTAGGGTTAGCTCTAAACCAGAACGATACTGAAACAACTCTAACCAGAATGTACACCAGGATCCCGATGAGGGCAAGGTGTGAGCATTGGTCAGAGGATCTGAATGTAAAAACAGAACTGGAAGGAACTCTAACCAAGAATGGCGCCGATGATGGCGAGCATATGGTCAGAGGATCTTCTACCACTACAAGTACTGAAAGGGAACTCAACACCAAGTATGTGCTACCCAATCCAGTATGGAGTTGAGGCGACCATATGGCGGAGTGTAAGAATTACAATGCTATGAAAGGAAATAAGCAATGATGCTGAAAATACTCGACGTCAAGAATGTGCTTTCTAGACCGAGACGGAATGGGAGCTACCATATGACGGAGATATAAATTATTACAAAGCTACTTCAGAATGTAAGATAAGCATTACAATATGAGAAGAATTCGCCTGCCAAGAGCAGGAAGTTAGAACAATTCAACGAACATCTAATAAGAGGATTCTCCTTGCTTAATGAAGGTACCAAGACTGATTTCTTCACTCAAGAACCAGATTTAAGATTCTGATTTGTACAGATCTGCACTTTTAAATGTAAAACCAGCATGCCTGTAATCCACTAATTTGCTCGTATAACACCCTAAACAGACCCAAAAGACTTCAAGTTTGATGCAATGGACCTATAAAATGATGGCGCCTAGTTTAGTTATAAGAAAAGGCAGCTAAAAGTGGCTATTAATTAATGGCATGGATCCCAAGGCACTCCAGAAAGTGCGCCCTACAAGGAATGACGAATTTGCATTATAAAATCATCATCTTCATATTAAAATCTGCAAATATTCATGAAGGGTCGCCTCCAACAGAGAAAACCAATGAGACAATACCCAGAACAACACTTTTTGTATTTTTTGACTTGTGATTAAAAACAATAATCTGCTATGAGGAAAATGCAATTCTAGAATCTCACTAAAATGCACAAATCTGAACTACAAAGCCACACAATGACAATAATGCAGAAATCTTGATACAAAACACTCAGACTATACTATCTCACCACTAGTCGCTATCTTTCAAGCGAGAAGCAATGCCTAGCTAGGAGGCTTACATTCCTCGAAGCAATCCCACAGCCAATCCGGCAGCATAACATTCCTGTAGATAAAAGATACCTCCAAAGAAGAGAAGGAACCTTCTTTATAGAAAGAAGAGAAGACTCCGGAGCCTTCTAGAAGGTGCGCCCTAATCCCAAGCTGCTTTTAGGTTTAAACTTTGACCCAAACACTTTCTTCCCAATGGCGTACTTTCCTTGTGAAATATTAATCACTTCTCTTTTTTTAAATAAAATATAATCTTCTTCAAAAAGGCGTCCATTTTCCCTTTGAGCAATTATAAACTTTAGAAATATTAAAATATTTCCTTCATGAGAAAATACCCCTCAAAGTTCCCTTCTTTAAAACAACTGTGAAGTTATAACACCAGGCCAAAGGGGTATTTTAAAAATAAAACATTTTGACTTAAAGTAACTTATATCTTCGAAATGAACCCCTTAAGCCAAAAATGAGAATTACCCAATGAACTGCCAGAAGAGGAAAGTTGACTGAATTGATGCCGACTGGACCACTGCTAAAATTAGAATTTACTTAAAATAGTAAATTCCTGAAGATGCTCAGAATGCCAAGAAAAACATACCACTACGAAGCCCTCTGAAAACCCAAAAGGAATCCAGAATCCAAACACCCAAACTCCAACAAGCAAAACCCTGAATCTTCAAGAGAACCCATCAAACAGCCGGAAACCCTAATTCTGCCCCTGACTAGCCGACAACACACTGGGAATAGGCTACCAATCACTGAAAGGTGAAGGGCTAAAAACGGGGACATTACAAATTGATTTCCAAGAGTCGTTCGACTTTTGAAGGAAATATTCATTCTTTGAGAAAAACGTCTCATGTTTCAAATTCGTGATTTCACTTCAACACTTAATGATATTAAATAAAATGTTTGTTTAAACTTCATTTGATTTTCAATTCCATTTAATAAAATATATCTATATATATTTATTTTATTATATTAAAATATATATATCATATAGTTTTAATTTACATTATATATTTATGTATAATTATTTAAATTTAATAATTTAAATAATCTCGTATACATATATATATTTTGTAAAGACTATATTATATACATACTTGATATAATATTAAATATATAAATATATTTACCTTTAGATATATACATGTATATACATATACATTTTAAATTACAATGTACGTATACTGCGAGCTCGTCAACATACTTTCATTATACGTACCCATGTATATGTATATATATGTGTTTACATAGATTCCAAGGTAATATCATCATATTATTTATTCATATTCACATATATAACAGGTTGGTTGTGGGTATGTATACATGTATATTTACTTGTAGACTTCCTCTATGTATACGTATTCATAAATGTATTTATATCGATGCACACGTATGGCATATCCATCTGCTCTCATACGTTTGTATCGACATGAATATACTTATGGACACCTGTACATACCGTGTTTATATGTATATATACATATATTCATGCCCACCTCCTAACTAGAAACATCATTCCACATATGATTATACTGGCAAGCATCACTTATTCACACATTCAAAAGTAGATACGACTCCTAATGATAATAAACAAGCCTACGGATGACTTACCCTTAACTCAACAAATGACTTAGCTTACTCAGTCTATAATATGTGTGTGTATGCCCAATTGGTACTCGTTATTGTTTACCCGACCAAGTTCCCCCCCGAGTGATATCTCTCCTTTGCTTGGAGGAATGGTCCTCTTACTTGCACACGATGACACGACAACAGGAGTCATATGCTCAAAACATAGCAGAATACATGAAACATTAGATTATTCACAAATCAAATAACCTTTTATTCTCCTTTATGCAGTATTTCACCAAGAATAACATCAAATGAAACAACATTCATATTGAAAACAAGGTACAAGCATCATTAATTCACCTCCAAAATTCACATTTACTCTATCTAGTAATGGTAAATTGTAACGTCACAATTTGGGATGTAACATATAGCATTTTATTTGAGTTGATTATTGCTGCAAATCTCTCTATTACCTGCACTATATTTGTCTATCTCAAACTGTTACAAAATACATCTCAAAACATATCTGGAAACAGAAAAACAAATAGCTAACAGGGGGGTACATTACAGATGATGACCAAAATAGGTGCAAAATATAAAGGGAAAAGTGCAAAGTATACACTTTTTGATTCGACACATAATTTTTTGTAGATTATATTATAATGGTTGAACACAATTTTCATGATTACTTATTTGTAATCATAGCTATATGTTTTGCATCCATTTTGACATTTGGTACAACCCTAACTTCATTGCCAACTTATAGGTAAAATTTCAGTGTTACAAGGATATTTTTATATATTTTATGGGGAACTATGCTGCAGAAAAATCTTGATGTGATGGACGGATTAAGATCTTAGTTATTAGGCTAAAACTTTGAAATGCTCATTAACCACACAATCATCACCTGCAAAACCATGTAGTAAACATTCATTCACATTGGAAATAAATTAATGTGATGAGTGAGGTAGAGTGCAGAACTTGAAAGCTTAGTAGAAACTGCATGCTGTGGGAGAGGCTTCTCTAGAGATGGTGTGTAATAGTAGCAAAAGAACTCTAAATTGAGAAAACCCACACTTTTTTTTAATGAAGTTTTCTGTTGTTGTTTTTTTGGAGAGTGAATCAACATTGACCCATTCTTTCTCCAATCTTAATTGACTCCAAATTAAAATTTGTATGGTTCTAAATGCTTTGGTATATTTTCATTGAAATGAATTCTACGTGCCATATTTCACGTGTTTTTAATCTTCCTGTATTTCATCTTTTAATGAACATGGCTACTAGGATTTTAGCTATGCAAAGAAGGGAAAGGAGATCTCACTATGAAAACCATTATGGATGGAGGCAATGGTAACTATGTTTTTTTTGTGAGTTCTTGAATTTAACCGTTGCCTCTATTTAACTCTAAAATGGTTTCACATGGCTCAAGTACCTTGTGGTTGTTTGTAGGACTGAGTCATAGTGACAATTGAATTTCCCATGGTCCAAAACAATAAACGTTTTCGCAGTAAAACTATATTGTGGTTCACAAACTTCAATGGGCCAAATATTTCCTATTTATTGCCCCTATATAGCACCACAAGTACTCATTTAAAAATAAGTGCTCAGATCTATAAGGCAACACATGCAGATGACAGTTAAAACCTTCAAATTCCATTTAAGTCAATGTGGAAGAATTCTCCTTTTCAGAAATTTTCAGATTCGAAGGGCAGCTGAATATCATTCTGTTGGTTAGTAGGTAGTCCCAAACTGGCTACTAATAATACTACTAATATAAATTTATATATGCTCTTTTGTTTCAGGACATTACAGCATCTCAATTTGGCGATAAGTGTTTGCATTTACTAGAGGGTGCAGAGGTTAAAATGGACGAGGAAACATTGCAAGCACTCAAGATGAGGACACAAGCTATCAAAGGATTAGTTGAACTTGCCTGTGGACATGTTCATTCAGGTTATCTCTTAAGTAAATTTTCTTGTTTCTGAAATATTTGTAGTAGTAGGGTTGATGGTTTGAGATGCTTTATGCTTTCCTTGGTTTAAACTTTTCTTTTTCTTCATCGTTTCGCATGCATTATAGTTAGTCATGATGTTCAGTGATGGTTTTGTATGTAATGCTCTTGTGGCAGCTGGATCGTACTTTATAGAATGCCAAGCAGATATGATAAGAAAGAACAAAAATGGATTGGGTAATTATGTTTGAGTTCATAAAGATATTGTTCTTTAATGCCAAGGACATGATAATTGGTATTAAGTGTGATCAAATCTGTACACTAAAATTTACTTGCAACCTATTGAAACAATGCATAACATGAAGAATTTACCTTATAGCAGTTTTGCTTTTTAGGTGCAGTTGCATTATCATATGCAGAATTTGCTCATGTGACCGGAGATCTTCAACTGGCAAAAGAGCTTTATGAGTTGGCACTAGAATACTCGGGGACTAAAGACAGTCTCAATATGCATGCTCCAGTTGCTGCTGCAATGGTCTCAGAAGATGTCCAGTTGGGAGCTGCCTGTGGCTTAGGACAGCTTGCTATACATTCAGGGTACATTTTCTTTTTTGAGAAATAAAAATGGCTTTTGAATATTGTTTTCCTTATATTAGAATATTTTATTTCCTAGGGGTACATTGAGACTTCACAGGCTCCAATTCTGTTCTGGGCAATATTTCAGGCCAGCCTACCTTACCTTGTCATGCCCCAAAATTGTAACACATTGAAATGTAAATAAATGAGAAAATAAATAAAGAAATATATATATGTACAATTTTATTATTATCAATAATTATAAATATAAATAATAAAAATTCAAACATAATTATGACTATCTTGGATAATGATAGAATTATCATACTAACATCATAATTAATAAACCATCAATATTATTTATTATAGGTATCATAATAATAAATAAAATTAATAATAATATTAATTTAAGATACTATGAATTACCCCTGCCTTGGCTAATACATAAATACCATAGCCAACGATCCCTAGCAAGAGACAAATAATAGTTAACAAACCAACAATAAACAGCAAACATAATAAACAATAATAAACAGCATAAGCAGCAAACATAATAAACAGCGATCCTTAATGTCCCACTTGTAATGGTAGGAAAGATGCTCTGATACCCCACTTGTAATATCCCTAATAGGAGTTATACCAAATCTATTCTGAATTATCAATTTTCCCATAGGAGTTGAGTTCATTTGATTTGAAACTGACCTTATACAAAAGTAGGCACTTATGGGAGATTGGAAGCAAACCATTTATCTATGGGAAAACCCTAAGCTAAGCACACACCTAAAATTGATAGAGGGTCCTCATTTTTCCAAAATAAAAATGAGGCATGTTAGAAGACACACAACATGAAGCTCCAAAACAATTTAACTAAGACCCTAGGTAATTTACTCCTCTAAAAATTGGACTCTAAATTATTAAATATAGGGGAAATTGTATAAACATAAGTTTTAACATTTTTGTAATGAGAAGTAGTAAACTAGGATTTATGGTAATTTTGGGTCTAGAGAAGCTTAAAGGCTAAAAACATAAGCAAATAGACTCGAAATTCTTCTAGAGTTTGGACCTATTGTTGATGTGTTTTTCGTGACAGCACCAACGCAGAATAAAGTCGCCAACGGCTACCCTATCCTCTCTTGATCAAAGTATCCAGCACGCTAAGATTGCGAGAGAGTTCGTGCGTTCAACTCCAAGGTTCCTTCAGTGCGAATAGGCTCAGTTGACTCGATGTGATTTTGCTAGTATTTCAAGGGGACTTACGGAATTGTTCGGCAGCGGAGAAAGGAATTCAAATGCTCGAAAGATTTGTCTATGAAGCGCGAGCTACCTATTCTAACCAGAAAGTACTGAATTGAAATGGTGCAGGGTTAAGAAGGCTCTAATTTACTCTAAGGCGTGGGACATGGCAATCAATTCTCACAAGCTTCAACCAGGCTCTGCTTTGCCTCGCTTCGGACAGCCTCCACAGAACCGGTGCAATCTTCAAAGGGGTAGCTCAAGGTGTTCAGATCATAACTTAGCATGAAAATACCATCACAACGACGCATACAAATCATGATCGAAGTTAAGTACATGATATTCCAGTTGACCACACAAGGCGCATTCACCATCAGCGAACACACTAGTGGTATGGATAGACGAAGTTTGCTCAAATTGAAGACCACATTCCACAATTACTATCTCCTGCTTGCATGAAATGAAACTTATTCTACTTTAAGTCACTACTCGAATCAGAAGGACGAAGAAACCTTGCTAGCTACTCACAACAAAAGACGAAATTCATCATCAATGAAAATTCTTTTTATTGGGAGAGTGTTCACAACAATTTCTTACAAAGTTTTAAGGAAAAACTTTCCTTCTCCTTCAACTACTCTATCAATCTATACTAAGCTACTTCTAATTTGTCTCTCTATTCTAACTTCTACTCTAATTCTACTGCCTCATGAAAATACAAACGAGGGGGACTCCCCCCCTTTATATAGCTGGCCAAGTCCAGTGGACGACTCAGATTACAATCGGCTGGATGGCCCAGATCGTGCCACCTCAGCCCTAAACAAGATTCACCCTAAAAACCGCCACCAAGAGGAGTGGGGTAATAAATGAGCCATTAATTTCCATCATCCTTCTAGAAGATTCCTGTTTATAGATGCGTTCACACTATTCTTGATCTTCTTCTTGACGTTGTTCTTCGACCTTGCTCGAACTTTGTTTGGGCTTCCATTCTTTTCTCCATCTTGAGTTTTGAAAATACTTCATCTCCGTCACTAAGTCTCAACACTTAGCCACTTTCGCAACTTTTCCTCCTTCGAGGTTGAAATGTAGTCTCAGAGTATTTTCTTCATCACTTAAGTCATCATCGCCTGGTCTCGACGTTTTTCCTGCGAAACAAATAAGAGAAGAGCATCAGGACACTTCATAATATAAACTCACCTTACTTACCTAATTTTCACGCTTTGATCTTCAAGGGCTCATCGTTTTTCCCTAGCCGACTTCTGCCTTCTTCATGATTCTTCATGCCTTAGCCAAATTTTCAACCCATCTTCCTCAAGGGCGTATCATCTTTGAGAAATTCATTTCACTAACTGGAGCTCTGATACTCAATTTCGTTCATCTCTGACTTTGGAAGATTAGTCCTACGAAGAATTCAATCAAATTCACCTAGGCAATTGACTTAAAACTCATCCGCTGAGGCATTTTTTATTCCTTGCCTTAGAAAATTTTCAAATTTCCCTTAGGAAATTCATCAACCTAGTGCCCATCAAAAATATTCACCCTGAAGGCCTCGGCAAAGTGTGGAAGACCTTAAAATCCATCCCTCATCGATAATCTTCAATACCCAGAAGAAAATTTTCTTCAGAATTTGTTGAACTCATGGGTGCACAACGAATGGGTTCATTTTTAATTTCTTTAAAATCTCAACTTAGGAAAATAATTTTATCCAAGGTTTTATTCAATTCCTCTGAGTTGGGCGTAATTTTCAATTTGCCATTCATCCCAACCTTCAACACGTAAAATATTCTCAACCTTGATCTTGAAGGCGCCATTGTTCTTGTGGACTTCAAATTTTATTTTCCTAGAAAATTTTCTTACTCAACCTCAGTGGTAAGGTGCATATGAAGTGCTTGACTTTGAAAATTACATGCCTTAGCCGTTTTTTCAACATCCAACTAGTTAAGGCGCATTTGATAGCTTATACTTTTAGTTTCCTACTTAGAAAATTTCCAAATCTCATCTCCTTAAGGCGCATTTTAATCTTCCTCCTTCAAGGCGCATATAGAGGGTAGAGCCATGAGTTTCAAACACTTAGAATGTTCCAAACCCCCCTTCTTCCTAAGGCGCATTCAAGCTTTAAATTTCAAAATTATCCTCAACATCCCTGGGCGCATTCCACAAGTCTTCCATACTAAGGTGCATATGCTAGGTTCTCCTTAGAGTTTCATATATTTGGAAAATTATTCAAGTGTCTAAGGTGCGTTTGACAGGTTGAAGTTTGAGTTTTCACGACTTAGAATAATTTCCATCATTTTCCACCAAGTCTAGGCGTATTCATTATTTGTCTTAACTGAGCCCTGGCCGACTTTTATTTGTCTTCATGCCTATTTTGTCTTTATGCTAGTCATCTTAAGTCCGCATCAAGCATCTCTCCTTTATGCACTCTAGATGAATTTGCCTTAGAAACTTCGAAGTTACCTTTTCAGGGGCGCATTCTGATGGGGGAGCTTCCACTTTTAAATGACTTAGAATATACTTTAAAGCTGGGCGCAAATGAAGCCTCTTGCTTCCAATTTTCGTGACTCAGAAAAATTTCAAACTCCATTTCACTTTTAGGGCGCATATGGGAGAAGCAACTTCGAATTTCTATGCCTTAGAAGATTTCAACCTCCTCTAGAACTTAAGGCGCAAATAGCATGGTGTGCTTTCACTTTTTATCTTAGGCGCACATCACTACGTGAGGTTTTAATTTCCACGCCTTAGCCAAATTCTACTCTTCACTCACCTAACCTTGAGCACATATTGTATGCTGAGGTGAACAAACACCAACGCCTTGATAATATCTACCATTTCATCTTCCATTCCTTAGGCGCATAAAGTGGGTCCAGCTTTCAGTTTTAGAATATTTTGGAGGCGCAAATCATAGCTGGAACTTTCAATTTTACTCCTTAGAGGACTTCGCTATTTCATTCTTCAAGTGGGGCGCACTTTGACCTGTGGGCTTTCATTCTAAAGCACTTAGAAAAGTTTTCACTAACTCACATAAGTTAGGCGCATCGAGGGTAGCAAGCTTTCAGTCTCTTATACTTGGAAACTTTTCAGCCATCTCCCTCTCCTTGTCTAGGCGCAAATGAGGTGGTGGACTTCTAGTTTGCATGCCTTAGAAACATTTTGTGACTTCATTCTCCAAGTTAAAAGGGGGGGCGCAAATGGCATGTTGAGCTTTTAATCTTGGTGCCTTAGTCAAATTTATTCTTCAAGCTTGGGCGCATTTAGCCCTTGGAGCTTCCAATTTTCTACCTTGGGCACAAATCATTATACCTCCTTCAAGTTTTGGACGCTTAACCAACTTTCTTTACCTTGGGCACATATAACCCCTTGAAGTTTCAATTTGAAGACTTAGAATTTTTTTAAGTTCTCCTTTCAACTTGGTGGGCGCATTTTAGCCATGGAGCTTCCAATTTCGAGAACTTAGGCAAATTTCCTCATCCAACACCTTCTAGTTTAGGCGCATTTGCCATGGGGGACATCAAATTTCAACACTTAGAAGATTTTGAATCTCTTTCAAAGTGGGGCGCATTTCACCCATGGAAGTTCCAATTTTAATGCCTTGGTAAAATTTCACCTGTCTTCAGCCTCTTATAGCATGTTTTGGTGCCGGACTTGAAAAGTTATCAAACTTGATGTGCTTCATGCCCCTCTGCCAGATTTAGGGTGATTTTCTCCTGGTAACCCTAATTTGCCCTGACTTTCTATTTTAGAAAGTTCCTTGAATTTCGTGCTCTGAGTTGACTTTTGACTCCAGAAAGCTTGATTTTCGCCCTGTTTCGAACTTCGTGGTGTGATCGTGTTGTCGGGGCCTGATGCCTGTCTGCACCTGCTATTTTTAGCAACCTGCTAAAAATAGTAATTGCTCGGAAAGTCTTCAAATTTCATGTACTAAATGCCTGAAGTGTAACAACCGTGGCTGGATGCTGCTTTTGCACAACTGTCCTGTTTTGCCCTTGATTTTAGGAAACCCTAATTTTTCTGCCCATGCCTGCTAAAAATAGCAATTGCCTAATTTTCCATCTTCTACAACTCTGTTTGTCTTGAAATTCGTGCCAAGGGGTCCTTATCACTCGCTTAACCCGTTCATACTGAGACTCGATGTTGACCTGCTATTTATAGCTGCTTCTGAAGTGACTTACTATTTATAGTAAGTGCTTGTTTCTGAGACTTCCTTAGCTTTGTTTGACTCGAAATTTGGACAGCGTGCTCCTCGTTGGTGAACTTGCCTGTCTGCGCTGGTGCCCGAGGTTGACTTTCTATTTATAGCCCGCGTCGAGAACGCCTTACTAAAAATAGTAAATGCTCCGATTGTCTTCAAATTTTGCCAGCAGATAGCTTGAAGGATGCTGATCATGATGAATACTTCAGTTTTGGGCATTTTGACGTCTGATTCTTCATTTTTAGCCCTGAAGCTCGAAACCCTAATTTTCCTGCATGTTCTTCAAATGAGCTCTGTTTGACCTCGTTTCAGTTGCATGATGATCAGTTCGTGGTTCTGAAATGCTGAGCAGCTGCCTAAGTGGTACCTGCTAAAAAGTGGCTGAAAAGTGACCGACCAGTTGCTGGATGATTTTGCATGTCACACTGCCCGAAAAATCTTGAAAAACCCAGAAAAACCCAGAAAAATCTCCATCATGCAAGGATTGGCTAAAAATAGTAAGTTTTTGAAAAGTGACTAGTTTCACTTGCATGTTACACCGTTGCGAAGGTCTTTGAAAACCCAGAAAGAATATGCCAACATGCGCTGAGAAAATCTGCATGCAAACCCTGAAATTGGCTCCGGAAGCTAAACTGCTAAAAATAGTAAGTTGTCTATTTCAGCTCAAATTTTGCATGCGAGTAACTTGATGTGCTCTGAACGTGGTGTGACTGTTGGAATTTCAAAAACGTTGAAGGACATCCTGTAATTTCACACTTACTAAAAATAGTAAGTAGCCGGAATTTGATGAAAATTTGTTGAGAGCCTACTAGAAGCACATTGACAATAGTGTTAGTCTTTATTTTCAATTTATTTACCTCACTTGACCTCAAATTGGCCGGAAAGATGGAAACCCTAATTTTTAGACTCAGCCAAAATTTCACGTTAAGGTTCAAGGGCGGGCACATCTCGGAAAGACAGACAGTAGAAAAGAGAGACAACGACAAAACGACCCAAAAGCAAAGCCAAAATTAGGGGGTCCCCATTTGCAATGGGGTGATGTGTGAAAAAGGTCACAACACCTACCAAACTATCTAATCTGATATAAAGGGTTCAATGAATCTAAGATAAAGTGAAAATAAATAAACCCATTAATAAAAAAGGGACCTAAATGGACTTCCTAAAAAATAAAAAATGAACCTAACACTATTTTGCATCCAATAAAGTCTAGAGGAAAAACAATTAAAAATATATAGGAGAAAAGGTCCATAAAATAAACTTAAACACATTTGAGGAACAATTTCGACACAAACTAGAATTCAAGATTAAACCAAACCATGAGAGGATAACTAGGTTAAAAAAACCAAGGAATCAAGTAATCAATCAATTAAAGGTGAACGAATTAGGTGTTTGATTAAGCACATGTGCATAAATAAACAAAGCATCTAGAACTAAACCAATGGCAAAGATCCATTGAAGCCATGAAATCGAACACTAGGAGATTGATTCAGCCACCATTATAAGTGTTCAAAGGGGGGCCCTTAGCTTAAAATCACTTGGGGCATGTTTTTCTCCCAACATCAAGAAGGTCAATAAGTTTTGAAGAGTTGGGGAAAGGACCTTCTCACTAGGTGAGTCCCTAATGTTTTGGGGACCAAATGCCTCCTTATTAAGAAGGAATTATCTATAAATTAAATCAGAGAAGTTGTACCATTGGGGTCATGATGTCACTTTCAATTAAGAAAATATTTGGAAGCCATGGAGAAGATGAGTTCAAGGGATTTGGTTGTTAAGAGGAATATATCTTTGTCAACTTAGAAGTGTCATGTGTGATATGGAGCAACCTAGAGATGACTTCAAAAGGAAGCACAAATCTTTACAATAAGAAGAAAAAAATTGACTAAAATTTTTGGTTTGTGCAAGTGACAATTTCATCATCTACCTTACTAATTTTTTCAAGATTAAAGCAAAAAAATAAAATCAACCTATCAAAAGCAACAAAATCGTCACAATTGAGGCAAAACTAGGAATATGAAGGCTTTTTGGCATTTCACCTTGCTTTTTTTAATGTATGATCTTATTTTTTCAATATCGAAAGGATTTAGGGAAGGCATATGCATCTTTCCAAGGCTGTTGGAGATTGATAAAGAATTGATCTCTCATGTTTTAATCTTCATATTTTCTTCTTTATATTGTCATCAACATTGGAACAAGGCTTTTATGGTAGAAGGCATATTGCAAGTGTTTTGGACTTTACCATAACATTGTTGGAGTTTAAATTCTCACTAGTGGTTATTGTTATCACTTATACTAGACCAAAATTAGTTGCATGATAAGCTTATACTCTGTTGGATCTCTCTTCCCTTTTGAGGATTTCTCCAATTATCTCGCATTTCAATTATGTGTGTACTTCTTATACTCTTGTTTCATTTTCCTTTTAATGTTTAGGCTATTTAGTATCCTTTTTGTTGCGGAGAAATAGTTTATTGAGGCTTCTTGCAAGATTTGTGTTATAGTGTCTATTGATGATGAAAAGCATGAGGAATATCCTCCCTTTTACAAATAAAGGACTAAATTAAATTTATATACATATTTATCATATTAATTAAATTTATAAAGAAATGATTAAATCTTATCATAACCAACTCTTCAATAATAGATTCAATGAAGGGTATCAAGAATTTTTGCAAGTATGAAGGTGTTTTCATTGATGTCAACAAGATTGTGTTGTCATTGATGATAGTTGTGTTGTGATTGAGAAGAGATTATTTCTTTGATTAGTTGCATTATGTTGTCATCAATTAAGTTGTTGATGTTAACCTCTGGTGTTTCTTAGATAAGCTTTTATTTATGATTTAGATGTCAAGGATATTGAGAAAATTGATAAAATAAGGAAATAGGGTACATTGCAGAGGTATTCTAGTTTGCAGAGTTGTTATGGTTTTGCTTTGCATATATTATGGGTTGAAGATTTGATTATGTAGTTTGGATATGTTGGTTAGAGGTGTTTAGAGTTTCTATATCCAAAATTTCGGCTTTTGGATCAATGGTCAGAGGAAGTTATGTTCACCAGTGTGAACTGGTTTTGCAATGTTTCTTATAGAGGTGTCTGGGAGAAATGTATCTACTCCACATTTCTCCACAGTTGCTCTTCAATTCTTGCGATTTTGAAGGAATGTTGATCTCTTGCCTGTGTGAAGAGGATTTGTGGTTTGGTACTCCAGAAGTTGTATGTTAGAGTTGCAGTGTTTGGCAGTGAAGTCTGAGTGTACAAGTTTTGTACATTCTAAAGGTGTGAGTTGTGAAGGAGTTTGATGGGTTTCAGGAGGATAGAGGAATATTCTAGATCATGATGAAGCATGGTATGTAGTTTGCAAGTTGTCCTTGGATTTAAGGAAGCGTATAATTCAAAGTTGAATGGTGTTTGCACGGGTAACAACCGACCTGGTGTTTACACTACATTCAAAGATGCTTGAGTATTGATGAAGGCATAGTGTGGCGTGTGATTGTTAATTCGTGTCCTAGTTAAGTTTTGTTTTGGTTTGCTTTTCGTTCCTATCCATCGTAGGAAAGTTTAGTGCCAACCTATTTTGAATTTGTTAAGTGCAAAGTAAGTGTAGCCGACTTGAAGATATTTTTTCAAGTTGCGGATGGTATAAATGCAAGGTTAATTGATGTGAGATTAAGTGTGGAATAGGGTTGAGTGTTGTGATGCGAAATTAAGTGTAGAAGTGTGAATTGCAGTGCGAGCTATAATGCAAGACTGCTGAATGCAGTGAGCTGAGGTATCTTGATCTCTTGAAGGCTACAAGTGTTGTTGGAGCTATTGTGGTAGAACTTTTGTTGCATTGAGATTGTGTTTTCTATGTAACATCTTATCTTATTTTCTTTTTTCTATTCCGGTAGTGAGCCTGGGCTGTGATCCTTTCTGGATAGTGTGTCCTATTCTAGAAATGAGCTTCTTTGTATTGATTTTTGCAATTACTTATATTGTGAGTTAATCCTCACACTGGTTTTTCCCTCATTGGGTTTTCCACGTAAATATGGTGTTCTCTTGTGTATGGTGTTGGTTGTTTCAATTTCTGTTATCTGCTTTTCATGTTTAAACATTATAACAGATTAAGGGTTTAATGAATGCATGTGGATCTGATTACTGTTGAGGATTTTAATGTTCTAAATTGTTACAACTGATTCACCCCCCCTCTCAGTTGTCTTGCTCATTCAACAATTGGTATCAGAGCAAAGTTCCTTGGAGAAAAGCTTGACCGCTTGAGGTAGATTAGGATGGCAAACAAGAAGGAGATCCCTATTTTTGATGGTATAGATTATGCATTCTGGAAAGCGAAGATGGAAAGCTATTTGATTTATCTTGGATATGAAGTTGCAAAGGTAGTAAAGACTGCATACACCATGCCTGCAAATGGACCGTGCACAAGTGATGAAATCAAGGCATATGAAACAGATGGTAAGACAAGGTTTGTTCTTTTGACTAGTCTCTCAAATACTGAATTAGTGAAAGCTATGGATTTGAAAACTGCTAAAGAAGTTTGGGATAAGCTAGAAAGTATCTATGAAGGAGATGACAAGGTTAAACAAGCTAAGTTACAAAATTTGAAGGCACAATTTGAGACTTTGTGAATGTTTGATGATGAAACAATCACAAGTTACATTCAAAGAGTTAATGAGCTGGTAAGTGCTATGAGAGGTCTTGGTGCACAAGTCAAAGAACCTAAAGTGGTAAAGAAAATTCTCAAATCTCTTCCTGATTCTTATAGTGAAAAAGTTTCTGCTATTGAGGAATTTGCAGATTTTAATACATACACTGGAGCTCAATTGTATGGTACACTAACTACATTTGAAATGAGGAAAATTGGTCCGAAAAATGGTACAAAAGTGGAGATTGCTTTCAAGACTAGAAAATGAGAAAAAATTGAAGATTTAGATGGAGATGCTCTTGATGATGTGGAAGTTAACTTTGTAACAAGAATGAAAAAGGGAACCGATAAGTACGAGGGTAAATTACCTTTCAAATGCTTTAGTTTTGGAAATATAGGTCACTATGCTTCAAGATGTCCAAACAAAACTATAAACAATAAGAAGCAAAACAAAGGTAAGATGGTTAAGAAAAGCTACTATGTTAGAGAAGATGCTGTTATATCTAATGATGAATCTGATTATGGAGATGTTGATGAGAATGAATGCTTGTTTTTGGCTTTAAAAGATGAATCTGTTTCTGCTAACTCTGAAAATAGTGTGAAGGAAAGTTTTATAGAGAAAAAGGATAAAACTGGAGGAACTTTGGTGTAAAGTGCCTTGACAAATTTGGAGTTTAAACCCTGATTTTCTGCCTTAGGTATTTTGTCAAACACTTTTCTTGCAACCTCCAATTTGCTGATATTGTGTTTTAGTTTGTTTTGTTTTGATTTGGTTTGATGCCGATGATGTTTGGATGCTTGAAAATGATTGCAAATATGACTAATTGAGTAACTAAGATGATATGCAACTCTTTTTGTATTTTTCAAATGCATATACATGAAATTCAAATGCAAAATGCACACCTACAGCCAAGAGACATTTCTACAAACACTTTGCATGAAAACTAATATAAACTGATATGAAAGAACTACTTGACAATTTGCAGCCAACTTCAAAATATTTCCATTTGTTAATTGTAGTGATTACAATATTCAATACAATGCTCAACGTAAATCTCCTTTCCTTCAACTTGACTGAAACTACAAAGACAAGTGGCTGTCATAGGACAGCATCTACAACCTCAACCCAATGCAATGCTAGATGAAGGAAATGACTGATTTATTACAATATTTATGACTGAGGATGACAGCAACTAAGAGTATAATGCATTACATGTGCAAAATGTGAAACCTGGAATAATTAGCAGCAGCTCCAAATCTGATCGATGCCCTTGAAAGGATGATTTTCTTCACCTCCAAGGCTGCGTCTAGCCTTCTTGAGACCCTACGTCACTTCTGGAAATTTTTATGAATTTTCCCAGCCACTTATGACAAAATCACCCCTATAGACATGTGCGCCCAGCAATGATAAATGTCTGATTTTTAATATGCCTTCTAAACTGCAATTGTCCCTTCCAAAAATGGTCTTGATGTATGCCAAAATTGACTCCCCTAAGATGAAATTCGATGGGCTCCAAGTCTGCAAATATATCTCCAAATCGATTTTTCTCCAATAGTGAAAATTTGGCCAAAGGCCATAAAATTTGGCTCAAGTTGAGAGATTGAGTTATCTCTCACTCCAAACTAGCTAGGGTTGGTGTCACACAACCGAAACTAGCAAACTTAGAGAATTCAACTTCTCCAGCTATGTCAAGCATTCAAGCTCTCCAATATTCAAAAAATGTATTCAATCTAGGATGTCCTCAAATGCCCTCCAAAAACTCCTTATAAAGAATTCACAAACATTTCTAGGAAGCTTCTAGAATAAAATATTATTTTATTTACTTAAGTGACTTTTTGATATTATTTTATTTTTAGTCACTTTAATATTAAATTAATTAAATATAAGGTTACTTTTTAATATTTATTTAGTTAATAACCTGATAAATAATTAATTTAATAAATTCTCCTTATTGCCCCAAATTGGGGACATGACAATCCTCCCTTCCTAAAGATTGCTTGTCCTCAAGCAATCTGCATCTTCCAATCCTTCATAATTACCACAACACCTGTCCACCACCACCTGGATCCCAAACGATCCTGCAAGGAACTCCAACCAACAACCACTGAATGCAATTGAAGCTCCTGTCACTGACATGCCCTGTCAAGCTGTGAGGCCAATCACTTGTCAAGGAAACTCCTGAACCCCAAACCTCAACATGCAGACACCAAGTGCTACAGTAATAATCCTCATACATCAAAGTGCTCCAAAAGCCATCTCCACCTGAATCACCTGAATCTGATTTCCTGTTCTTTAACCCACCTTTCTGAATCACCAGTGACATGGTCAAATCTTGAACATGTGGGTCAAGAGAAAACTGATATATGCACCTCAAAGTACAGTCAAGGTGAAGTCCTCCTGCCTGCGCCAATGGAACACCATGTGTATACCTCTCCATATTGCCAACATCGGAAGGTGGTTCACATCCTAGTGCCGAAAAGGTAGTATCATCAAGGTCATCATCATGAATGCCATCTACTCCTGTCATGCCTGTGTCATCCTCATACCTGTTGTGACCTTTTCACACATCACCCCATTCAAAATGGGTACCCCCTAATTTTTGCTCCATTCTGGTCTTTTGGCTTTGGTTTTCTCTCTCTGTCTCTGTCTCTGTCTCTTTCTGTCTCTTTCTGCTGTCCGCTTTCCGGGGATGTGCCCATCTGTGAGCCTAAATGTGAAATTTTGGCCAAGTCTAAGGATTAGGGTTTTGAGTCTTCTGGTCAATCTGAGGTCAAATGAAGTGAATAAATTGAAAACTAAGACTAACGTTGTTGTTAGCATGCTTCCAGTAGGTCCTCAGCAAAGTTTCATCAGATTCCGGTGACTTACTATTTTTAGTAAGTGTGCAATTCGGGGCGTTCTCTCAGCACTTTTGGAGTTTTGATCATTACACTGCATCTAGGACATGTCAAGCTGCTCGTCTGCAAGTTTTGAGCCAGAACAGACAACTGTCTATTTTTAGCAATTTCAGCTTCCAGAGCAGATTTTAGGGTTTATATGCAAAGTTTTTCAATGCATGTCTGGAGACTCTTTCTGGGTTTTCTGAAACCTACGCGACGATATAACATGCAAAATGAGACGATGACTTTCAGAATTCAACCTTCAGAGGCTATTTTTAGGGTTTGCATGTTGAGATTTTCTTTGCATGTCTGAACATTCCTTGTGGGTTTTTCGAGGGCTTCGCAACGATATAACATGCAAACCAGGATCGAGACTTTTTCAGAAGCCGCCTTCAGAGGCTATATTTAGGGTTTGCATGTTAGGGTTTTCAACGCATGTTTGGATTTTCTTTGTGGGTTTTTCAAGAGCTACGTGGTGATGTGACATGCAAGCGGAGATGATCATTTTTCAGAGACTTACTATTTTTAGCAGGTCCATTCCGACAGCTGCCTAGCACATCAGAATCACAAATAGGGCGAAGTGCAACAGAAACGAAGTCAAACGGAGGTCGTTTGATATACATGCAAGTGAAATTAGGGTTTCCAGCTTCGAGACCCAAAATGAGGGGTAAAATGCCAGAATTTTCGAAAATCGGTGTATCCCACTACGATTAGCATCTCTCAGGCTATCCACCGGTAAAATTTGAAGGCAAACGGAGCACTTACTATTTATAGTAAGTTGTTCCAGAAATAGGCTAAAAATAGTAAATCAGCAGCAGGCGCTAGTGTGAACGGGCAAGTCATCCGATGAGGAGCATGTCATTCAAATTTCAAGTCAAACGGAGTTGGGGAAGTCTCAGAAATAGGCAGTTACTATAAATAGTAAACCACCTTCAGAAACATACTATTTTTAGCAGGTCAACTCGAGATGGCAGTGTGAACAGGCTAACAGGGTTATGAAGATCCAGTGTTTAAAATTTCAAATCAGTCTGAGCTTTAGAAATGTGAAAATCAAAGGACTTATTATATATAGTAAGGCGTGGAGAAGCTGCCAGAAGGAAAGAAAAATGGCTAAGGCATGAAGATTATCCACCTTGACCTCCTAAATGCGCCCTCATCTTCAGTTGGAGAAGTAGAAAATTGTCTAAGTCTGGCGTTTATCTTGCTGATCCCTCCAAATGCGCCCATGCTAAGTCAAGGTGATGAGTGCTAAAAGTTTCTAAGTGAAGAAGTAAATCTGCCTCCACCCTCCAAATGCGCCCATGCAAGGTGGAGAGGTTAAGAAAATTTCTAAGCCATGAGGTTCATCCCTCACCACATGTGAAATGCGCCCACTTCAAGGAGGTTGATAGAAAAATGGCTAAGTGTCAAGGCTTTATCCTCCTCATACATCAAAATGCGCCCAAGAAAGGATGAAGACAAGTGATAAGTTGCTAAGGCGTTGTGCAAGAAAGGAATATTCTTAGTGTTGACTTTCTTCTCCCTCCTTTGAATGCGCCAAGTCTAGAATGAGGTTGAGGCGAAAGTTGTTAAGTGAAGGTGAAGTTGATGAAAAAGAGTTACCATGGCATGGTGAAATCCTCTTAGACATATGAAATGCGCCCAAGGTAATGTGAATAAAAAATGGCCAAGGCGCGGCTAATGTCCTCAATGTGCTAGATGCGCCAAGGTGAAGGTATTATGAATGAAAATATGCTAGGCGCTGAAATAAAATATCCTCCATGATGTGCTAAATGCGCCCCAAAGATATTGGAGAAGGTGACCTTCTAAAGGAAAATTGTATAAGTGAGTTGATGAAATTTCCTCACCATAGTCAAAATGCGCCATGATTGAAGTTAAATGGAGAAAATTTTCTAAGTCAAAATTCAAATTCCTCCTTAATGCCTATATGCGCCCAGGTTGATAAAAAGGATTTAAAATATTTTTCCTAAGTGTTGATATTCAAAATTTCATCTTTAGGAAAAATACGCCTAAGTCTGATGGAGGGTGATGAAATTCACTAAGGCATGAATAAAGTTGGCCATGGATGAGTTAGAGGATGCTAGCTTCGCAAGGATTATAAAGAATTTCAAGTCAGAATAGGAAAATATGCCTAGGGATGAAGAATTGGAATAAATTTGATGAAAGAATATTTTTCTAAGGTTTAAAATTCAAAAATCAAATGTACCCCTTCGTTTGTAGACCCATGAATTCAACACGTTCTAAAGGGAATTTTCTTCTGGGTATTGAAGATCTTTGACAAGGAATGGATTTTAAAGTCTTCCACACTTCGCCGAGGCTTTCAGGATAAAGATTTTACTCAGCACTTGAATAATGAATTTTCCTAAGGAAAATTTAAAATTTTTCTAAGGCAAAATGAATAAAATGTGCTTTCGAAGATAAAATGCCGCAGATGATGAATTTGAAGTTGATTGCCTAGGTGATTTTAATCGAATCCTTCGTGAGACTAATCTTTTAGAGTCAAAGATGAATAAAAGTGAGTGTTAGAGCTTCAGCTGGTGAAGTAAATTTCTTAACAAGATGCAGTTGAAGTTATAAAAATGAATTAAAATTGCTAAGTACGCTATGAAGTGAATCCTTTGAAATTCTAGAAGGTCAAGATTCCACACGTCAAATGACAAGTGTTGCAATTGCCAGAGGAGGGAAATTCGAATTCCTGCTGTGAAGTAGTGGAGATTTAATAAGCTGGGTAAAGATAGCTCCTTCTAGAATTCGACTTGGCTATATGAGCTGAGAGTTTATTCATTTTTCTCCATCAAGCTGGCAAGTTCGATTCTAGCTTTGAAGTTGAGATTGCAGTGCAAGCATTGAGGGAGTTCGACTTGAAGAAGAAGGATTGTTGAGGCTGAAACTTTGAAGAAGTGCGAATTTGAAAGAGTCTAAGTGCTGAAGTGAAGTTGGACGATTTTGCTAAGTAGAGAAGTTGCTGAAGCTTGCTCGAAACTTTCTAAGTGTTGAAAGTTTGAAATTGCTAGAGGAGAAGTTAAGGTTTGTAGATGAAATATGATATTGCAGCTTCTCAATTTTAAAAGTCAACTGGCAGCCCCAATGCTATTTCATGTTATTTTATTTTATTTTGCTGATGGCTGTTTGTTATTTTGTAGGATGGTTGAAGTAAGAGCAATTGGCAGAGACAATAATGTTGCATCCAGGCAAGCTGTTATCAAGAAGTTGAGCAAGTCTTTCCTGCCGAAGTCGAAATTCACTTCGAAGTTGGGCAAGCTGGCTGACACAAATTTGGGTTCTTTCAACATGGAGGCCTTTAAAAGTTGAGTGATGGGAGTTGGTAGTCATCGTCCTTCAATCACTTCGCACAATATTGTTCGAAGTGGATTATTTGCAGTTGTTGGTTTTCCACCAGCTATTTAGTGTCCAACGCTGATGATGGAGTGTGCTAATTGCTATGATCCTGATCACAGGTCTATTGTTTCACCTGATGGTAGATTGTTCGCCAACCTCACTCCTGCAGCTATCGGCGAAGCATTTGGAATCCCATCACACGAAAGGATGATTTATAAGACGAGAGAGCGTGCTGAGCGAAAGTATGCTTCAACATTCAAAAGATGTGCTGATATGATCAACGCTTGTTGGATGAACAAGCCCAAGCCCTCTCGCACAAAGTTGCCGAAGCAAATAATATCAGATGATTTGAAGCAGGAGTACTGTGACCTGATCATGATGCTTAATAGAGTTGGAGGCTGCCCTCAAGCATTTATTTTTGAACCTTGGATGTTCTACTATATCAATCTCGTGTTGGAAGGAAAAGAACATATCAATTGGGTGGTGATGATAAGTGACAATTTGCATGAGCAACTCCTGAGTTTGAGAAGGACAAAAACATTTTACATGGGCTCCTACATTGTTTACATGTTGGCTCGTATGACGAAGTACAGAGGAATTTCATATAAGGAGCCAATTGGTTGTGGCTCTCATCAGTTCAAAATTTATGAGGCTTGTCTGCAGTTGCACCTGACAAGCACGTCCAATTACAAGCAGGTCAATGATGCCTTTACCATGCATATAACGAGATCACTTCAGCAGCAGACTCATCATAGGATCTCGAGGGAAGCTCAGGAGTTGATAGAAAGGTATGGGTGTTGGTTTATTCAATTTCCGAAATTCTCTTACATTAGGCTACAAGGTTTTTCTTCATACCCATATAGATTGCCTAAGTACCCAACAAATAGAATTTTGATGTTAGAGATATCTAGGCAACTTGTTTCCTATGATAAGATTCAGAAGAGAAAGAAGAAGGGAGGGATTGACTTCCCAATCATCATGGGGAATTCAAATGAAGTGTGTCCTTCACTTCAGGCAGCCAGAGAAGCTGAAAATGAACTTCAGTTCTTTCATTTTTCTTACCACACCAGCAGACAGCATTATGACCCTCACAACAATATCAGATGGATACTGTCAGAGGAGTTCAAGCATAAGGCAAATATTGAGGATTACTGGGCTGATGCATCAGACGAGGTTGAAGTTAGGAAAAGAATATTCTCAAGGCTTTCGTTGAGCATGAATAGGGAGTGTGAAATTATTCCAGTACCAGACCAGGTGGACGAGGACATGAACGTTCTCCATCCAGATTATGAGGCAGTGAGAGACACGCCACTTCCACTCCCAGATTGGTCGGAGCCAGAGATTGTTGATTTGGACACGCTTTGTATCCCAGTCATGACTTTCACCAGAGCTTGGGTTGAAAGGCATGTGAGCAGATTGAAGAGTAGGTCAATTCCTTTGACTTACAACTTGATGGGAGATCATAGGACACCGACTACCAGCAGGAAGAAACAGGTTACTCGAGGTCCAAAATCTTGAAGGAAGGAGCCAATTCAGCCGAAGCCTCCAAGAGTTGTGGTAGAGTCACCTACGCCATTGGAGACACGTTCTCCAAGCATATAGGAGGTTTCGCTTTTTGCTGATAAGAGAAATGCATTGAATCAGGAGCAAGAATTACATGAGGAAAATCAACCACCACGGAGAGAGTCAGTTGGCCAGAGTGTTAATGCGCCCACTAGAGATGATCAGCAGGAGGAAGACGAGGAGACTGCTACTGACACACACTTCCAGCATGAGCTAGAGACGGCTCTAGAGGATGATGCAGTTTCAGTGGATACTCGGCCATTAGAGGCCAATGAGCCTCGCTAGAATGAAATTGAAGTAGAACAAGTCCGTGAGGAAGAAGCTAGAGAGTAGCAGCCGTTTGTTATTCAGCAGGTAGTACTTGATTGGCTCAGAGATAGAATGAGAAGGAGCCCCAGTGAAGAGGCTGATCCAGCAGTAGAGATGGAGGAATTTTTGAGTAGGATCAGTGCGCCTCCACCCAAGAAGAGACCTAGGAAATTAATATCAACAGATGAGGATGGCTCTCACACCCTTCATGTAGCTGTGCCAAGAGTTGATTGTGATCGAGATGAAGCAGTACCGGAGAATTATATGATCACAACCATGGAGTTAGGTCGCCCCACAGGTGCACAGATTATTGAGGAGTGTGATAACTCCCATCAAGCACTTAAGGACAGATTGTTCAGGACTGAAGGAAAGTACAAGAAATTGAAGAAGGAACATAAGACTTTGATTGGCTACGTGCAACATTTGTCTCGTCCTTGTGGGCAGGAGAATCTAGCAATAGAGCTTCCAGCCGAGTTGTCCAGAGAATCAGTTGGTGGCTTTGAGGATTTGAAAAAGATGGCACAAGAGGCAGACAAATGGGTTGCAGGTGTTTGTGCCGAGACATAAAAGTTCATGGAAGATCTTGCTCATGCTTACCAACAAGCTTTCGACATTATGGCGCGGATGGAGGCAGTTGATCAAGCCTGGGGTGATGCTCGTGTCTATCAGAGCAAAGTTATTCAGCATCTGGAAGCCTTGATGCATACTCCTTTGCAGATGCTGATTGATGGAGGAGTTATTCAGGAGGGTGATAGGTATGATTTTACTAGTTGGTACTCTTTAGTAGTCACGGGACGTGGGTTCTTTGATGCAGTACAGGCGGATTCAGCCAGAGTCAGGAAGGCTATGATGAACATTGTTGATGGAGTCCTGAACACCTTGGAGGCTATCTTTGCTAGACGGCTGAATTTTGATGAGGTGACTACTGATAATTTGAGGGGTAGGCTGGCACCTTTCTTTTCAGAGGTGAAGACTTTTGTGCAGGATGACTTTGAAAACATTTCGACTTTCTCCAGCTTGATCCAGAGTACCCAGGATGCCTTGGCCGCTTGGAGAAAATCTTGCACACGTCATGGGCAGTCAGTCACGGTGTTGGAGTTTCAGCTGGATCATATTCCGCCGATCTCGGTTCAGGAGGTTGAGGCTGTGCTGGTCAGGTTCATTGATTTTGCAGCCAAGGAGAAGGAGAATGGAAACGCACTTCTGGACGATGACCTTCTGGAGGACTGATTGTGGGCATTAATTGCCTTTACTATTTTGGGAGTGAGTGAGAATCTTTGATTCATTTATTGTACCACTCCCTATTCTGGTAGTTTTTAGGGTTAGGGCTGAGGTGGCTTAATCTTAGCCATTCATTTGATTGTAATCTGAGCCGTCCATTGGACTGGGCTATCTATAAAAGGGGCATCCCCCCTCATTTGTACTCATTAGAAATTAGAATTAGAAATTAGATTAGACATCAGACTAGAGACTAGAGCAGAGAGATAGTTTGATAGCTTAGCATAGTTTGGAGGAGAAGAAAAGTTTTCCTTTGAAAACTTTGTAAGAGATTGTTGTGAAAACTTTCATAATAAAAGATCTTTCATTGATGGTGAAATTCGTCTTTGTTATGAATAGCTAGCGAGATTTCTTCACCCTTTCTACTTCAAGTAGCATAAAGTAGCTTAAAGTAGCGTAGTTTTCATTTCATGCAAGTAGATGTTAGCTATGGATTTGTGGTGTTAATCGAGGCAACTTCATTTTAGTCCATACCACTAGCAGCTTGTTGACGGCAGGTTTGCCTTGTGTGGTCAACTGGAGTATTTTATAAGCCTAACTTCAGTTATAATTCACGTCTTGGTATGCGTCATCTTGACGGTATTTTGATGCCGGATTGTAACTTGAAAATTTCTTGCCATCCCCTTGAAGATTGCACCAACTTTGTGTAAGCTGTCCAACGTGAGGTGGAGCAGAGTTTGGTTGAGGTTTTCTGAAATCGATCCTGCGTCTTGCCCTTAGATAGACCATAAATTTTCTAATCTCTGTAGCCATTCAATTCAGTTTATTTCTGGTTAGTTTTAGGAAAACGTACCTCATCGCTAAATCATCTGCAACATACAAAAATCCCCTTCAAATCATTAACCTGTGGTCAACTGCAAGCCTTATGAACAATTGTGTAAGTCCCCTCGTGTAAACAGGAAATCACAACGAACCTACTGAGGGTATTCCAAAGCATTTCAGAACCTTGGAGTTGAATGTGCGATCTTTCTTGCAATCTTAGCGCACATAATTCTTTGATCAAGAGAGAATGGAGTCGCCTACGGACTACTTTGTTCTACTGATTGGTGCGGTCACAAAAATCACATCAACAATACCAACACACCTTAGGTGTGCTCCAGTCATTATCACCTACTGCTACCCATGAAGTACTCTCCATTCACTTTATTGATACATCTTTGGAAGCTCTATTTTCTTTTCCCCTAAGCACCACTCTTCGACCACTAGGTGTCCTAAACTTGAGTGTCATCTTCTTGAAGTTTTGCGAGTACTTTACCAATGAATAGAGCCATTGAATACCCAATATCGCATGTTTATCTCCCAAATCCACCACATAGAAGTCATTTGTGATGGTATAATTGCCAAGAGTGATACTCAATTGAGGAACCTTCCTTTTGCATGTCAACCTATGTCCACCAGCCACCATGATCTTGAACCCTTCAAAACCTTGAGTTGTTAATTTTTGCTTCACTACTAAAGCTGAATCAATGAAGTTATGTGTAGCCCCATTGTCCACCAAAATCGTGATGTGCTGGCCATGTAGAATTCCTCTAATCCTGAAAGGGTTGAACATAGGTGAATCAGCTAGAGTACCAAGAGAACCCTTATTTTCCAGCTCCTCATCTGAATTGCTGCTGTCCTCAACTCCAAGTTCATCCTCACTTTCTTATGGTACCTCAATGAGATGAGCCTTCCCCTTCCCCAAGCAACAATGTCCATTCACCCATTTCTCCTTACAATGATAGTAGATTCCCTTCTCCCTACACTCCCTACGAAAATCTTCACCTACTTTGTTCTTCTTATTGCCTTCCTTAGGAAAAGGTTTTACCCCTGTATCTTCTGAAATTGGGATTTGCTTGAGGATTTTCTCTTTTGATGGCTAGACTCCATGTCTCTAGCTCTAGTGATCGCATCCTGAAGGGAATCTGATTTTGAGGCCTTAACCCAACTGCGAAGGGGTTTGGATAAACCCTCAATGAAAAGCATCACCAAACGCTTCTCTAAAACATCAGTCACCATAACTGCCAAGTGTTGGAATGTTGAGATATAGGAGTCTACGGACCCACTCTACTGGAGTTGTGCTAACTCTCTAAAGTGAAGTTCTGGACCCTTCTGATTGAATTTGTCAATGAGTTTCTGTGTGAACTCCAGGTAGGATGTGATGTTGGCATGTCCCAAGGTGACAAGCCCATGGTACCACCATTCATGTGCTTCACCATCCAAATATTAGGTGGCATATTTGATAGCCTCGATCTCTGTTGTAGTGTTCAGTTGGAAGTAGGTATCCAACTTCTACACCCATGCTCTAGTTATGCATTTGCTAGAACCATCAAAGGAAGGGATTGAAATTTTCCCAACCTTCAGTTGCAATTCTTGATTGCGCTGTCCTCTGTTGTTGTTCCTTGGTCTATTTTGAAGTTTGAGATTGCAAAAGTCTTCTAGAGACACGGCAGCTTGAAATTCATCTCCCAAAGAGTTATACTCTCTCAAATAATCTGAAAATCCTTGCTCATGTGCTTGCAGCTCCTGATTTGCAGCAACCTATTCACCCAAGAATTGATGCATGAGAGGCCTCAAAGTCACTCTGCTAGCTGCCCTAATATTGCTTTGAGCTGTATCATTGTTATCATGACCAACATTCTGACCATTCTACCCATTGTTCCTATTGTTGTTTCCATTTTTCAAAAGTTGTCTGAGAATCTGCGACAACTCTTCCCGTCCTTTAGCTATTTCTTCCCTCAATTCTTGCTAACCTCATGCAAGATCACTAAGCATACGCTGAGTGCTACTTTCCTCCATATCATCAAATGGACCTGGACCCCTTCTCAATCTTTTATAAGAGTTGTCAAAGGGACTTTGGATTGGAATGTCCCAATTTTCTTCGCTCATAACCCAACCAGGCTGGTAGGAATGGAAGCTCTGATACCACTGTAAAGTGCCTTGACAAATTTGGAGTTTAAACCCTGATTTTCTGCCTTAGGTATTTTGTCAAACACTTTTCTTGCAACGTCCAATTTGCTGATAATGTGTTTCAGTTTGTTTTGTTTTGATTTGGTTTGATGCCAATAATGTTTGGATGCTTGAAAATAATTGCAAATATGACTAATTGAGTAACTAAGATGATATGCAACTCTTTTTGTATTTTTCAGCAAAATGGAGTGGTTGAAAGGAAAAACAAGACTTTTCAAGAAGCCGCAAGTATTATGATGAGAGAAGCTAACCTATCGAATGTTTACTAGAGAAGCAATACATACTGTTGTTTACATACTTAACAGAGTCCAAGCAAAAACTAACAATGCAAAGACTCCCTATGAGTTGTATGGAAGGATCCCTATTGCCAAGTACTTTAGAGTGTTTGGAAGCAAATGCTATACCAGAAGAGATGATGAAAACTTAGGAAAGTTTGATGCGAGGCCTAATGAAGGTATCTTCCTTGGATATTCTACCAAAAGCAAATCTTACAGATGTTACAACAAAATGCGAAGAAGGATTGTTGAAAGTGCAAGTGTCAAAGTTCATGAAGATTTGTAGAATTTTGTTGTGATAGATGGATAGGAGTCAGATGAACCTGCTTGCAGAGAAGAAGAAGAAAAAGCTAAGGAAAAAGAAGTGCAAAATGAAGTGGAAGAAGTTCGAGAAAAGACCCCTAAGACCCCTAAGTACGTACAGAGAAATCATTCCGAAGAACAGATCATTGGAGACAAAATGAAAGGCATGTTGACAAGAAGAAGAGTTGTTGAAGCAAAGGTAAATATGTGTTTACTTTCTAAAATTGAACCAAAGACAGTAAACGAGGCATGCAAAGATGAACATTGGATGAAGGAAATGGAAGAACTTATGCAAATTGAGAAGAATTAGACTTGAGAACTTGTTCCTACATCTAAAAATAAAAACATTATTGGTACTAAGTGGGTATTTAGAAACAAGCTGAATGAGAATGGAGTAGTAAGAAACAAGGCAAGGCTTGTGTGTAAGGGCTATGCACAAGTTGAAGGAATAGAATTTGAGAAGACATTTGCTCTGATGGCTAGAATGGAAGTAATTAGAATGTTTTTGGTGTTTACAACACATAAGGACTTTAAAGTTTATTAGATGGATGTGAAATTTGCTTTCTTGAATGGAGAGTTGGAAGAAGAATTTTATATGGAACAACCTGAAGGATTTCAGCTATCAGATAAACCTAATATACTCTGCAGATTGAAGAAGGCACTGTATGGATTAAAGAAAGCTCCTAAAGCTTTTTATGCAAGGTTGGACAGATATTTGATACAAGAAGGATTCAATAAGGGTACAACAAATAGTAATTTTTACTTTAAATTTGAGGAAGATCGAACCTTGATAGTGGTTGCATATGTTGATGACATAATATTTGGAGGCAATGAAGCTATGTGCAGGATGTTTGCAGAAGAGATGCAGAAAGAGTTTGAGATGTCTATGTTTGGGGAGATGAATTTCTTCCTTGGGCTACAAATCAATCAAATAGATAAAGGCATATCCATTTCACAATCAAAGTATGTTAAAGAGATGTTGAAGAAGTTTGGAATGGATGACTCTAAACCGGTATGTACTCCTATGGTTACTGGTTGCAAATTAAGTATGATGAATCCACTAAGGCTGATCAGAGCAAGTATAGATCTATGATTGGTGGACTGTTATACCTAACTGCTACTAGATTGGATATCATGCATGCAGTTTGTCTTGTAGCTAGATTTGAAGAAGATCCTAAAGAGACAGATGTTGCAGTAGTGAAGAGGATATTTAGATATTTGAAAGGCACTCCAAATTTTAGCTTATGGTATCCTAAGGATACTGATTTCACATTGAGTGCTTATACAGATACAGATTGCGTTGGTTGTGTTCATGGAAAGAAAAATACTAGTGGTGGTGCATTCTTTCTTGGATATAGATTGGTATCATGGTTTAGCAAGAGACAAGATTATGTTTCTTTATCTACCATAGAGGTTGAGTATATTGTAGCAGCATCTTGTTGCACATAGGTATTATGGATGAGATAAACATTGAAAGATATCAGAATAGTGTATGATAAGCTTATTTCTATTTTTTGTGATAATGTATACAAGTACAATCAATATTTCAAAGAATCTAGTGATGCATTCAAGAACAAAGCATATATCAATCAGGTATCACTTTTTAAGAGAGAAGGTTTGATGCAATGCTAGAGGAAGGAAATCACAAACTCAATCTTATTTAACAGAACTCAAAACATCTCTTGTTTGATCACCCATCCAAGTACCAATTTTTTTTCATAAAACCTTGAATTCAAACACTCAAATATGCAATTAGAGTTCCAAACTATTACAAAACCTCCAAGATACTTTGGTCCTCATAAGCATGACTTGTTTAAATCTTCCTCAAACACAATCCACAAATGTAGATTCAATTTAACTTCACAAGAGCACTTTCCATCCAATGACTCAAAAGCATATTAAGGGTTTCCAATTAATCTGACTTCAAACATGGCCACAATTTTCCTTTTCACCATTCAGGAACCTTAAATTCAACAAAACAAACATAATAATCTGCCCTTTCAACTTATTATCAATCCTTCAATGACCCCTTACCTTCCTAGTAGCACTCCTTAGCCATACTGTCAAAAATAACTTTCAGTATAGACCTCCAGTCAAGACTGTAATTAGCATTTTGAATACTCCTTTCAATGTTTCAAAACATATCTAAAGGCCATCATGAGTTACTTTGGAAAATAATGATCAATTTATGACTGATAGCGTGCAAATTAGGCCTATTAGGCCCTGCTTCAACTAGGGCTTATTGATTCTATTAACTCCAAACACAAGTTCTCTGCTTCAATGCTTAAAACACCTTTATTTAGACCTGAATAAACTTATTCAATTGTTAAAATCCCTTTCCATGTGTATTTTGACAAACCCGAGGATTGCTTGTTTTGACTGTTCCTTAATTCACTGTTTTCTTAGACTGTAGCAGCCTTAAGCCTTAAATTCCCGCACCTAAACCTTATTCTTTTGATCTAAAACTGAAAGAATATGAAAGTAGATGCAATAAAAATCCAACTCACCGAATCTTAAGAATTTCCATCGGATACAAAAGGAGAAACACAAATTTCTTGATTACTGTTTACCCTAAACAAGGGTTTTAACTGTTTTTACAAAAACTGCAATAGCTTATTCAAAAGCCCACCAAATTGCATGAAAGAAGAACCAAATGGAAGGTGATTGGATACTTTATCACTTACAACCATTCAAGCACGCATATCTGTCCGTACAGATCCGTACAAGGGCCTGAAGCAATGAAATTCTGTAGAAAATGCATAAAAACAGAGATCTTTATTCAATCTTCAAATCTCAATCACCCACAAACTTCTAAACGTACAAAGGCCTCTTTAAAGGCATTTGCAATTGACTCTACACCTTCTAATTGCTTCTAAATGACCTAAAAGCCTAAGTGACCCTTCAACTTCCTAATGTTGCTTTTTGGCAACTTTACAATTTTGCATATTTTG
This sequence comes from Sequoia sempervirens, assembly GCA_007258455.2. Taxonomy (NCBI): domain Eukaryota; kingdom Viridiplantae; phylum Streptophyta; class Pinopsida; order Cupressales; family Cupressaceae; genus Sequoia; species Sequoia sempervirens. The sequence continues at coordinate 90,060,146 of VDFB02358134.1, read as the reverse complement.
TGACAAGTTTTTATATATTTTGGACAACTTTACATTTTGACACAAATTTAGCCTTGACACCTCTAAATGACTCAAATATATGGAAAAATGGTCCAAATGTTCTTGATACACTGTAAATCAACATGATCTTAATCAACCTTCAAAATGGAAACATGATGTTGATAAGATGCTCCTACATCATTCTCCTGGCCAAATAGATTTCAAGTCCACTTGAATTTGATGTTGTCAACAAACTACATCCTTGATATGCTCTGCCACTGACTCACCTTGAAACTGTTCTAAATCACCTTCATTTTTACCTTAGGCTTGAATTTGTCCATGCAAATTAGCTTCCTATCTTCTTTGCCAACTGAAATCAGATTCACTATACTTTGTTTCATCCCAGCATCTTGTTTCTCCCTTTGTCCTTTGACCTTCAAATTGTTCCCTGTCCACAAAATTAGTACAATAAAGAAATGATACAGTAATTTGATCAGAATACCTCCATCTTTTCTCAATTCTTTGCAAATATCCATAAGCAATTCATCCTTGATCATTTCTTCATCTATCCTTGTCTCCAACTCAAAGTCTTCTTTCTCAGAAATCAGGTCCTTCATGGCTGCAACATCTTTATCTTCATCATCTTTGAATTCTTCACTTGCATCTTCAAACACTTCTTCTTTCTCTTTCATCTTCATTTGTCTTTTTGCTTGTCTTTTCCTCCTAACAATCTTCTCTATGGGCCATGCAACTTTCTTTTTCACTTTCAAATGCCAACTTGTGGCTTGTCTATACACCTGCTCAATCATCTGTTTCATCTTCATCATGGATTCCTGAATCTCTTCATCAAATCTTCTCAACTCTTGCTTTAACTCAGCTATCTCTTTGTCCATCTTCTCTTGCCTTTTTTTCTTCTTCCTTTCTTTCTCTGCCTGCAAATGTCTTCTTAACACTTCCATTTTGTCCTCTACTCAAGCAAGCTTCTTGCTTCACAACTTCTCAACTTTCTCTACCTTCTCTTGGCAGCCACCAGGTTCTTCTTAACCTGCACAAGCACACCAACACACAACCACAACACACAAACACAACACCAAATCTCTTTTCCCATAGCCTTCTAGCTCTGATACCACTTTGATGCAATGCTAGAGGAAGGAAATCACAAACTCAATCTTATTTAACAAAACTCAAAACATCTCTTGTTTGATCACCCATCCAAGTACATATTTTCCTTCATAAAACCCTGAACTCAAATACTCAAATATGCAATTAGAGTTCCAAACTATTACAAAACCTCCAAGATACTTTGGTCCTCATAAGCATGACTTGTTTAAATCTTCCTCAAACACAATCCACAAATGTAGATTCAATTTAACTTCACAAGAGCACTTTCCATCCAATGGCTCCTCAAAAGTATATTAGGCATTTCCAATTAATCTGACTTCAAACATGGCCACAATTTTCGTTTTCACCATTCAGGAACCTTAAATTCAACAAAACAAACAACCATAATAATCTGCCCTTTCAACTTATTATCAATCCTTCAGTGACCCCTTACCTTCCTAGTAGCACTCCTTAGACATACTGTCCGAAATAACTTTTAGTGTAGACCTCCATTCAAGACTGTAATTAGCATTTTGAATACTCCTTTCAATGTTTTAAAACATATCTAAAGGCCATCATGAGTTACTTTGGAAAATAATGATCAATTTATGACTAATAGCGTGCAAATTAGGCCTATTAGGCCCTGCTCCAACTAGGGCTTATTGATTCTATTAACTCCAAACACAAGTTCTCTGCTTCAATGCTTAAAACACCTTTATTTAGACCTGAATAAACTTATTCAATCGTTAAAAGCCCTTTCCCATGTGTATTTTGACAAACCCTAGGACTACTTGTTTTGACTGTTCCTTAATTCACTGTATTCTGAGACTGTAGCAGCCTTAAGCCTTAAATTCCCACACCTAGACCTTATTCTTTTGATTTGAAACTGAAAGAATATGAAAGTAGATGCAATAAAGAGCCAACTCACCGAATCTTAAGAATTTCCACTGGATACAAAAGGAGAAACACAAATTTCTTGATTATTGTTTACCCTAAATAGGGGTTTTAACTGTTTTTACAAAAACTGCAATAGCTTATTCAAAAGCCCACCAAATTGTATGAAACAAGAACCAAATGGAAGGTGATTGGATACTTTATCACTTACAACCATTCAAGCATGCATATCTGTCCGTACAGATCCGTACAAGGGCCTGAAACAATGAAATTTTGTAGAAAATGCATAAAAACAGAGATCTTTATTCAAACTTCAAATCTCAATCACCCACAAACTTATAAACGTACAAAGGTATCTTTAAAGGCATTTCCAACTGACTCTACACCTTCTAATTGCTTCTAAACGACCTAAAAACCTAAATGACTCTTCAACTTCCTAATGTTGCTTTTTGGCAACTTTACAATTTTGCATATTTTGTGACAAGTTTTTACATATTTTGGACAATTTTACATTTTGACACAAATTTAGCCTTGACACCTCTAAATGACTCAAATATATGGAAAAATGGTCCAAATGACCTTGATACATTGTAAATCAACATGATCTTAATCAACCTTCAAAATGGAAACATGATGTTGATAAGATGCTCCTGCATCAAGGTTGTGAAGAATGAAGTAAAGCTTGAGTATGTACCTACAAAGGATCATATTGCCGACATATTTACTAAGGCTCTTCCTAAGGATACTTTTGAGTATCTTTGAGAGAAGTTGGGGGTTAGTGCCCTCCTTCTTTGAACTAGATGCATATCGAGATGCATCAGTCCAAGGATGGGCCATGGAGGGGTGGAGGTTCCACTTAAGGTTTTGCCCAGTCCAAAGGCATGGGTGGGCCGTGGAGGGGTGGGTGTCCCACTTAAGAATCCGCCGAGGCCATGGAGGGGTGGTAGGCCTAGACCACTTATACGCCCCCCTGACTTTCCCCAGTAGGTTAAGTGTCTTCTGAGGTGATGAAATTGGTGGAGAGAGTAGGTACTAAGTCGCCAAGAAGAGAGGATTGTGGTATACAACCTCTTGGGCTTGGAAAAGGACTTCAAGGCGGATCTACCCATGCCACTCCTCATATGTCTTCATAATGGCTTTGTGATTATGTTTATATTTGGATATCTAGACATTAATGCTAACAAACATATGTACATGTGTGGAAATATTGTTCACGTGGTGAATGCAAGTTTCAATCCAAAATTACTTCATGAAAGAGGACATTCATTTGAGAAGGTGAAACCCTAACCCTAATTGGCAAACAATAAGCGAAGTCTAGGGAAAATTAGGACAAGGGACATTACAATGCCAATCCAGAACCAAAGACATTGAATGTGGACACTATTTTGAATGTCAAATGACGAAAATTGGAAAATTTTCTAAGGCATTGATTCTTGGGCGCCCTTAGCTAGTTGGGGCACCCAACTCCTCTAGAGTTAGCCATTTTTTTTGTAGTTTTCAACTTTCAAATTTGATCGTTTTGTTCCTCATGATCTGTTCTCCATTCGATCTGAAATTGCTGACAACTGATGAATTTGATGGTCTGGTTGAGATATCCATTGGAAAGTTTGAAGAATTCTAAAAAAGATGACTGATTTCGCAAACCCTAGAAATTGATTTTGACCTCCCAAAACCCTAGGCGCCCTTGGTTAGCTGGGACGCCCATGGATCCCAGAGTTAGAATATTTTGAAGGTTTTTCATGATTTTCATTTGGCCCTTTGATGAAACCTCTCCATTTGATCGAAGATTTTTACTATTTGATTGATCCGGTGACCCGACTGATGGATTTACTGTTGAGCCAGAAGAAATCTACGAGCAGACTCTTGGAAGTCACAAACCCTATATCCTGCTTTTGATGGCTTGAACTGCTGGGCACCCCTAGCTAGCTGGGGTGCCTTTCTTTAGCAGACTTAGTTTTTATTTGAGTTTTCCAACTTTCGCTTTGCCTTGCGTTCACTGTTGCGTGCTCGTCGTTGCTTGTGCATCGAATGTCGGAGACTGAAAATATGCTAAGGCATGAACAACTAGGCGCCTTGATTGGACAGGGGCGCCTAACATCTCCAGTGTTAGACAAATTTTCACCATTTTGAAGATTTTCAAATTCCCCTCCTTTGTTCTTCGTTCCTCGAGCATCTTCCATTGTTTCACAATTTGTGCAGTGTTTGAGACCTTGAATTTGACACCTGGTAGTTGACTATCCTCCATTGATGACCTCAAAACACCTGTTTTAGCTTCTGAAAAAGTAGAATAGACACACCAGAGAAAAACTGATCATTTGACGATTCTGACTGGACCAGCCTGATGAGGAAGTATTTTCAACCAATCAAAATCAGTTTGAGCCTTGGAAACATAAATTATATTTTTAGAAACTTTCTATTTTTAGCAGTGTTCCACGGAGTTTCCCGAAGGGGGTCTCGGGGACGGGGGGACAGAGGGTCTAAGTTTGGGGACGGCGAGGGGACGGCGGGGGGACGGCGGCGGGTGGGCGGTGGGGGGGCGGTGCTGATATACATATGGTACTTGAATAACTAGTTATAAAAAGATGTTTAAGATTAACATTTGAAATTAAACTTTGGCAAATTAGTAAAATTGCAAATACTAACATTTTAAATACTTGAATACTATTACTATTAAAAGATAAAGTAAATAAAATATTAAAATTTGACAAATAAAATTGTCAAATTTGAGATTTCTATTATATGAATATCGAAAATATGACATGTCACATCATAATATCATATCATAAAGATGATTACAATGAGTAGCATGATACATTGATATCAAAATAAGTACAAAATGCAAAAATGAAAAATCATAATATCATATCATAAAGATGACACAATGAGTTGCAAAACATCAAATGGCATATGTGAGCAAAAAAATGAAGAATGGGAGTGTTTTGTTTAGCTTAGAGGTTTTTAGAAGGGTCCCACAAGCCTTTAGGGTTCGGCCCAAGGCTCACATTCCTAGAAAATTAAAAGAATATTTTTTAAAAATTTCTTTCTTGCACATCCCAGCACGGGGACTTTTGGGTGTCTCCAAGACGCTTGAGGGACGGCTAGAAGTCCCCAAGACGTCTTGGGGACGTCTAGGAGTCCCCGCCGTTTCCTCGGAGTCTCCCAAGTCCCGGCGGCGGTGGGGGGACGGCGGGGGGACGTTTCTCAGCCGTCCCCAAGTCTCCGAAACGTCCGGGATGGGGAGACGGCGAGATTTTGGGGGGGGGGGGACGCGTCCTCGTGGAACACTGATTTTTAGAAAATTTTGCTAGTATCCATTTGAGAAGAAATCCCGCAAAACCCAGAAAGTCAATTTTTAGAAACTTTCTAAAAATAGAAATTGTCCTAAAAGTAGGGCCAAAAACTGAGATTTGGGTTTTGTAGAGGAGTTTGCTCTGAAGAGACCCAAACCGTCAGATTTTGAAAATTTTGAGTTTTTAACCAACATGCATGACATGCAAATTTCCATTTTTTGACCTTTTTCGACAATTTCTACAAGACTTTGAACACTCTTTTCAAAATGCCTTAATGAAGCAAAAATTTTAATTTTAGGCCATACAATTCATTAAAATTGTATGGCCTTGCAATGATGAAACAAGGTGACCCCAAACAACAACAAATTATATATAAAAAAACCCCTTATACCTGCACCACAAGTTTGTACGGTTTGTCATTGGAGGATGGTACGACCTAGCATGGAAATTCTCCTCAAATAGCCTAGAGGATCTTCAACAATTTCAACACAACCAAATCAAAATCTGCAACATCAAAACACTACAAAATTCCCCATCTTTGCAACACCCCAAATTGAAACTTCTATTTGATGCACAATGGTGATCTTTGTAAGAAACCACTTAGCTAGCTAGGGGGTTTGCGTCCTCACGAAGCTTTGGAAGAACTCAGGTTCATTCCAACAGAATAACAATAGCATTTGCAAGTCTAAACTCCAGAATGAACCCTCAACCTTCTTTTATAACTTTTTTGGAGGGAAATAAGCAATTTTAAGATATAATAATTTTTTTTTCCCTCACAAAGACCTTTTAAGAGAATTAATATTATTTCTCATGTGCAAAGTCCCCCAAGCCTAGGTGTCCAACTTGCCAAGAACCAAAGTCACTGTTTAACCAACCTTGAGCACTTCAAGAAGTATGGAGTTCTCACTAGCACACCAATTAGCCTTCAACAAAACTTGGAAATTGGCTAATTATTCACAAATCAATATAGCTTAAAATAGGGACATTACATTTTGGCACCAAAATGAAACTGAAACAGCATTTTAAACTTGAAAATAATGTTGTTCATATCTGCAATTGATTGGAAATGTATATAATGAACTCTCAATTAGAAATAATGAGCAATTATGAAACCCTAGGGAATCAAATACACTTAGATCTAAATCAGACATCAATTTGTAATCCTTTGAAAACCGATTTGATTTGATGTGCAACAGCTAGAATTTACAGTGATTGGTATGCAAACTAGAAACATAATTTAAAATTACAATTTATTTGACTCACAAGAGGTTGTACAGATGTACGATTAGTAGACCTAGGCAACGATGATGAAACTCAGACTTGTATGGATTTGTGACCTTTTCACACATCGACCCATTCAAGATGGGAACCCCTAATTTTTGCTCCATTCTAGTCTTTTGGCTTTGGTTTTGACTCTCTCCCTCTCTTTTTGCTATCTTCCTTTCGAGGGATGTGCCCGTCTGTGAGCTTTAACGTGAAATTTTGGCCAAGTCTGAAAATTAAGGTTTCCATCTTTCTGGTCAGTCTGAGGTCAAATGAAATGAATAAATTGAAAACAGAGCTTAACATTGCTGTTAGTTTTCTTCCAATAGACTCTCAGCTAAAGTTCATCAGATTCTGGCAACTTACTATTTTTAGTAAGTGTGCAATTCGGGGTGTTTTCTCAGCATTTCTGGAGTCTCGATCGTCACACTGCATCCAGAACACATCAAGCTGCTCGCCTGCAACATTTGAGTTGAAACGGGCAACTTACTACTTTCAGAGTTCAGCCTTCGGAGGCTAATTTTAGGGCCTATATGCAAAGTTTTTCAATGCATGTCTGAGGATTCCTTCTGGGTTTTATGAGACTTTCGCGATGGTGTAACATGCAAAGTCAGATAACGACTTTCAAAGTTTAGCCTTCCGCAGCTATTTTTAGGGTTTGCATGTCAGGGTTTCCTTTGCATGTCTGCATATTCTCTATGGGTTTTTCGAGAGCTTCGCGATGATGTGACATGTAAACAGAGATGATCACTCCTTCAACAACTTACTATTTTTAGCAGATGCATCCCGACAGTCGCCTCCCAGCACTTCAGAATCACAAACTGATCGCAATGCAACAGAAACGAGAACAAATGGAGGTCATTTGATATGCATGCAAGATGAATTAGGGTTTTCAGCTTCGGGACCCAAAAGGAGGGCTAAAAGGTCAGAATTTTCGAAAACCAGTGTAAACCACCGCGATCAATATCTTTCAAGCTATCTGGTGAAAAAAATTGAGGGCAAACGGAGCACTTACTATTTATAGTAAGCCATTTTAGAAACTGGCTAAAAATAGAAAGTCAACCGTATGCGCCAGTGTCAACAGGCAGGTCACGTGGTGAGGAGCGCATCATTCAGATTTCAAATCAAACAGAGTTGCGGAGGTATCAGAAACAAGCAGTTACTATAAATAGCAAACCACCTTCAGAAATATGCTATTTTTAGCAGGCCAACTCAGAAGAGCAGTGTCAACAGGTTGACGAGGTCGTAAAGATGGAGTGTTCAAAATTTCAAAACGATCTGAGCTTCTGAAGTGTGAAAATCAAGGGACTTACTATTTATAGTAAGGCATGAAGAGGTTGGCGAAGACGAAGAAAAATTGGCTAAGTTTGATATTTCATCCTGCACCACCATGAAAATGCGCCCTCAAGGATGAAGAGACATAAAATTTTCCAAGTCAGAACAAAAATCCTCTTGCCTAGCTAAAATGCGCCCATCCAAGGTAGTGAAAGTTGAAAAATTTCTAAGGCACAAACTTCATCCACCTCCTATGGCAAAATGCGCCCTCCTCACAAGCTAAGCATGCAAAAGTTTCTAAGTACAAAGTTTCGTCCACCTCCTATGGCAAAATGCGCCCATGCAACAAGAAGGTCAAAGAATTCAAAGAAGTCAACAATTTTCATCCTTCATACATGGCAAAATGCGCCCAAGTGAGGGCATGTGAGGACAAAACAAAGGAAGTCAATGAGTCAACAAAGCAAAAGGCGTTAGAGTTTCATTCATCTACACAAGCAAAATGCGCCCATATCTAGGAAGAAAGTCAAAAGGTCAAAGATGCTTATTCCACCTTGCATGCCTAAATGCGCCCAAGTAAGGGCATGTGAAGACAAAAGCAAAGGAAGTTCATTCCTCTACACAAGCAAATGCCCCCCATGTACAAGCAAAGTCAAAGAAGTCAAAAAGTGTTGAGAGTTAATCCTCCACTACATGCTAAATGCACCCTCACCTCAACTAGGAAAAAGACAAATTTCAAATCCTCCTCTATGTCTCAAATGCGCTCAAGCTTGAAGAAAGTCAAAAGGTCAAAGCATTAGCAAGTGTCTCATCCTTCAACATGTGTGAAATGTGCCAGAGGTAAAGGGGTGGTGTAAGTGTTGCTAGACGTTGAAAATGCCAAGTGATGAAATTACTAAGGCGTGGACTTAAGGCATATCCCTCATGACATGCAATGTACGACATGTTAAAATGAATATGAGGTGAGGCGTGGTAAATGAGATAAAAGTGTTGAGGGTGAAATGATTAATGCTAGGCATTGAGAATGTTCTCCATGGTGAATGAAATGCGCCTAGACTTGAGAGATGATATTGCCATGTGATAAAAATAATATCCTAGGCGTTGGAATTTTTAAATGAAAATGTCCTTCATGAAGTGAGATATGCGCCTAAGGTAAAGTGTAAAAGGTGGATGGATTTAAAGAGTGCCAAGTCGTTGAAGACTCTTAATATCCTCTTGAAGTGAGAAATGCGCCCAAGGGGAGATGGATAATATGCTAGGCGTTATAATTAAAATTTTCTCCATGACATATAAAATGCGCCAAGAGGTAAGGTAAAGGGGGAGAGGAAAATGTGCTAGGCATTGGGAGAAAGGAAAATATTTTCTTCAGGACATACAAGTGTGCTTAGGGCGTTTGATAGAAAAATCTTCTAAGTGAATTGATAAGAATTTCCTCACCACTGGCAAGATGAATGAAGTTGAATAAATTTTTCTAAGGCAAAATTTCAAAAAAAAATGCTAAGTGATTTAAAAATCTTTCTAAGGCACAAAATTTTCTTCCTTAGAAAATAACACCCAAGTCTGGTGAAGTAATGGAATTTTCTTGAGGCACGAACAAAATTTCCAAAGATGAAGTCAGAAGATGCCAGCTGCACAGGTTGACAAAAAAATTTTCAAGTCAGAGCAACGAAGTACTCACAGAGATGAAGAAATGGATTAAATTTGTTGAATTTTTTTTTTTTTTTCAAGGTTCAAAATTCAAAAAAATAAAATGAACCCGTTCATTGTATACCCATGAATTCAACGAGTTCTGAAGAAATTTTCTTCTGGATATTGAGGATCTTTGACAAGGAATAGATTTCAAAGTCTTCCACAGTTCGCCGAGGCCTTCAGGATGGAGAATTTGATTGGCGCTTGAACAATGAATTTTCCTAAGGGAAAATTTAAAAATTTTCTAAGGCAAGGGATAAAATGTGTTAAAAATGCCTTGGCGGATGAATTTGAAAATGATCGCCTAGATAATTTTTGATCAAATTCCTGATGGAAGGATTTTTCTCGAGTCTGAGTTGGCTGAAATATCAGAGTGAAGTGCGCCAGGCAGAACGCAAGATGGGTTGGAAAATTGGCTAAGGCATGAAGAATTTGAACGCAAAGTTGGCTAGTGAAGACGATGAACCCTTGGAAGTTAAAACTTGAAAATCCTGGTAAGTTAAGTTTATAATATGAAGTGTTCTAATACCCTTCAACTTGCTTAGCTTGTTGAGACTTAGTGAAGAAGAAATGTCAAAGACCAACGTCAAGAAGAAGATCAAGAGAAGTGTGAACGTTCAAAGTTGGAATGAAGACAAAGTTAATCTTCATGATGGATGGCACGATCTGGGCCCTCATCTGAGCCGTCCCTGGGCCAACTATAAAAGGGGGAGTCATTTGGCCAACTATAAAAGGGGGAGTCCCCCTCATTTGTATCTCATTAGAATTAGATCAGAGTTAGGATAGCAGAGAAGGAGTTGATATAGTAGAAAGTAGAATAGTTGATAGTTTAGATTGAAGAGGAAGGAAAGTCTTCCCTTTGAATACTTTGTAAGAAGTTGTCATGAATGCTTTCATAATAAAAGAATTTTCATTGATGGTGATTTCTTTTTTATTATGAGTAGTTGTTGAGGCTTCTTCGTCCTTCCAATTCATGTAGCATCTTGAAGTAGCTTAAAATAAAGTAGATTTCATTTCATGCAAGTACTCAGTTATTGTGGAATGTGGTGCTCGATTTGAACAAGACTTCGCTCGTCCATACCACTAGCGGGCTCGCTGACGGTTGGTTCGCCCTGTATGGTCAATTGGATTTACTTATCAAACATAACTTCGATTGTGATTCATGTGTTTGTATGCATCGTTTTGATGGTACTTGCATGTCGAGTTATAATTTGAACACCTTTCGCCACTCCTCTGAAGATTGCACCGGTTTTGTGGAAGCTGTTCGAAGTGAGGCAAAGCAAGGCCTGGTTGAAGTCCGTAAGAATTGATCGCCATGTCCTACGCCTTAGAGTAGAACATAAACTTCTTAGGCCCTACACTCATTTAATTTCAGTTCATTTCTGGTTAGGATTAGGAAACTTGTGCTCACTTGCCAAATCATTTGAATTACACAAAAGCCCTTAGTCCGTTGTTTGCTGTCAACTGTCGAACAATTGTGCAAGTCCCCTTGAAATACCAGCAAAATCACATCAAGCCAACTGAGACTATTCGCACTGAAGGAACCTTGGAGTTAAATGTATGATCTATCTCGCAATCTTAGCATGCAGGAAACTTTGTTCAAGAGAGGATAGAGTAGCCGTTGGCGATTTTATTTTGTGTTGGTGTAGTCACAAAAACCACGTCAACGGAATTGGCGTTAGAAGGAGGGCTGAATGCAAACAATAGAGCAGTTGAACTCCAAATTCTATCAAGTTTTATTATCTATGGAGACAATCTTAAAGAATCTTTTACCCTCCTCCACGCGGTCAACAGAATTGGCGCTAGAAGGAGGGTACTAATAGCAACAGCATACAGTTGTGTTGAAGTAGAAAGGGTTAAGTTCAGAAATTTCTATTGGAGAAAATTATTATGAGTCACGATGGTGTTCTCTCAAGATTGAACAATCCCGCGCACCGCCAATAGAATCCTGGATCTTATCAGTTCATTTTCGCCAGACAAGCTCAAAAGAATTTTGAGGTCTACGCCCAGTTCATATAAAGATTTTGTGGAGTTAGAGCTACCTGCGAGATCAAGAAAGAAGAAAGAAAGTTATTCAAGTAAAGAAGCTGAGTCAAGTGAGGAGATTTTATCGAACGAAGAAGTTCAGTTAAGTGAAGAAAGCGGAGAAGAAAGTTCAAGTTTGTTCAGAACTCCACCAGGTGTTTCAAGATTTGCGCATCCATGAATTGTGCAAGTTACTACACCATTGTTTATTCAGCAACAACAACCAGTTCAGGCTACCACACCTCAACAACAACAAACAACCCCAATAATTGTATATCAAAGGCGGTAGCCAATTCAAGCAATGGTTCAACCAGGAGGTCAACCAGGAGGCCAACCCGCTCCAAATGGTGCTACTTGGCTGGTTACTAATCCGTCCCCTCTTGAGTTTGCTGATTACCATGACATGCCAAAGAATCCAGAGCATTTCTGCACTAAGTATCAAGTCAATGATCCAAATCGTTCTGCTGAGGATCATATCAAAATGTTCGAGGATCATTTAAGAAATAGGCAGATTGGGTATGCAGACGTGGCTTGCAGACTGTTCCCGTACTCTTTGGGAGAAGAGGCTCATTTTTGGTTGATTCACTTACCAGTGGGGTCTATAAGAACATGGGAGCAGATGAAGGAAGCCTTCATCGGAAAGTTTGGTATACCAGTCACCCCTGTAGAGCTTTATCGTCAATTTGCAGAGGTAAGAAGACAGGACCAAGAGCCCATCCATGCATTCAACAATAGGTTCCAAAAGGCCCTCACAAGGTTACATGCTCCTTATGTTGTTGCTGATGCTCGAGAAAGCTACTATTCGGCACTTGATCCTTTGACTGCAATGTTTGTGAGATCTCACCCCACTCCGGGAAACATGAATCAAGCTTATGCCAAGGCTGTTGAAGTAAGTCAAGGTTTAGGACATAATACAACTGGACCCTCACTATATACTGGTTTAGTCGCAATAAGCAATCAAGTGCCAACGATTGGCTCAACATGGAATCAACAAGTTCCGGCGATGAATACAATTCCATAGCCAGCTTATCAAGTGCAAGCACCATCAAGTCAGTTAGTTCTCCATCCTGGGATGCCTTTGTCCCAAACGCAAGTTACACAGCCTATTTATCTCCAGAACACATGTAATGTCCCCATTTTGGCCATACACTCTTCTTTTGGATTTAGCCTATTTCCAGAAATCCGTAGGCTAAGCTGAAGTAGAAAACTAGGGTTTCCTCTTTCAGATACTGCTCAGTTGGCGTTTAGAGGATGTTGTGCAGACTTACTATTTATAGCAGTTTGCTATTTTTAGCAAGTCTATCTTTTGGCAGTATCTATCTAGCAGCAATTCAATCCTTTGCAATTCAGTGTTCAGTTTGGCTTTCTGATGGTTTTGAAGTTAACTTACTATTTTTGGCATTTGCTATTTTTAGTAAGTTCATTTTTGGCAGAAGCATCATCATCAACTTGGTTCAGTTTGGCATTTGTCATTTGCTATTTTAGCAATTCATCGCTTGGGCATTGTATTTGGTTATCTCCTTGGTGAGTTTCGACTTAGTCAATTTTCATGTCTTGAAGTTGTACCCCATGCCTAGGCTTGATGACTTCAAGTTGTTTTAAAGAAGGGGACATAAAGGGGTCAAGTGAGCATTTAATTATTTATTAAATGCTTTATTGTTGCAATATGAAATGGATGCCTAAAGGGGAAGTTGAATGATATTTTAATATTTCAAAAAAAGTAAAAGGCAAAAAGGTGGCGTCCCTTTTGGAAGTTGAAGTGATTCAACTTCTTGGAATTTGAAGAGTCTCTTGTTGCTTCATTTGCCAATTGAAACTTATATATTGTTGTTGTTTGAAGAGCTGATGATCCATTGTTAATTGCTAAAGTTATGCTGTCGAAATGACATTGTGATTATTTCTTCGAGGGATGCTTACCTCCTAGATTCCAATCAATTTCATGTTTGAAAGACAACACCTAATTGGTTTTATTGCTGCTTCTCATCCAGACTAGCAGATTGAGCCTATTGTTGAAGAATTTTGGAGTTTATTATCATTTTTGAATTGCTGGTTCATCTACAGCTGAAAGTGAATTTTGTATACAGCTTTGTGAATAAATTTTATTTCATTCTGGGCATTCGTGCTATGTGATTGTTGATATTGGGCGACCCTTCTCATAGAAGATGAGATCTAAATTCAAAGAACCTGATTTTTAAGAGCAAAATCGCCCTTCCAGCCAGGCCATACCTTCTTAGAGAACATTGGGATTCTTGCCAAATAAATGTGGAGGATTTGATGCTGTTTTATGACTTGTTCTTGGGCGCCATACTCCTAGAGAGCCTTTGCAAAAGGTTTCAGTCAATTTGAAGGTATATTGATGAAGTTATGAGCATTTCATGGTGTTTTCTATTTGCTGATCAGAATTTCCAGAACTCAGATTTTTATAGCAGATTGCATTAGTTTGTTGTTTTTGGCCTATACTTCATCATTTGAGGGATAAACATTGTAAAGCATTCATTCTTTACATCTTAGCATTATTCTCTATCATTGTAATACTTGTATTTGCAGATTCCTTGATTGTAAGGTTGAGATTTAGTAGTACTAATCCAACCATTGTTATTGCTGCAATTACTTGTTATAATTTCATACATTTGTAACCCCTGGATAGTTTACCGCCAGTGTGGAGAAAAAACAATTAATCTCTCTTTAGTCACCCACTGTAAAGTGGCGAATTCCCACTCATAAGTGGATGCCCGCCGTAGCGGATGAATTAGTTTTGTATTGTAATGTTTCCCCCCCACTGTTCAAGTGGTAGCGTGGAAATTCTCATGGCTGGTTATCCACCTATTGTTTCAGTTTTCAATTAATCACTCCGTCATATGTTAGCACCTCGCCCTCAATGGGATCTTGAGTGCACATTCTTGACGTTGAGTTTGTTTCAATTCAAGTATTGTTCATTAGTTGCTCCGCCATATGACAACACCTTTCCTTCATTGGGATTGAGTGTGCATTCTTGGCGTTGAGTTTCTTTTAAGCTTGGTTTTCAGTTTGATGCTAACGCTAATCCAGTTGGCTAGTGCTGGTTTGTGTTATGATAATTCAAGAAAAAATTGGTTGGCATATTTCAACACAGCGCCACTAGTGAAGACTCCAGAGGAGAAAGATGAAATAAAAGATTTAATAGAACAAGTGAAGAGGCTGTCAACTGAGGTGACTTACCTCAAGAGTCAGAATAGTCAAACACACACAATGCAACAAAATTATCAGGCACACCAAGGTGCTAACCGAGGATATGAAAATAATCCTCCAAGTCATCAGGATACCCATCAAGGATACAGTCATGAAAACAGTTATGGGTATAGAAATAACAACCAAGGATTTCAGAAAAGATCCTAGAACACAGGGCCCAACAATGGAGGAGTGCCATCACCACTAGATAATCCGCCACCTCCTGAAAACCGTCCTGCAGATAGAGTTTATATGGCCGAAACTACCTCGTCAGGATGGTGTAGATTGCATAACACGAACCAGCACTTTGAGCTTCAGTGCCACGGATTCCAAACTGTGGCTGGTATTCTCAAGAGTGAAGCAAGAAATACAGAGGCCGGAGAAAACCCTCCAGTTACAGGATAGGAATTAGTCCCAGTGCCTAGATATGATCAGGCATTGATAATAGAAGATTGCAATTTTCCACCTGAATTTCAGAGTTACACGCCCCCACCAGTTAATCACCAATTTACATCAGCTTCAGCGAACGGTCCCGTGGGGATGCCAGAGTTTCAAAGACCGTTAGAAGTCCACGCCACGTATGCATCACCAGAAGAGCCTCTTCATAGAGATGGTTATGTTTTTCGGCCTCTCAACAATAGCGTCTTGGTAGAAGGAAGAAGGGAGGTATAAGCTCTTCAGACTACTAGAGGTGAAACTCCTAAAGTATATCAGAGGAATTACCACCAACAACGTGAACCTATGACATCATCGGTACCTCCAAATAATTTCACAACTCCGCCGCATCCCGATGCAAGCAATAACCCAGGTTTACCTAGAGATTCTCTAGAGTACAGACGTGTTGTAACCTTTTCACACATCGCCCCATCGGCGATGGGGACCCCCAGTTGTCTGGTTTTTAGGGTTTTGTCTCCTTGCAACGGTTTCGTGAGGTCGTCCTTATTGAGAGTTTCAGGTCAGTTTGCCGAGAGTTACCCGAGCCAAGTCAGTAATCCATGCTTGAATCAGCGCGTAGACATCATGGAAGCGCTCAAAAGGCCTAGGAAATGAAGATCGCCTGTGAATTCGGCCAATTCTGACACTTCCTATTTTTTAGGGAAATTTGCTTTTTTGATTTTTCATTTTCGACATTTTTGGGCCAAACAAGGTTTCCTATTTTTTAGGGTTTTGCTTTTTCTATTTTTAGAAAGTTTCTATATTTGGAAAGGTCTCGAATTCCAAAAATGCACTCAGAAGTTCGAAAAACTTGATAGAGCTCTCAGAAAATCAAAGAGAAAATTTTAAAAATTATTGAAAAATCTGGAAAAATCAGTCAAAAAGCATGAAAAATCAGACCCAAAAAAACATCAAATTCTGGAAAAACAGTCCAAAATCGGTCAGATCTGAAGCAAAATCACAGAAAATTAACTCAAAAAAAAGATGGAATTCATGAGAAATCTGGTTAAGTCTGAAATTCGCCATGAAGAAGGTCCTTGAAATGTGGGACGGAAAGAGGAAGGAATGTCTGGAAGCTTGTGAAGTCCGACCCAGCAGTGAAAGAAAAATGTCAAGGACTCTCTAAAATCCGCCTTGCAATGTCCTAACCTCCTTTAAAGTCCGCCATGTCAAGTGCCAAAAGGTTATGAAGTCCACCAGCCTCAAGAGGGATGATGCCAAGATTCTTCAAAGTCCGCCAAGCATGTCCAAAGAGGAAGGAAAGTCCGCCATGCACTTGAAGGGAAGTGGCAAGAAGGTTAGGAAGTCCGCCATACACTTGCCAAGAGGTTGGAAAGTCCGCCTAGGCACATGGGAAAGAGAAAAATCAAAATTTTTGCTAAGTATTGGTGCCTAGCAAAGAGAAATTCGAAAATTTGTCTAAGTATAGAGGCCAAAGGATGGAAAAATTAAGATTTTTTTGGCTAAGTGTTATGGCATTTTCAAGGGGCAAAGTGCTAAGTTTGAAAGGAAAGTGCTAAAGGAAGTGCGCCATGGTATGAGAAAAGTGGAAAAGACTTGAGGAAGTCTACCTGAGATATGGCGAGGGATAAAATGAAATGTGCCTAGCATGAAAATGGAAGAGAAATTAATTCGCCCAAAGTTTGGATGTCTAGGCAAAATTGGATAAATTTGGTCAAAAACACAGAGAAATGCACAAGGCAAAGAGGTATGAAAGTTCGCCCTTGGCTAAGGGAGATAGAAATTTGTCAAAGCGTCAAGGAAATTTACTTGACAAAGATGTCCAGACAAGGATTTTGCCTAAAAAAATTCGTCTGAGCGAGAAAAAAATTGACTTTGGCAGAAGAAAATAAGCTCAGTGCAATTAAAATTTCACCTCAGCAAAGAAAAATAAGGATCTGGCATAACATTTATCGACGGAATGGCTTAAATTTTGGTTTGGCTAGACGAAATTGGGAATAAAATCGGAAAATAAATTTCTAGCCAAAGGAAACGAAGAGAAAATCGAAATAGCCATGGGTCCAAATCGAACGGGTTGGAATAAATTAAAATATTTTAATATTTTAATAATTTATTCCCACTACTCAGAAATTTAAATGGCCTTGGACAAAATAAAGTTTGCCAAAAATGTTTCGGAAGAAGATAAATTACGCCAGGCAGAGATAAAATCCAACAGGCAAAAATTAAAATTCGCCATGAATTTTGAAACTTGGAAGGGTTGAATTTAATTAAATATTTAATGTTTTTTTTCAAAATTCGAAAAATCAAAGATAAACATTAAGCCAAAAATCGAATTTTTGAAGATCAATGAGATTTGCTTGGATAAGCTCGAGACGGATTCTTTTTGAAAAATAAAGGAAACCTGCCTGTTTGAACAAGAGAAAACAAATCGAGATCGAGAGAAAAGATGGCAGTTACTAAAACAAATTAAGCTCTTCAGCATTATAATGAGTTTCAGCAACTCATTTTTTCACACACAGCTGAAGAGAAATTTAAAATCTCTTGGAATTCTCAGGTAGTTGATTGTTCAGTAGGCAAGATCGAATTTTCCGGAGGGTGAAGTAATGTTATGCTGAGAAAGAATTTTCACGGGAAAGGAAAAGATTTATTTTGAATTCTTCTATGCAAGAGGGGCGCACTTCATTAAATTCTTTTTGAAGTAAATTATCAGATTTTAAATCTGATTTGCAGCCAGCAGTTCTTCATTGAGGTTTGATGTTCAGTCAAATAAATTCGCCATTCTTCTTCTGTCTTTTCATATTGGCAAAAGTTCTGGCCAAAATCTTAACTTCGTCCATTTACTTTCAGCTTGCTTTTTCGCAGCAATTTAATTATTTAACTTGCTGAAAGCAAATTTTCGAATCCAAGGCATGAGAATAAATTATTTGAAAAAGTCTTTGTATTAATGTTAATCTTTTGGACTGCAGGTTGACGACCACGGCAGGCGAACCATCAAAGAAGACGAAAATGAAGTTCGCCAGCAAAGGTGCTCAGCGGGAGACTAAAGTCATTTCAAAATGGAAGAATGTCGTAGACACCGATCTCGGACATGTCGACTTTGATGAGTTTAAGAAAAGAATGTATGGACAGAATGGACTTCCCACACCGATAGCCAGACGGATAGTCAAAAACGGGATTTTTCAGGCAGCTGGATTCCCACCGGCGATGGATTGTGCAGAATTGATGGTGGAATGTGCTATCCACTATGATGCTCAGAAGAGGCAGATAGTCGCACCTGATGGACAGAATTTTGGCACACTTGAGCGAAGTGGTAATTCAGGAAACCTTCGGCATCCCAGAACATTCACGGACGGTCTATAAGACCAAGGAAGAAGCCAAGAGGTTATATGACAGCAAACCCGATTTGTGCGCCACAACAGTTAACAAGGTGTGGATGGACAAGCCTAAGCCATCAATAAAGAAGATGCCCAAGAGACCCCGCCGGACAGATTTCAAAGAAGATTTTGGAGACATCATCTTGATGCTGAACAGAGTAGCCGGCAACCCGCAAGGTGCCTTTTTCGAGAGCTGGATGTACTATTTCATAGACGAGATCACTTCTGGCGTCAAAATGTTCAACTGGTCACAGATGATAAGTGACAACCTCCACGAGCAATTGATCAACCTCGAAGAGACTAAGTCTTTTCACATGAGCTCATATATTGTATACTTGTTGGCCAGATCATACAAGTATCCAGGACTAATTTGCAAGGGCAAAGTTGGCAGCAGGGAAAACAAGCTCAGACCTTACGACTGCTACCCACAGCTCCAGTTGAAGGAGAAATCTCACTTCAGAAGGGTGCATGATGCCTTCCTGATGCATATTACCAGAACACTTCAAGGAGGAGTGCATCAGAGGTTGACTCATGAGGCGAAAAGTTTAATCAGTAAATACGGATCCTGGTTCATTCAGTTCCCGAAATTCACATATATCAGGATCCAGGGATTTACTGGAAATCCCTATAAATTGCCCATTTATCCGACAAATCGGATGATTTTGCTCGAGGTCCTAAGACAGTTAGAGGAGTATCAGAACATCCAGAGGCCAACCAAGAAGGCATCTGTCACATTCCCATTTTTCATCGGGAATATGTTGGAGTATTGTCCATCAGCACAGGTAGCTGAGAGTGCAAGGTTGGAGATCCAGTGGTATCCATTTACAGCCTACAAGTCCAGGGTCAACTTTGACCCACATCATAATATTCAGACAGTAGAGGGGAGAAAGTACAAGCACAGAGGGGAACTGGAAGATTTTTGGGCTAATGTCGCCGATGAATACGAAGTTAGGAGGAGACTATGGTCCAGAATGCCACTAGACTTCATGAGGGCAATTGAGTTCTGCCGGGTACCTGACCAGTTGCAGGACGATGGGAACTACATCCAACCACGCTTCGAAGAGAGTCGACCTCTTCCTCTCGTGAAATGGTCGGAACCTGAGCACGCAGACTTGGCGACCTTGATGAGACCAGTGACTAAATACTCTCAGTGGTGGGTGGACTATCATGCCCAAGAAATGAGACAGAGAGGAATCACACTCACATATGATCTACTGAGCGAGTCAGAATCGTACTCTTCTAATGCCGGTGCATCCCATTAGGATTTGGTTGGGATTGGAGAGAAGAGGAAGGAAATAGTGCCAAGTGCTAAACCTGTTCAGAAAAGACATAAGGGAGAGCCATCTCGTTCAGCAGCATCTCGAAACTTTGACGAGCTGGTGGCTATAGATGAGTCCTTGGTGGAAATACTCGTACCTCCTACAGTTCAGGAAGAGAACGATGAGCCTATTCAGCTGGATGATGAGGAGCCTTCGTCACCTACGGGCACGAAAATCTTAGGTTCAGACAATGAGATAGAAGTCCGGAATAATGACTTCGAGGAGGGAATGATTTCCGCTCTCAGAGGGGTTGTGGATGTTCCGAATGAGGAAGAGGTTCAGGTAGAGGATGGAATTGAGCAGCCGACCATTCCAGATTGGCTGATAGAGAGGATGAAAATTCAGGTACCTGCAGAAGCTCAAGAAGAGGAGGATGATATTGCCGATTTCTTGGCAAGGTTGGAGCAAGTTGCAATCAAGAAGCCTGCCAAGAAATTCTCTACCATTCAGAGGAACTAGACAGGTAGTCGTTTCGTACACATTGCAGTACCCATAGTGGACAAGCCACGAGACGAGATTACTCCTCAAGAGTATGCCATAACTACTGTGGATCTTGGCCCAACCTCAAAAGGTCAAGAAGTGGAGGAATTAGATAATTCCGTCTCGACCATCAAAGCGAGATTGGAAAAAGAAGTGGCTAAGAAGAAAGAGTATAAGGAGGTTGAACGCCTTAAGGAGTACATACAACATTTGACCCAGCCACTTGATTAGGGTAATGCGGTAGCTCCTCCTCTCCTCAATTCATTACAGGAGGTGACCAAGGATGTCGAGCACGGAATGGTAAGGGCCAAGGAAGCTCAGGACTGGATGGCGAGTGAAGGCACGGAAGCGGCATTGTTCATGGAGAAACTGGCACTTGCTTATGGGAAAACCTCATATTTTCTTTCTAGACTTATTGATATGGCGGAAACATGGGAATGTATTCCGGATATGCAGGAGAGGCTTATTCTACGCCTCAGGCTATTGAAGGGCACTCCAAGGGAGGAGTTGGTCGACAGAAAGGTGATTGCTGCAGGAGCAGCATATGATTTCAATCACTGGTTTTGGGCAGTAACTATACGTAGGGAAGTTTTGGAGAAGGCAAAAGTGGATGGACTTAGAATTGAGGAGTAGGTAAAGGAAATTCGAGAGAAAATTCATATGATAGCTGCAGAAGTGTTTGATCAAGAGATCGTCCAAGAAGAGGATATGCAGCTGGAGGAGCTGAAACGAAAAGTTCAAGAGGTTTTCTTCTCGACTACTGGACCGCTTCTAAGACAGGATTTTGCGAGAGTAGCAAGTCTTTCAGCCATCCGGAATGATTTTGGGAAGCAGGAAGCGGATTGGGCAAATACCTTTGCCAAATGTGCAGAGAACTTGGATGAACTTGAATTCTGGATCAGCATGCTGCCACCTGTCACGATGGAGGAAGTCATTGCAGTAGTGTCCAGGTTCGTCGAACGTAACGCTGCTCAGAAGGATAAGGACGCCTCTCCTAGATAATAGCTGCAACTGCCTCTCTACTGATAGTTTACTGATTGATGACTTATGTTATTTTGGGCAACCCTAATTAGGGTTTGGTTGTAATAATCTTGGCCGTTGATATTGTTTTAATCTTGGCCCTTCATTTCATTTTTGAAACTCTATATAAATTGATGATCTCTCACTTTCATTTGTGTGGAGACAGTATATGAGATTGTTGCATTGAGACTATTTCGAATAATAAAAGCTCTTATGCATGATTTGCTTTGAATAACTTTTATTGTCAAATAGTAAGCGAGGTTGCATATCTTCTTCCGCCATAGATTAAAGTTGGAATTAAGCTAAATAGAATTTGCTTTGAAAGTTGGTTAAGTGAATGAGAGATTGATCGTATCGATTCAATGGTGAAGTATTGTTCATACTTTCTTCGAATGGATGATTTGCATTCGATGCGTAAAGTTAGCCTAAGCTTATAATTGTGGAAGCTTAACTTCAGTCTCGCTCGAGATTTGAAAACCATTATCACACCCCTTGAAGATTGCACCCACTTTGCGTATGTTGTCCTGCAGGAGGCGAAACAAAGTGCGGTTATTTCCTTTCGCCTAAATCTTTACTGTCTCTCAAATTCCTAGGCGTAGAATAGATTCTCTGAACCCTTATCCTTTTGCCATTTTTTTTTTGAGATCCAAATTGAAGTCCAAATTGAGAAGCCTTTAATGATAAATT
Organism: Sequoia sempervirens; assembly: GCA_007258455.2. Classification (NCBI taxonomy): domain Eukaryota; kingdom Viridiplantae; phylum Streptophyta; class Pinopsida; order Cupressales; family Cupressaceae; genus Sequoia; species Sequoia sempervirens. Next base: position 90,038,150 of record VDFB02358134.1, on the reverse strand, counting down.
CGCCTAAGTCCCAAACTTGTGAAAAGTTCTTTAAACGTAAGTCCCCTTGTTTATTACCAACAAATCACAACGCCCATTGAGCTTATCCACACGTCAAGACCTGACTAAAGAAACCTTGGAATCGCCATATGATCTTCTCGCAATCTTAGCATACGCGGTGGTTTTTCAAGAGAGGATAGAGTGTCTCTGGACATTTTATTCTGAAGTGTTCAGTGGATGATAAAACGTACACCAACAAGACGGCAGAATGCAACGCAAGGTGGAAGTGGACAAGCAGCTATTCAACAACCAATTCATCAAGCTGGGCAAAAACAAAAGGAAAGTTTTCCTAGAGAGGACGTGAAAAGACTTGGCTCTTATGTACTAGAAGAATTCAAAAGGATGAAAGTTAGTCTCCCCCTACATGAGCTAACAAAGATTTCAGAGGTCAGAGATACAATTTTGGGAAGTTTGTATGAAACGCCCGTTGTAAAGAATGCCTCTCAAGAAGCGTCTAGTTCATCAAGGAATTCTCCCATCAACACACAATCTCGTCCAGCACAAAATACGAATGTGGTAGAGGAGGTGCCTCACGTGCCATTTGACGTTTGGGAGGCTCCGCAACAACCTCAAAACTTTATAGGTATGGTACAAGGTTCTTCGAACACTTCTAAGAAACTAGAAGCAGTGATTAAGGAGAGAGCTCAGCCAGATATCCTCACAGAACAGAAAAAGAATCCAAAAGAGGTTGTTCGAGACAATCAAGTTCAATCGAATAAAGAAGATGAATGTAAGAATACCTCAACAAACGAAAGGAAGAAGCCAGTCGTTTTCTATCAGGGGAGAGATGAGCCAACTCCATTTCTTGTTTCTATCAGAATTTTTGGGAAGCTACTGCATAACTGTTTGATTGATTCCGGTGCATCAAGTAATGTCATGCCTTTAAAGGTATGTCAGGCGTTGGGTATAATTCCGCTCCAAACTACCAAGAAGGTGACCTAGCTGGATAAGACTAAAGTCCCAGTTGTGGGAGAGTTGAGTAATATCCATTTGCAGCTAGTGGCGGATCCCAGAATTCAAAGTCGCATCGACATATCAGTTGTGGATATACCTGATGGTTATGGCATGCTATTGAGCAGAGATTGGTCCAGAAAGCTAAATGGATACATCGCGACTGACTTCTCCCACATGTGGCTTCCTTGGAGAGGAGTTCCAAATCAGATAAAAATTGAAAGTACACCACGGCTCAGATTAATGATCACAGAATGTGGTGAAAATAGTGATGTTTTGTTCGTGGAAACTGATTTGGGTTCATATAAGCCCGTTAGGAAAGAAGTCCTCATGTTGCAGAGCTTAAATGGAGAAATTTTTTTAGGAGATACGCCTGCCTCCACCGAAGTATTAACTGAAAACGGCTTAAGTGGGGATGAGAATGAAAGGATGTTCAAAGGTTCTATGTTAAAAGGTATAAAGCATAAGACAGAAAGTGCCCCCATCAAAGACTTACCATTACCTATTCACAAGGCTTTCCATTCAGAAGGTGCCATGAGTAAGATCTCCTTGAAGCAAGTCCCAAAGATTATTCAACAAGTCACTCTAGAAGAGTCACGTGGAGAGGTCAATAAGAAAGAGGACCAGATTCAAACAAGGCTGTCTCAATTGATGCACTTGGAGGAGAAAAGAAAAGAAGCTTTGGAAAGTTCGGCTAAACATCAAAGGGTTATGAACAGATGGATCGACAAATCATGGTTGGACCCCTGTCAAGCTTCTGAGATCTTGGGGGATAATGCATTTAAGTTACAGACACGAACAGGAGGGGATATCCCATTGCCGGACGATGGGAAATTCCCCAGGCATTATTTCCAGTCTTAGGTTTCCTCTGGGAGCCTACCTTGTAATATAGTTAGATTTAGGCTTGCTTTTCTGTTTGTTTTTCGGCTTGTTCCGTTTTGGTTTTTGGTTTGTTGCCCTTTGGGTTTTTGGTTTGGCGTTCTTCCCTTGAGTTGTCCGCTCAAGTGGTTTTGGTTTGGAATGGGCAAGGGTTTTAGGGTTTCCCATTGCGAAGGGGGTGATGATGGTTTTACTTTCACAATGTGGTTTCTTTCCGTTGGAATTTGTGCAAATTTTGAAAAGGCTAAGGTTGTTTTCCTTTTGTTATCATCCAGTTTGGGATTAAGCTCATCTCGGGAGGTTAACCCGTTATTGTGTCTTAACACATGAGTCTAAAGACCTTTAAAACCTTACCTACCTCCACTCTGAGTCATTTTGGTTTCTTGGGAAAGGTTTCGGCAGAGGAAAATCTTACATCTTGCTTCAGCGCCACTACAATTCTCAAACCCATTGGAGGCTTCATTGCCTACCAGCCAATTGAGGAATTGACGGAAGATGAAAAGAAAAAGTAAATGTGCTTAAAAGAAATATCAAAAGGAAAAAGAAAATGAAAAATGAAAGAAAATATCATGAAATATTGGTTTTGGGAACATACGAGTAACTCCACCGGGGCTATGGACGCCCGGCTGGCAGTGGAGCAATATTCGTGGGAATTGTAGTGACATCCTCGTCGGGGCTATGGACGCTGACTGGCAGCGAGGCAATGTCTAGGATGCTTTTGAAGTTAAGATATTTGTATAACTTGCTGCAACCGATTTCGGAGGTCGAGATGGTTTAGAGATGGAACGAATGCACACACTCACAGGGTCTTGGATGAAGGTGTTCTGATCCAATATCGGATTCTTCTCCCCTTTTGAGTAAGTATCCTTCTGTATGATGGTTTGAGGAAGATTAATCAAGGTTTAATTCTTAAAGTGTTTTTCAACACTTTCCCGTGGGGATGCCAGATGTTGTGACCTTTTCACACATCGCCCCATTCAAGATGGGGACCCCTAATTTTTGCTCCATTCTGGTCTTTTGGCTTTGGTTTTGTCTCTCTCCCTCTCTTTCTGTTGTCTTCCTTCCGAGGGATGTGCCCGTCTGTGAGCTTTAACGTGAAATTTTGGCCAAGTCTGAAAATTAGGGTTTCCATCTCTTTGGTCAATCCGAGGTCAAATAAAATGAATAAATTGAAAACAGAGCTTAACATTGCTGTCAGTGTTCTTCAATAGACTCTCAGCTGAAGTTCAACAGATTCTGGCAACTTACTATTTTTAGTAAGTGTGCAATTCGGGGTGTTTTCTCAGCATTTTTGGAGTCTCGATCGTCACACTGCATCCAGAACACATCAAGCTGCTCGCCTGCAAAATTTGAGCTGAAACGGGCAACTTACTACTTTCAGAGTTTAGCCTTCGGAGGCTAATTTCGGGGCCTATATGCAGAGTTTTTCAATGCATGTCTGAGGATTCCTTCTGGGTTTTCTGAGACCTTCGTGATGGTGTAACATGCAAAGTGAGATAACAACTTTCAGAGTTTAGCCTTCCGTGGCTATTTTTAGGGTTTGCATGTCAGGGTTTCCTTTGCATGTCTGCATATTCTTTATGGGTTTTTCGAGAGCTTCGCGATGATGTGACATGCAAACAGAGATGATCACTCCTTCAGCAACTTACTATTTTTAGCATATGCATCCCGACAGCCGCCTCCTAGCACTTCAGAATCACAAACTGATCGCAATGCAATTGAAACGAGAACAAATGGAGGTCATTTGATATGCATGCAAGATGAATTAGGGTTTTCAGCTTCGGGACCCAAAAAGAGGGCTAAAAGGTCAGAATTTTCGAAAACCGGTGTAAACCACCGCGATCAATATCTTTCAAGCTATCTGGTGATAAAATTTGAGGGCAAACGGAGCACTTATTATTTATAGTAAGTCATTTTCGAAATTGGCTAAAAATAGAAAGTCAACCGCATGCGACAGTGTCAACAAGCAGGTCACATGGTGAGGAGCGCATCATTCAGATTTCAAATCAAATAGAGTTGTGGAGGTATCAGAAACAAGCAGTTACTGTAAATAGCAAACCACCTTCAGAAATATGCTATTTTTAGCAGGCCAACTCAGAAGAGCAGTGTCAACAGGTTGACGAGGTCGTAAAGATGCAGTGTTCAAAATTTCAATACGATTTGAGCTTCTGAAGTGTGAAAATCAAGGGACTTACTATTTATAGTAAGGCATGAAGAGGTTGGCGAAGACGAAGAAAAATTGGCTAAGTTTGATATTTCATCCTGCACCACCATGAAAATGCGCCCTCAAGGATGAAGAGACAAAATTTTCCAAGTCAGAATAAAAATCCTCTTGCCTAGCTAAAATGCGCCCATCCAAGGTAGTGAAAGTTGAAAAATTTCTAAGGCACAAACTTCATCCACCTCCTATGGCAAAATGCGCCCTCCTCACAAGCTAAGCATGGAAAAGTTTCTAAGTACAAAGTTTCGTTCACCTCCTATGGCAAAATGCGCCCATGCAACAAGAAGGTCAAAGAATTCAAAGAAGTCAACAATTTTCATCCTTCATACATGGCAAAATGCGCCTAAGTGAGGGCATGTGAGGACAAAACAAAGGAAGTCAATGATTCAACAAAGCAAAAGGTGTTAGAATTTCATTCATCTACACAAGCAAAATGTGCCCATATCTAGGAAGAAAGTCAAAAGGTCAAAGATGCTTATTCCACCTTGCATGCCTAAATGCGCCCAAGGGCATGTGAAGACAAAAGCAAAGTTCATTCCTCTACACAAGCAAAATGCGCCCCATTTACAAGCAAAGTCAAAGAAGTCAAAAAGTGTTGAGATTTAAGCCTCCACTACATGCTAAATGCACCCTCACCTCAACTAGGAAAAAGACAAATTTCAAATCCTTCTCTATGTCTCAAATGCGCTCAAGCTTGAAGAAAGTCAAAAGGTCAAAGCATTAGCAAGTGTCTCATCCTTCAACATGTGTGAAATGCGCCAGAGGTAAAGGGGTGGTGTAAGTGTTGCTAGACGTTGAAAATGCCAAGTGATGAAATTACTAAGGCGTGGACTTAAGGCATATCCCTCATGACATGCAATGTACGCCATGTTAAAATGAATATGAGGTGAGGCATGGTAAATGAGATAAAAGTGTTGAGGGTGAAATGATTAATGCTAGGCGTTGAGAATGTTCTCCATGGTGAATGAAATGCGCCTAGACTTGAGAGATGATATTGCCATGTGATAAAAATAATATCCTAAGCACTGGAATTTTTTAAATGAAAATGTCCTTCATGAAGTGAGATATGCGCCTAAGGTAAAGTGTAAAAGGTGGATGGATTTAAAGAGTGCCAAGTCGTTGAAGACTCTTAATATCCTCTTGAAGTGAGAAATGCGCCCAAGGGGAGATGGATAATATGCTAGGCGTTATAATTAAAATTTTCTCCATGACATATAAAATGCGCCAAGAGGTAAGGTAAAGGGGGAGAGGAAAATGTGCTAGGCATTGGGAGAAAGGAAAATATTTTCTTCAGGACATACAAGTGTGCTCAGGGTGTTTGATAGAAAAATCTTCTAAGTGAATTGATAAGAATTTCCTCACCACTGGCAAGATGAATGAAGTTGAATAAAATTTTCTAAGGCAAAATTTCAAAAAAAAATGCTAAGTGATTTAAAAATCTTTCTAAGGCACAAAATTTTCTTCCTTAGAAAATAACGCCCAAGTCTGGTGAAGTAATGGAATTTTCTTGAGGCACGAACAAAATTGCCAAAGATGAAGTCAGAAGATACCAGCTGCACAGGTTGTCAAAAAAAATTTCAAGTCAGAGCAACGAAGCACTCACAGAGATGAAGAAATGGATTAAATTTGTTGAATTTTTTTTTTTTCAAGGCTCAAAATTCAAAACAATTAAATGAACCCGTTCGTTGTATACCCATGAATTCGACAAGTTTTGAAGAAATTTTCTTCTGGGTATTGAGGATCTTCGACAAGGAATAGATTTCAAAGTCTTCCACAGTTCGCCGAAGCCTTCAGGATGGAGAATTTGATTGGCGCTTGAACAATGAATTTTCCTAAGGGAAAATTTAAAAATTTTCTAAGGCAAGGGATAAAATGTGTTAAAAATGCCTTGGCAGATGAATTTGAAAATGATCGCCTAGATAATTTTTGATCAAATTCCTGATGGAAGGATTTTTCTCGAGTCTGAGTTGGATGAAATATCGGAGTGAAGTGCGCTAGGCAGAACGCAAGATGGGTTGGAAAATTGGCTAAGGCATAAAGAATTTGAACGCAAAGTTGGCTAGTGAAGACGATGAACCCTTGGAAGTTAAAACTTGAAAATCCTGGTAAGTTAAGTTTATATTATGAAGTGTTCTAATTCCCTTCTCCTTGCTTATTTTGCGGGAGGAACGTCGAGACCAAGCAGTGATGACTTCAAGTGATGAAGAAAGTAATCCAAGATGGCATTTCAACCTCGAAGGAAGAAAAGTTGCAAGAAAATAGCTAAGTGTTGAGACTTAGTGACAAAGAAGAAATGTTTTCAAAACTCAAGATGGAGAAAAGAATGGAAGCTCGAGCAAAGTTGAAGAACAACGTCAAGAAGAAGATCAAGAGCAGTGTGAACGCATTTCAAAGTTGGAATCTTCTAGAAGGATGATGGACATTAATGGCTCATTTATTACCCCACCCCTCTTGGTGGCGGTTTTTAGGGTGAATCTTGTTTAGGGCTAAGGTGGCACGATCTGGGCCCTCTAGCCGATTGTAATCTGAGCCGTTCGTTGGACTGGGCCAACTATAAAAGGGGGAGTCCCCCTCATTTGTATCTCATTAGAATTAGATCAGAGTTAGGATAGCAGAGAAGGAGTAGAGAGAAATTGATAGAATACAAAGTAGAATAGTTGATAGTTTAGATTGAAGAGGAAGAAAAGTCTTCCCTTTGAATACTTTGTAAGAAGTTGTCATGAATGCTTTCATAATAAAAGAATTTTCATTGATGGTGATTTCTTCTTTATTATGATTAGTTGTTGAGGCTTCTTTGTCCTTCCAATTCACGTAGGATCTTGAAGTAGCTTAAAGTAAAGTAGATTTCATTTCATGCAAGTACTTAGTAATTGTGGAATGTGGTGCTCAATTTGAACAAGACTTCGCTTGTCCATACCACTAGCGGGCTCGCTAACGGTGGGTTCGCCCTGCGTGGTCAATTGGATTTACTTCTCAAACTTAACTTCGATTGTGATTCACGTGTTTGTATGCATCGTCTTGATGGTACTTGCATGTCGAGTTATAATTTGAACACCTTTCGCCACTCCTCTGAAGATTGCACCGGTTTTGTGGAAGCTGTCCGAAGCGAGGCAAAGCAAGGCCTGGTTGAAGTCCATAAGAATTGATCGCCATGTCCTATGCCTTAGAGTAGAACATAGACTTCTTAGGCCCTACACTCATTTAATTTCAATTCATTTCTGGTTAGGATTAGGAAACTTGTGCTCACTTGCCAAATCATTTGAATTACACGAAAGCCCTTAGTCCGCTGTCTGCTGTCAACTGTCGAACAATTGTGTAAGTCCCCTTGAAATACCAACAAAATCACATCAAGCCAACTGAGACTATTCGCACTGAAGGAACCTTGGAGTTAAATGTATGATCTATCTCGCAATCTTAGCATGCAGGAAACTTTGTTTAAGAGGGGATAGAGTAGCCGTTGGCGACTTTATTCTGTGTTGGTGTAGTCGCAAAAACCACGTCAACATATGGTTGTTGAAACACCAAAAAATGATCTGTATGATTGCTGATATGGCTGTAGAAAGATTGTATGGCAACATTAAGGGCTGGAAAAGTCTGGTCAGCAATGAATGGTATTGTATCTACTCTCCCAAGCTGACACACTGTAATGTCCCCTTTTCGAGCATCATCTTTACAGTTGACCATTGGCCTATTTCGGAGACCTGTAGGCTACTCGGAAGGTGAAATTAGGGTTTCGTGTTTTGGAAGTTGCTATTGCTCGTGAATTGATGATTGAATGACAGATTCTTTCTGGGTTTTCAGAGAGCTTCGCAGTGGTGTGTTTTTCTTGGCATTCTGAGCACCTTCAGGAATTTACTATTTTTAGTAAATTCTATTTCTGGCAGTGGTCCTGTTGTTCTCGGCACAGTTGGCTTTCCTCTTCAGTCGACTCAGTTGGTTTGTTCAATTTTGGCCTTGGGATGCATTTTCGGAGAGATAAATTCATTTCATTTAAATAATGTTATATTTTAATGTTGTAATACCCCCTTGGCCTAATCTCATAACTTAATGTTGTATTAAAAGGTGGTCTTTAAGGGGTGGTGCCTCATTGAGGTAATTTTATAATTATTAAGGTCAAATTGAAGCTTTAAGTTGGACACCTATATTGAAGAGATGAATTTCATTAAAGTCAAAAATGAGGCCTTGAAGAAAGTGACGCCTTTTCTTGGAGGGAAAAGAATCAGGGTTTCTAGAAGCTTCTGGAGGGATCTTCACAAATTATAAAAGGACGTCTTGGGTCTTCACTTGGTTATCTTTTGTCTACAGGAAAGTAATGCTGCCGGAATGGTATTGGGACTGCTTCGAGGAATGTATGCCTCCTAGCTTGGCATTGCTTCTCACTTGAGAGATAGCGACTAGTGATGAGGTAGTGGTAGTTTGAGTGATTTGTAGTGAGATTTCTGCATTTTAGTAGTTGTGTGGCTTTGTAGTTCAATTTATGCATATTAGTGAAATTCTAGAACTGTCTCTTCCCTGCAGCTGATTGTTGTTTTTATTCATAAGTCAAAAAGTACAAAAAGAATCATTCTGGGTATTGCATTTATCTGTTTGTCTATGAGGGGCGACCCTTTCCTCTAAGTTTTAGATTTTTTAATGAAGTCTTGAATTTTTAAAGGCAAATCGCCCTTCCTTGAGGGCCGTACCATTTGAGATTGCCTTGAAATTCGTGCATAAATAATATGGGATTTTTTGATTAGTTTTCGTGATTCTATCTTGGGCGTATTCACCTTAGGATCATTAGGCATCTTATCCCATGTGATTTGAGTGAAAATTGAGTGAGTTATGAGCATTTAGGTAGGGTGCTATGTTGCTGGTTTTGCAAATTAACATGCTGGTCTGTCCGAACAGATTTGAGAAATCTGCATTATCTTCATGGATTGGTGTTAGGAAGTCCTAAAAGGTCTTGTGAAAGACACCTTTGTTATTGCAGCAATTTGAGGAGCATCTAATCTTTGATCTTGCAGGCATTCTATATCTCATTGTAAGCTGAACAGTAGTACTGTCAGCATTTCTCTTAATCTTGCTTTATCATGTTTTGTAATACCTACTTTACATTCTGAAGTTACATTGTAATTCTTTATATCTCCGCCATATGGTTGCTTCATTTCTGTACTGGATTGGGTAGCACATACTTGGTGTTGAGTTTGCTTTCAGCACTTGTAGTGGTAGAGATCCTCTGACCATATGTTCGACCATCTTGGACACATTGTTGGTTAGAGTTACCTTTCAGCACGCATTGAGATCCTCTGACCATATGTTCGTCCATCTTGGGCACATTCTTGGTTAGAGTTACCTTCAGTGGCATTTTGTTTTAAGGCACTGACGATCCTCTTGCCATATGACAACCTCTCTCTTGTTGAGATTGAGTGTGCATTCTTGGCAACGAGTTATTTGTAACTGCTGGTTTGATTGAACTCACCCTAACAGATTCTTGTTGTTGAGTTGTAAAATTGAAAAAATTGGCTCGGTATATTTCACACACTTGCGATGAATGTTGATCAGCCCCCAAGTATGCAATTGTTGATGTATGGTGGCTCCCTAATTGGCTCCAAATTTTGTATGAAGCTTTAAATATGATGGCACTCAAATAATAGTGATGTAAATTGGCTGCAGTGATATCGAATAATGTTGCATGGATGAGGTACAGTTGCCCAAATAGTGTGAAACCCTCCTTGTGATGTTGGTGCTTCAAATTGGCATAATGACAACAACAAATGATTATGAAATAGTAGCAACAAGCTTTGAAATTTTTTGAAAGCTAGTGATATCAATGATTTGCTTGCAAATATCTTTCGCTCCAAATTTGAAAATGACCTAAATCATTTCCTTTGTTGGAGATGAGGGTTTTTGTCCTCAAATCCGAAAGTGAAAATTTAAGAGGGGTTTCTTCTTTCAAGATCTTCAATTAGCCAAGGGTTTTTGTCCTCAGTTTAAAAATTAAACACAATGCTCAAAATCCTGAAAATTTTGATTTGCAAAATTATGACAAGATATGAATGAATGAATGAAAGATTTTAATGATGTCCACGAGACTAAAAAGTCTATGGGACTGAGAAAAACAAACTTAATTTGTCTTCATTCTCTTTTCCAAGTCGGATCTCTTGCTATTAATTTTGACTAGAAGGCTGGCCATCTGGTTAATCTTATCCTCCTCAAATAACTGCTGCATATTGTCCACAACCAAACTATTTTCGTGTTTAGTACGGATATCTTCATAAGTTGTGCATTCCATGATGAAGTGCCATTTAGTTTCCACCGCATAATCCTTTAGTCTATGGGAAATAAGGATAGGCTAGAGGTCTTTTCTGTCTCTAATTTTGAAAAGGGGACATGAAAGTTTACCCTCCTCGAAATTGCTTGCCCTAAAGCAATTGTAAATTTGGGAGATCAAGTATCTCCACACCCTTCCAAGTGGCATCCTTTAGTGGAAGATTCTTTCAAATCACCAAGTACTTTGTTATGCTACTATTTCTCAACCTTTTCTCTTGCACATCCAAGATAGTTTTAGACACCAAAATCAACTTATCCTCATCATCAAGAGGAGGCAGCTCAACTGAAGGAGTGATATGTTGTACAAGAGCCCTCCTAAGGCATGAAACATGAAAAACATTATGGATTTTGCTAGACTCTCACAACTCCAACTTATAAGAAACCTCTCCAATCTTTATCAATACCTTGTAAGGCCCAAGAAACATGGTTTGAGCATCACTCCTTTTGAGTAAAGATTGCCTATAAGGCTACAAAAAAAAACATATTTGCCACCTCAAAAGTTCTCTCCAATGGTGGCAATTTGCATACATCTTTTGTTGATTTTGTACTTGATGGCGATTTTTTTTTAAGTTCTTTCAAAATATCTTGGCTTTATTGAACTAAGTCCTTTGCCCTTGGCACTCTATTGTTTGTAATGATCATATCCACAAAAGATAAAGCATCATACACATATAAAGCTTTGAATGGAGTCATACATATGGACATGTGATGAGAAGTGTGTTTGGCTAATTTTTCCCTTTGTATTCTATAAACTTTTGATAGAATGCCAATTGTCTAATACTATGGTTTCTCATTGCATATTCAAATTTGTTCCTTGGATGCTCATTTCATCAAATGTTTGTCACAATAGCCATTACATAATAATATAAAACATATTTTTTCTTATTCCAAACATCTCAATTAGATAACCACAGGGAGGACTCAAAATAATACAATTAAATATTCAAAATTTGTCTACATATTTAGGGATGAGGTAGTAAATTTCTAACCTTTGATTTGCTGCACCTATAGAATACTTTAGATGCTCATAAATAAATAAATGCAAGTTGCTTTGAATCCTCCAGTGCTAGGCGTTTTGGAATACTTATTGCTTTCCAATGTATGTTGCAGTTCCCTTCACAAAGTCGTTGAACATATAAAACAGACTACTATTCATGTGATGTTCTTATTGTCTCTTTTTAGACCTATTCTCCCTCCTTAAATGGTTATAGAGCACTTATCTTCCACCTGGTTGTAACCATCCACAAACATTTGTTGGAGATTGTTGCACTATGTTGTCATTAGCAAAGTTTGAAAACTCGGACTCAATGCGGACTTGGCAGCCCAAAATAGGACTCGGACTCGGGACTCGACACAAACTCGGCAAAAAACTCGGCTAGGGCTCGGCAAACAAGAGCAAAAAAATGAAAAAAATCATGTTTTAAAGTTGAGAAAGCAGCCTCCAGCCACGACAAGAGTCCAGGCACAAGACTCGGGAATCCAAGCCTAGGACTCGGGAGTCTGAGCCAGAGACTCGACTCGCGAGTCCGTGCCAAGTCGACTCGGCTAGGCTTAGGACTCTCGAGTCTGTCGAGTCCGCGGCGAGTCTTGTCGAGTTTTCCAACTATGGTCATTAGTGTTATCATTGATGTCAACCTCTAGTGTGGTCATGTTGAGGAGTAGTTGTGGTGTTGAGCAAGTGTTGCTGATGCAGCTGGTTCACTTGGTTTCCAAGTGCTTTTGAGAAAATTTGAATAGAGAGTGTACAAGGTGATAGAGTTGTGTTCTGCATTTCTTCATGGTTGAAGATGTGCTTGTGTGGTTTGGATGAGATGATCAAAGGTGTTCAGAGGTGTTACATCTAGAGTTTTAGGTTCTGGATTATGCGGTAGTGGAAGATGTGTCTAACAGTGTGTTACTTGTGAAGAAGGTTGTTTGGGAGAAATGGAATTGTTCCGCATTTCTCTACGTTGAGGTTTCTTGTCTTGTGGATTTGGGAATATGCTTATACTGCTTGCATCTACCTTCCCCTAGAGTGTTTGGCGTTCAGTTGTTCCACAAGGTTGGTTAGTGAGTTGTATGTCTGTGGCGGGTTGCATAGGATGATAGTATTCTCAGTTTCAGGTGGTTGTGGTAGTGTTGCTGAATATTATGTTGATGTTGGAATATTCCAAGATGTTATGTGATGTTGCTACCTGGTCCACAAGATGTTTCCAAACCCAGTGAAGAGTGAATTGATTGTTTGATAGTGTTAGTGCAGGTTTGGCCAACTTGACGTGCTAGCGCTGATTGTGGAGATGGTTTGTTGTTTGAGGAAGCATGGTGTAGCGTGTTGGTGTAGATTTGGGTCATGGTTAATGTCATGTCCCCTTCTAGTTGACATCTCTCAGAGCACAGGATTAGCCTATTATGCGACCCTCGTAGGCTGATAGGATGGATAGAGGGTCTTGATAGAGCTTGGCTCAGCTTCAGTTGTCAGTATTTGATCAGTTGGCTTTCGTTCGGGCTCATTCGGACACTTCTAGCCTGGGTTGCTATTTTTAGCAGTATTTGGCACTCAGCGTGGGACCCCTGCTATTTTTAGCAGTATGGATTGATCACGTGCATAATCACTTCCTCATTCGTCAGCTTCAGACGGCTCATGCATCGGGTGAATATTGAGAGAGATATTAATATTTAAGTGAATTAATTAAATATTAATTAATTGGAGTTATAATATAAAGTTGTAATATTTTAATATTATGACTTAAGTGATTTTAGCTGAAGGGGTCGCCTATCATGGAAGGGGCCATTTGACGATTATAATTTATGATTAAAAATTTGGCTGGAGACTATTGAATAATTAAACAATAAAAGTCGAATTCTTTTAATGATCCCTATCTTTAAGGAATTCGCACTTTTCATGAGTATAAGGCATTTTCATTGGAATTCGAGCCATTATGTTATGGTGAATTGAAAATTGATCAAGTCTTGACCAGAGCACGGAAGCCAAGGGTTTCAGTCTCAGAGCATTGGGGAACGAGCCATCTCCAGTGAAAGCGATTTAGAGGGTGTGAAATATCATCCAATTTATTGCCAAGCAGAGGGATTTCTTCATCCAGAAGAAATTATAGAGCATTCAGAGATCATTCATTATCAGAGTTTTGTTGGGGTTTTATCCAGAAAGCATCTTTCAACCAAGGCGCATCATATTCTAGGGTCTGGACACTTCTTTCAAGGAGCCGTACAATTTGTACTTGCTGGTCTGACACAGCCGTACCCTGCAGCAGGCCGTACCAGCATCAAAAGGGGCGTGTTCTTGATCTTGTGCAAAACGCCTTTCATTCTGGTCTTATATCTTCATTTCTGGAGGTGCCTTAGTAACTGGACCAGTTTGCAAACATTGGACAGAGGGAGAAGGGATCACTTATTGCAGCTGTACCAGATCGGGTTATTTCCCAGCTGCTGCTAATACCAGGTTCTTTTATAAAAAAATATTATTTCCTTTGTTGCATGTCATCAGATCTCTATTGTACTTGAGTCCAGTTGATCAATAAATGAATCACCAGCGTTAGATCTTGTATTTCCTTCAATATTTATACTGTAGCATTTATATTGAATTTATTATTCAATTATTGCAAAATCGCATTCTTTATCATTTATGCAAAAACATCAAAAAAACCAAAAATACACAAAATACTCAGAAAACAGTCAGATTCGAGAAACAGGGGAAACAAGGGTTTCTACAGTTAACCCTTGGTTTGGTCCGCCTTCGCTTCTTTCCACCATGGAAGTGTTTGATGCCGACCTATTTGTTGGTTGCACGCTTGAGGTTTATACGTTTCATTGAGGCCAACCTAGACAAGTTGTTTGAGGTCGCGAAAGATATATAATCAAGGCTAATTGTTGGAGATGTGGGTGATGAGTAGTGATGTGAAGGATGATGCGATTGTAATTAAGTGTTGTGATCTAAGTGCAAGCTTAAATGCCTAAGGCTACCAAAAGTAGTGAGCAGGTGTCTACATTTTTAGTGTACCTAAAGTTGCTAGAGGTAGTGAACTGAAGGTCGTGGATGGTGTAGAGTTGTTGTGGTGGATCTTCCTGTTGCTCTGAGGTAGTGAACCTCCTTGTAATAGTCTTCTTCTACTCTCTTTCTCTTCTGGACAGTGAATTCTTTGGGCAGTTAGCCCTTTTTTTGTAATCAGTGTTGTTATTCATATATATGTGAGTTAATCCTCACCGTGGTTTTTCCCTGATTAGGGTTTTCCATGTAAATCTGGTGTTCTATGGTGTATGGTTGTGAATGTGTTTATGTTTCATTAGTTTACATACATTTTGATGCATAATAAGGGTTTGAAGGTTAATGAGGGTATGAATGTTTTAATGTACAACTGATTTACCCCCCCCTCTTGGTTGTCTTGTTTGTCTAACAACACCAATATATGGTCTCAGGATTAGTTGTGACTCATTTTGCAAATATTGGCGGCCAAAAAATGAGGTTTGTCTTTGAAAATTTGCATGACTAGTAGCTTTAACTCTCAAAATCTCCAAAGATGATGTTGTGATTCATATAATGCCCTCACAATTCTCTTACAACGTGTCCAACATGGAGTTTATAGGTATTTTGTCATAAATAATAAATTTTTCTTGAACATATATCAATCAATAAAACCTTCCACACCTTTGATATATTTGGGTGACTGGTTTAGGGTATTTGGTTTTGGCTCATTTGAAGAAAGAAAGGTTCTCTTAGGGAACATATAATAAGTTAAAGTGGAAAAAGATAGGTCCATGTAGAGTGTTGAGAATGTTTTCATCCAATGCATATGAAATTGAACTTCCAGATAGTATAGATATATCTCCCATATTCAATGTTGCTGATTTGTATAACTATTACGAAGGGGAAACGAGTGCACAAGGAGATATATATTTAGATTTGTAGGATGCACAAGAATTGATACATGAATTGCTTGAGAAGAAATTTGAAGTAGACAAAGTGACCAATTCCCATGTGGTCAAAAGAATAAGGAGAAATAAGTATTGGGAATATCTGGTTTGTTGGAAGAATAGAGCAACTGATGAGGCTTCTTGGGTGAATGCTTCAGATTTGGTTAAGCATGGAATTCCGATTCTTGACTTGCATAAATTTTCATGAGCTACACATTCATGGAACATTCTCTTACTCGATGTGTTTGATGCAGGGGCATCTAGGTTTATGTGTGATCCTATGTCAAACAAAAACATTTCAGTTTCAAATTAGTGAAGTTTGGAGCAGAGTTGAAAAGCACTACTTCATCGAAACAATGCCATCAAAGTAGTTCAAATAGAAATCAAATTGCCAAAAGACTTTGTAAAGAAATGTTTGAGTTTGAAGATTCGCCAAATTGCCGATTTTTTGAAAAGGTATTGAGAAGACAAAGTTCAAAAGTTTGACATATTTTCAATTCATCGAAAATAATATAGACAAAGAGTTTCATAGTTCAAAGAAGAGTCAAATTGCTGATGAAGAAATTGAAGGTTCACAAAGGTGTGGACTTGTTGATAATGAAGCTTACAGGGATTGAAAGTACCTATTTGGTGCAGTATGAGTTTGAAGACTTACAAAAATAGCCAAAACCATCAATGAAGCACCTTGTGTAGGAGTTGAAACAGATCACTTTGTAGATGGAGATTGTTGACGATTCAGTTTTCTAACCGACGACTCTTCAACTTCATACCTGTGTACAAAAGGAAATTGTTGCATTCTGTTGAAGGGGAATCGAAGTAGTATTGTATAGAAGAAGATTGTATTGTTTTAAAGATGCAATTTTGTACTCTTGTTGAACGTTGCATATAAATAAAATACTTTGAGGCCTGTTGTGATTGTGGATATTGTTATTCAGAATTTTTGTGTTGTCTGGCTGCTAAATTTTGGTCATTTAATAAAACTCTTGAGTTTAGATTGTACAATTAATTTTGGATATATTTGGTGTCAATACATCTACATATTTTAGATTTTAATTTTAGGATTAGATAAGAACTCTAATCAACTCTCAATCATTAGTCATCCTCTTAACTGACTACCTCTCATCTCCATTGTAGTTATTACCTTCATCCAAGTAGATTGATTATATCTCTAAGAGTGTAATCTTACTTGAGAAAGACACTTCTATTTTGGAAATCTTCTCTCTTTTAACATTCTCATATACTTTTATATAAAAATGAATTAAAAAAATATAGGCAACACACAACAGAGATGGATATTGTAATCTTTCCTTCATTCTTTAATGAAAGTTAGGTACAATTTCAATCAATTATTTGTGTCGTGCGCAAGCTAGTTGAAGGTTTTTCTTTGTATCCAATATGCAACCTTGTTTAAAACTCTTATAAAGTTGTATTCTCAATTATGGTCCAAATGTTGGCATTTGTAAATGAAGAGTTAAATGCCAACTTGTGTTCTTGTCATTTCTCCTATGTATTAGTGTTCCACGAGGACA
>VDFB02358134.1:89989708-90021217 GCA_007258455.2 Sequoia sempervirens | reverse complement strand
TTTATTAAAGGACTGAGCAAAATCCCTAGGGATTGGACCTATTACCAAGTCACTCGGCCTTTGTTTGTCACTTATATGCTAATTCTTTTCTGAGCCGCAGACATCCTCAACAATCATAGCAACTAAGAATGAATTATCAACCTCAATCTGTAGCTGTGATGAGCTCCTTAGGTTGCATCTCAAATTCCCTCTTGACAAAATCAAATCAAAAAGCTTTCAAATCTTCTTCTATGATAACGCCCATTACCTGCCCATTGTATCATGTCCATTTCACCTTTGCAAATGTTCATTTCCTAAAACACTCGATCGAACTAGTGCATTCCCATTATATTGTGATGTCAAATTTCCTCTTCTTCATATTCGGCTGCACTGCTAACTATTGTAATCTCCATATTGCTGACATTTTTAAACCACAGGCTCTTTCCTATTTACTGACAGCAAGAGATAGGAGTCATGCAACTTCAAGCGATAAGTTCCACAATTCTTCAGAAACACCACTGGTGGGCTTTTGAGTGGTTGGTCTAACCAATGCGGGCGATACTTTGTATAGTTTATCTAACTATCTCAAAGATCGCCGATAAAACATTTACTTCCCTCCATGTTTGAAATTGCATAGGCAAAACTTTTAATGGTTATACGAACTAAGTAAAATATCGCCTGAGTTCACAGTGTCAACTAAAATACCACCCACTCTCCTTAGTGTCTTCCAACCTTGATAGTCGATGATGTTTACATCCCATCCTTGCAAAGTAAAGAAGCTAAAATTCTCTACCATTCCTGTAAACATATGAAATCCATCCAAATATTTTTCAAATCATAAACAATTTCTTGCTATCTTCTCAATGGTATTCTAGTGATCATTTTTTGTTTAGAAAAATGTTCTTCTATCTCCCCAGAGTTTGAAATCATATGTGAAGTCTAGAATTTGTTCGATTCATTGGAAGAACAATCACCATCCCATTGTCTTTTGACTACCGTGTCCTTGGAAATGGAAGTGATTTCCGAGAATGTAAAATGATCTACAACTTGAAGTTTGCTTGCAAGGTAAAATATACAAGATTCTATAGTTGATGAAGATGGCAAGAATTGATTTGGGAGTCGACGCAGGCATTCTTAGTGATTTGTAGCATGGACCCCTTCTATCTCTTGCCTCCAATATTGATGATCTTTGAATAGAAAAACAAGAACACTCATCTCTCTAAAGACTTCTCAAACTTGTTTATGGATTTGTTGCTCAAGCAGACTTTCGTGTTTTGAAGAGTTTATGCATATTGCTATGTTTTTGATAATGGCTCAAAGAGTCTCTGTAATAATTTCTTTGCCTCTTGAATTGAAGCTTCAACTGTGTGTAAATTCGCACTGTGGTCATTTGATATTCCTCCTTAAAGATCAATTTAAATCAGAGACATATGATACCAATAAAATCTCTTAAATAAATTCCAAATTTTGTATCCTCAAAGGCTTAAATGAAAATAATGAGACACCATCCCAAGTTGCACCCGTACTAGGGTGAAGTGACCTTCAAGCATCTCCATATGATCTTAATCATGCGTTTGTGTGCATATATTGCAATACCTGACAAAATGACCATTTACCAAAAAATAGTGCAGAAAAAATCACATTTGAGCGTCCATTATAAGCTTAGCTGGAATTTTGATAGGGGGAGTTTTAAAAAATTTCAATGACCAAAATGGGGCTAACAGTTGCTCTGTCCAGGGAATGCATTTTCTACGGAAATGCAAAGAACTCAAGAATTTATGGGAAAGATCAATTCCTTGTTCATTGGGCTAGAGTCAAGGGAGAACGACATGAGACAAGAACCAAGCCAAAACTGGAACCAACCACACAACGGAAAGAAAAATGCAACCTAAGACTCCTATACGCACCCAAACGAGGTGCAAAACACCCAATTTCCCTAGGAGACTATGCAAAGCCAAAACTGGTTGGGAGAAATAGATGCCAATGTGAGACAAAGGTGTATACCCATGAAGTGCCTACCAATTAAACAACATATTGAAGACTATGTATGCAAAGCTGAAGCATGTGAAATGAAATGACTCATTCAAAGACCCACCAAAAAGCCACTTCTCATCATAAATTTCTGAATTTTCTTGAACCTCAAGATGCCCGCCTTGTATAGTGCTGATTTTGCTATCCATAACCATCTCGAATAGATCAGAAATTGTCATTACTTCTTCCTTATGACTACTGTTAATTGCAAGATCCATATTTGTGGCATGAGAGCAAACCAATAAACTGTAGAATGGTGTCTCGATTTTTGATTTTAAACAATAATAATTAGAGCTTTCTAAAGAAATGGTTGCATTGCTATTTTTGTTATTGAGGTCATCATGTCTAAAAGACTCTTTAATATCCTTATCCACCTTAGGACATAGAATAACCTCATCTAGCATAGGATCTTCCTTAGTTGAAAAATATTCATCCTTCTTTATTGCAATCAAATTTGAAAACTCTCTATCCACAAATGAAGAAGTAACTAGGTCAATACCTAGAGTTACAACAAGCGAGTCTTCTCTTTCAACAGATGATAAAAATTGAAGTATAATTTCCTCTTCACAAATAGAATCATCATCTGAAACCTTTAAAAGTTCTTGAGGGTGCAGTATCTCATCAACTTGACCATTGTTTTGCTTTTCATTAATCTCAAAAGTTCCTTCCTCTTTTACAAACTCAGATTTTGAAATGTCATCAACAAAGAATACACTTGTTTCAACTTTAACACAAACTTCACTCGTTGAATCATTTTTAGATGGTGTGGTTGTATATTCAAAACAAAATGATTCAGAAATAAATTCATTACTAACCTTTGGCTACAACAAAATCATTTTATCCCCCTCTTCAGGAAACTTAAAAGTTGCATCGTCTGGTTGTATGTCAATCTGAAAATTCTCATCTTCACACTTTTTGAGATCAAGTAGATTTTCAATAGTTTCAAGGCTGAAATTTTCTAATTCTGGTGAAGAAGAGAGACTCAACAAATCATTATTATCTACATTAATTGTAGGGCTTGCAACCCTTTCAATATTTCCTTGATTATGACTATCTTCTTTCAACGATGTTGAATCTTCATGAGGCTTAATAATCATTCCTTTAACATCTTCTTCATCCAAAACTGAAAAATTATAAGAACAAAAAGAATTAGAAGCACCTGGAGTATCATCATCATCAACCCGTAATTCTTTTATGAGTTGTGTTACTCTCCCTGTGATTGCTTGCAGTGAACTCAATCCTTCTTCAAGTTTTTTGAGTTTGTAAAACCTTGCATGAAGACTCCGCAACAAGAGCGTTGTTTTGTAGTCATCTTCTATACTCAACTCAGTTCTTACAGCTTTGGTAATGCGTTCTTTGCAGTGATCCCAAAAGTCATGAAGTACTTTGTCATCCATCGCAAGAATCTCTTCGATAGTAGGTGCAGGTCTTCTCCCATTTATTCGATTTTTCTGATTTTGCATCATAATGTCTTCTAATTTCAAACAAAGCCACCAATCTCCCTACACATCGAGATATCATTAAAATCTTGAGGAAATAAAGCACCAATCTTTTGACTCAAATCCCCAACGAAGTCGCCAAAAATCTATTAGTAAACAAATTGTCCTCTTCAAGTAATTAGATAAATGACTCAAATATGCCCAACAATGGAGACAAATCAGTTACCAATAGCTCTGGAGATTGCTAATGAATTAGGGATCTTCCTTTGAATTTTAGAGGTATAGCTCCCTCTTATGATCTGCAATGAATTGGAGAAACATAAAATAAAACAAAGGTGTGCTTTTAACCAAAAATAAGTAAAGGAAAACAAACATCTGTGCATAAAAATTACACAAATGCGAGAGCGATTGGATAAAAGATCAATGTAAATGACACAAAGATCATTCACTCAAACCTATAAATGATAAAGAGGAGGAAATAAAATAATTCTTAGAAAATATGTGAACAAAACATGACACCAAGATCTTGCAATGAACACATCCTTAATCTATTATATCGGAGAAAATATGAATCAATAATTGTGAATTCACAAAGGAAATCAACAATTTAAAAGAAGACAATTGAACACAATTAGTAGAAATGCCTCCTTTATTCAAGAACATAAAACAAAGCTCTAAGACTCTATCTCCCTGTACAAAGATTAAGTTCAGAAAATAATCCCCTTTCCCTAGATCAACAACAAAAGATCTGATAACTAAGCTACCCCAACCTTCATAGATGCTCTTGTGTCATAGCCAAAAGATCCCTAAAAAAATGGCAACAGATTACATATTTATATATTTTTCTAAAATGAGCCCATGTTCAGCTACGTGAAAACTCTTTTCCATTCCACACCCATCTCTTGAGATTCTCTATTCATTCTTTTATTTTCCGTTCATAAATTTTCAAATCCCTCTTGAGGATTTTCCCTTTCAGTTTCTTCCTGAAACTGTTTCTTGGAAGACAATTACATCTCCATCTCAAATCTCTTTCTTCAAGAATTGTTGGTTATAACTTCATTTTTCATCTTCTTTCCTTCCAACGCACTGCGACTATTGGATAATATTTCAAAGTTATTTGGAGAAGACACCTAGTAGATTCTTGTGTTCCCGTAATGACTTTTCTTGAAGAGTGTCGTTCTTCAGATTATTCACAGACCTCCTATCAAGCTCACTCTTGTTTACAATAGCATCTATGTACTAATGACTTATTGCACTGTCAATAAAGACTCTCAAGAGCTATTTGAATAAATTTAACAGTGGACAACCATAGCAGTGATTGCAAGAGGAGAATCTGAAGCAAGAGCACCAATGGCATTAAACCACTATCTTCCATACATTTGGATATTTCCATCTCTATTCAAATCTGTTGTAGATTCATCGTCAAAATCTAATTGCAGTGTGATCTTTTATCCTCAAAAATGATTGATTCCCATTCTATGCTCTGATAGGTATCCTTGTGTTTCAGTTTGTGGCCCCATCTCCCTTTGATGGCTTTTAAATCATAATGAATGTATTTGCAAACCATTCTATCTACTAACACAGAGAGTTTATTGAAAAATCTACTTTTTCAAGGCAAACTTTGAGTTACAATGTAACTTCCGTCTTTGCACATTATCGATTATAAAGGCATAAAGAACTACATATGACCATTGACTAAGCCCGCTTTGCTAGTGTTATTAATTGTGTACAATCTCATCATTTCCCCTCGTATCCTCAAATGGAAACATTCTTTCTTTCCTGCAACAAAAATTTAGAGTAAAGCAATGTCAATTAGCAACTCCAGTTTGATAGAAAAAAATTGATCATAATCCTCATCCAGGATAGCAAATTATGCAATTATGCACTTCATGAACCCATTCAAATGAGGATGGTATCAATAATTTCATATATGCTACCAATTCAATCACCCCCATTGCTCTCTTGAAAAGCTAAGTTTCACAACAAAATCTAGATGTTTCTCAGAGCGCCTTTCACTATATCTCAAGTATAGGCATTCCCTTCACCTCAAACACTTGATTTATTGAAGGACTGAGAAAAATCCCTAGGGATTAGACCTATTACCAAGTTGCTCGGCCTTTGTTTGTCACTTATATTCTAATTATTTTTTGAGCCACGAACATCCTCAACAATCATAGCAACTAAGAACGAAATATCAACCTCAATCTGTAGTTGTGATGAGCTCCTCAGGTTGCATCTCAAATTCCCTCTCGACAAAACCAAATCAAAATGCTTTCAAATTTGCTTCTATGACAATGCCCACTACCTGCCTGTTGTATCATGTCCATTTCACCTTTGCAAA
This sequence comes from Sequoia sempervirens, assembly GCA_007258455.2. Lineage (NCBI taxonomy): Eukaryota > Viridiplantae > Streptophyta > Pinopsida > Cupressales > Cupressaceae > Sequoia > Sequoia sempervirens. The sequence continues at coordinate 90,015,427 of VDFB02358134.1, read as the reverse complement.
TGTTCATGTCCTAAAACACTCGATCGAACCAGTGCATTCCCATTATATTGTGATGTCAAATTTCCTCTTCTTCATATTCAGCTGCACTGCCAACTATTGCAATCTCGATATTAATGACATTTTTAAACCAATGGATCTTTCCTATTTACTGACAACAAGAGAGAGGATTCATGCAACTTCAGGCGATAAGTTCCACAATTCTTCAGAAACACCACTGGCAGGCTTTTGAGTGGTTCGTCTAACCAATATAGGTGGTACTTTGTATAGTTTATCTAACTATCTCAAAGACCACCGATAAAACATTTACTTCCCTCCATGTTTGAAATGGCATAGGCAAAACTTCTAATGGTTATACAAACTAATTTAAATACCACCTGAGTTCACAGTGTCAATTAAAATACCACCCACTCTCCTTAGTGTCTTCCAACCTTGATAGTCAATGATGTTTACATCCCATCCTTGCAAAGTGCGAAAATAAGCTAAAATTATTTGTTATTCCTATAAACATATGAAATCCATCCAAATATTTTTCAAATCATAAACAAATTCCAGCTATCTTCTCAATGGTATTCTAGTGATAATTTTTTTTAGCAAAATGTTCTTCTATCTCCCCAGAATTTGAAGTCATATCTAAAGTCTGGAATTTGTTTGATTCATTGGAAGAAGAACGACCATCCCGTTATCTTTTGACTGTCGTGCCCTCGGAAATGGAAATGCTTTCTGAGAATGTAAAATGATCTACAACTTGAAGTCTGCTTGCAAGGTAAAATTTGCAAGATTCTATAGTTGAAGAAGATGGAAAGAATTGATCTGGGAGTCAAGGCAGGCATTCTTAGAGATCTGTAGCACGGACCCGTTTTATCTCTTGCCTCCAATATTGATGATCTTTGAATAGAAAAACAAGAATACTCATCTCTCTAAAGACTTCTAAAACTCATTTATGGCTTTTTTGCTCAAGCAAACTTTCCTGTTTTGAAGAGTTTATGCATATTGTTGTGTTTCTAATAATGGCTCAAAGATTCTATGTAATAATTTATTTGCCTCTTGAACTGAAGCTTCAAATATGTGTAAATTCACACTGTGGTCATTTGATATTCCTCCTTAAAAATCAATTTAAATCGAAGACATCTGATACCAATAAAATCTCAAAAATAAATGCCAAATTTGGTATCCTCGAAGGCTTAAATTAAAATAATGAGACACCATCCCATGCTACACACGTACCAAGGTGAAGTGACCTTCAAGCATCTCCATATGATCTTAATCATGCGTTTGTGTGCATATATTGCAATACTTGACAAAATGACCATTTACCAAAAAATAGTGCACAAAAAATCACATTTGAGCATCCACTATAAGCTCAGCTGGCATTTTGATAGGGGGAGTTTAAAAAATTTCAATGACCAAAATGGGGCTAACAAGGTACTAATATTAAAAGAAAAATTTGGATTTGCAAAATGGATCATGTTGTAGGATTTATTACAATGCATGTTGATGATGCCATTTTGAGTTTCCTTATGCTCTTTGGACTAAAATTTGAGAGATATATAGAGATCCTAATACTCAGCCATTTCGAAATGATCTTGTTTTAGATTGTCTTGTTCCTCTTCATTTTCAAAAAGGATACCTTACGATTATGATACTATTTGGGATTTTGATTATTTGGAGTACTTTGAATTTTCAAATGAGGATTACAAGGTTTCTTCATATGCTCCTTCTTCTTCAATGATTCCTTGTGTAGAGTCATTGATTGAGGCTTCTATAATTCATGTTCAATAGGACCATTCATCTTTTGTTGGTGATTCATTGAGAACTTCCAATGATTCATTCCAACATGTATCTCATTGTCTTCCTGATTAGGATTCCTATTTATTAGGTATTTCATCTTTGTTTGTGGAGTCTCACATTTCAAATTTGGAACACATTTGAGGGGTTATATCTCCTTGATGAAATTCATTGCACTATTTTTGTCAAACCATCATTTTCTTTGGATATTGTTCAACATCAGTTTCCACATAGTCATGTTTTGTCACCTTTTTCATTGATTAGGCATGTACCTAATTTTATTGTGGCATCATCATCTATTGTGGAAAAGGAGACACATGAGAAACTTTCATAGACATCATGATACATCTTCATGCTTCTTCCTTTAAATTCCTATCTAAAATGGGAAGCATTCATGCATTTGTACTTGGTTTTGTTTCTTCTGAAAGGGAGACAAGTTGTTTTTCAAAATTGGATCATGTTTTTTTCTTTAGGCACTTACCATTTTTGTAGGAAACTATAAATTATGGAGGGATACATAGTCTCTCTCTTTCCCTCTTATGGGGGGGCATCTTTGATTGTATATTAATGGTGGATGTAGTCCTTGGGGGTATAATTGAGTCCTCCATTCATCATCCTTGTTTATCTTTTCTCTTTTTTTGGAGAGGGGTTTTTTCTCAAGTGGCTTTTATTCTTTTCTCTGTTTACGAGAGATTGCATTTGTACATGAGTACCTAACATGGCCTCGTAGTTGGGACCCATCCTTGTATATTTGCATCATTTGCACAATAATGTTCTCTGTAAATTACACTTAAGGGAGGGTGTTGGTGTAAATAGGTAATTTACCTAACTAGTTAATTAGTGGGGTCTTATTTACATGTTAAGTTCACTGAGGTCCTAGGAATATTTCTAGAAGTCTTAGTTGTCTAGATAAGATCTTATCTTACATCTTATCTTTTTAACTTTTATTTAATACTAGTGTCCTAGGTCGTTTAATAATGTTACATGATTTAATGTTTTGCATTAGGTACTTCATCATACCTTGTCGATATAAGCAAGGTCATTATACACTTTTGTAATATACTCCATCATCATATTTGGTAGATCTTAATATCAAGCAAGCTCATTTCTTGCATACTCTCTTATGGAAGGTTTTTATTATTTTTGTAGGCGGTCTTGGGTATAGAGCTAATCTTCAGCTCCTACAATCTAGACAAATATTGATCATTCCATAAGAACGGGGCATGAAATCGAGTCATGCCAAGAGTGCCAAATAAACAATCAGCCATATTGCCAAAGTCAGTTTTTTCTCTTGACATTGTCATGACCTTTTACTTGTAGGTCCAAGGCTAAGGATTAGGTTACCATGCATTTTTTGAGCCTAAATCCAAATCAAAAGCATGGTTTGTGAGTTTCAAACATTTTGGAATGAGTACCTACTTTAAAATGGGTACCTATTCTAAAAAATGAATGGGTACCTATTTTAAAGTTGAAAAATGACACTCCCCCTAAAAGTAGACCCAACTTCTTACACTTACCCTCATCTTGGTAAAGTCCATATTGTTAAGGGAGATCACAAAAAATTTAGTGTTTATCGAGATGAAAAATTTAAGAAGAAAGTTTAGTCAAATCAAACCCATGACTCTATAGGACAAGTTGAGCTAGTATGAGACAACTCAAGGTTAATAATTGTGAACCTTATCCTAAATTTGAGTGTATAGCTAAAACCAAAAGGAATGAGACCACTCTAAATGGTAGTCACTACAAGTTCCTTTGATATCACTACTTATAAAAATATGCTAAAGAAGGATCAATGTGTTAGCTTCTTATTCTAGGCCAATCTTGCAAGAAAATTTATAGCTTGCAAGTGACGAAGGAGAGTAAGTTAACCTCTCAAACCAGGCCATTAGACATGTTGGCATGACAATTCACACCTCTGGAGTATGAATTGGCCACAGACAACTATGCACAGTGCACAATAACTGCTCTTCAAATTAGGAGGGGAAGCTCCCTCTTGTGCTGATTTGTGTGAAAAAGTAAAGTAATCTAACTCCTATCTTTTTGACTCAGTTGGAAGAGGCACAAGGTTAAGGAAACCAAGAACGTTGCAGCTAAGGATTTTCTCTAGTTTTTCAGATCTCTAACTACAACTAGGCTAAATGCTAAACTATCCTATTTCCTCAAGAAACAGAGCATGAGGACTTAAGAGCAGGGAATTGGGTATACGATAATCTTTAGACTAGGATTTCCAAGGAGATGACGACACCTATCTGAGGCATAGGATGAAAGAAATATTATTGGAAACAACATCAAATGACAAGCTTCACTTCTAAATTCCTAAGGAGATGACGACACCTATCCAAAGTGTAGATATGAAACAAATCTTATTAAACAAAACATGAAACAATAATTGGGTTAGTAGATTGCATATCGAGACACGCATAACAATAAATGATCAAACCAACCATTATATTTAATCTAAGGTTAACAAATACCATAATAATAACATTCAGGTAAGGCGGTTCAGCTATTTATTATCACAATAAAAGTTCTTGAACAGATATAAAATAACAATACTATAGGTAAGGTTGCTCAGCATGTATGCTATCACATGCAAAATTTAAATACAAATGAGAAATAATGATCTTATTTATAGACCTCAAAGGTGTAGAGAACCCTAAAATTACCTTGAGTTAACATGAGTCTTGCAAGCATGCAAGATTTATTGCTAAACCTAAATAAATGAAACTATACAGCTAACTTGAAAAATACCATCAGTTAATCGAAACAATACTAAACCAAATGGACATGTGCAACATGCATGTCCTTATTGAAATGAAAACTTCAACTGTACATTGATGATTCCAAGACAGACATAGCATGAAATGTGGAACAATGAGTTAACTCGGAAAGAAGCATCGAGTTAACCACTGTGTCTTATGTCTATCCTGAAAAGGTGGGATGTCTTGATCTGGAGTTCACTGGTCGTGATCTCGAGCAAGTAACCCTTCCATGAGGTTGTTGAATGCATCACCATTTGGGGCATTGATACTTTGTTGCAACACACTGTGTCTTCACAACATCTCCTCACTGCCCGTGATTTGACTTTGAAGTTCTCATCTACTCTTAACTGCCTCATCAAATAACACTAACATGACTATAAGTCGATCTAACTTACAACCAATGGAATCTCCATTGAAAATACCATGGATGAGCACCTACAACTTTGACTGAATGTCAGCAAGCTCGATGTACTCACCACCCTCATGCTGACACTGGAAAGGAACTCAGGACATGAAAGTTCTCATGAACTAGAGTGCACTAGTCATGTGTTCTCTGCTCTTGGCCAACTCTGAAGCCATTGTCTCCTGTACTTTTTCCTTGAAGATTAATTGTGTCCTCCAAGTAAAAATAGCTTATTTATCTTCTTTTTCGATGACCGAGTCATATGTCATCCTCAGATGAGAGATCATGATTTCAATTCTAGGTTTGTCAATCGCCAAGTCTCGCTCCTCATCCTGGATCCGTAGTCAGAGTTCGCGGACGTTGTACCTCAATTGATATAACTCTATGAGTACAAAGCAACCCCTTGTGACAAACTCTTCCTCCTATTCTATCAGGCACTTCCCATATATAACCAGTTGATTAAGCTAATTATATTATACTGGTAGCTCTAGCATCTACAGGAGCAAGGCAGTGACATTTTCATTTCTATGTACGAGGTTAGAGATATACTGACGAAGTTGTTGGATTTTAGCCTTGAGGGCTGCCTTGTCTTCCCTGTCTTTTATCACTCTATCCTTTATGCTATCCATTGCAACTTGAAGGAAATCAACCTCTGCTTGGTGTGTGCTCCTACCAAGGTTGACCTTTATCATGTCGAAGTCTTCAACTTCTATCTCGTTCAAGTTCTTACCCTCTAGGGGTGCATCTGTTTCTATTATGGTCTCCTTGTCAGTGTTCCTCTCTACATGAAATTGCTTCTTTATTCTCTTATCTGGTATATCCTGGTAGACATGATCGAAATCTGAGAAGTCAAGTTTGTAGGATGGTTTCCTCCTCTTCCTACCCAGCTGATTCTCAAGCCAAGATGAGTCTCGACTAATTTCTTCCTAGAAGGGTTGGTGCTAGTCATAGGAAGTCCTAATGAGTGGCAACATGTAGAGGTATCACTACATGGTGGCGAGTCTAGTTCCAAATCAATATGAACCTGAACTGAAGATTGCTATAGTGTTGGTGATGGAAAAGGAAGTTATACCTTTGGCTCTGACATGCTCTGAACTGTATTTGTGGCTATCTCCACATGTGTTTCTGTAACAAGTGCCTTTCCTTTTGAATTGTTAGACACTTTGTTTCCTTTAGGAGGATTACTCCTTTTCTTTTGTTTTGGTTTTGAAAAGGATGATAGTGAAGATTCCACTGGTGGCAACTCTGTACTTGGCATGACTTCCTTCCTTGTCTTCTTGCTTTCCAAGTAGAGTATACTGTTTTGAATGACTCTACTTGATATCTCTTTGACAAATGAGTATTCCTTTGCAAACCAATAGACAACTAGAAGTGGCTGCGTATCAACCTATTCTCTGAAGAATTGAGGAAGTGTATCCCCATCATCATCTAACAGTCCTCCCACATCCTTTGACTTGAAGACAAAAATCTATGAGGGTGAACCTATTGTAGCTGAGCCATTGCACCTCGAACTCGTCCTCGCAGTTGACCCAGTAATGCTCCATAGAAGGCTTGTGGTAAGGGCGACCTCCAAGGCATGTGGAATAATAACCCCAAGGGTCATATGAGCGTGCATCAATGAGGTACTTAAGATTAAGGTTCTCTAACTCATGACCTACAGCCTTAGTGCCAACTATTGTCTTGCACCTGTAGATTCCCATTTGCAATGGAAAATTGGCAGCTAGCCTACGCTTGTGACATAGACATGAATGTACATCATGTAATTGCCTTAGAAATTCCATGAAAACTGTCTTGTCCGAAGGATAACAAGGTAGCATGGTTGGATTTCTTGTATATCCGTAGATGTGGATGTAGGTGTAGGTTGGGAACTGAATGAACCAGTCCACCCATTCTACCATCGCTACTCTGGAAACCACTAAGATACAAACATGCAATTCTTGGTCTAGGTTCATCACTGTGTACATTAAAAATGCTTCTTGCACACGCTTGAAATGTCACTCGGACTTTGTGAACTCAAGCTAGTTGTAGTATTGATAAACCTTCCGTACACTGAGAATTCCCACAGTGTTCAAACCTCTAAACTGACCTTGGTAAGCAATCAGGTATACGAGATATAGACACATATGAAATTGGTGGGCAACCAGGAAACTGGTAATCTACTTGTGGAGAACGTCACTGATCAAAGAGGCCCAGTCGTAATGCTCTCACTTGGAAATAATTTGAGCAATGATGTAGTACATCCAAGGTTGAAATTTGTGATCATCTATGTGACCAGAAACACGATTAAGAAGAGTGATCAAAATCACGTACTCATTGTTGAACTCTCTACGACCCACATTGTTTGGCAATTTAACTTTCTTTTATTTTAACCACCTTGCTTCCTTTTTGCTCTGACATATGTCCTTATCAGCATTGAATGTTTTTTCACACTGATCCATGGTAATGACCAAACTGTTCAGATGCTGAGGAATACCAAAACACCTCTCAATGTCCTTAGGCTTGAGACTACAAATCACTCGTCCATCTACTGACTGAATTTCTCAAGTAGTAGAATTGTAATGCTTGACACAAGACATCACAAATTCTATGCATTGAACTAAAATAGAGAGTGAAGCCTCCTCTAGCAACCCAAATTCTTTGATGTTTTGAAGTATTACTTGATTTATCTTAATCTGATCCAAGATAGCCTCTGAAAGCACTTTATGCAAATCTGTGTCAACTGTACTGGTAAAATCATGAATTAAAATTGACTTAGTCTTGAATTCGATCTGTGTGTATTGCATTTTGAAAAACTCGCCTGTTGACTGTAAACATGGCTATGCTTGGACAACTTTCTCTGGAAAGCTAAAACATCTCCTGGTGAGGCTAAAAATACCATGTATGGGGGCAATTTTCACTAAAAATTCTAAGATGTGTGTTTTTTCCAGAAAGTGATTCTAAGATAACCCACAATGTCAGAGTTGCGAAAAAATGCCATTTAGCTTGACATGCAAAGACTTTTCAGTTGAGAACTGCAAGGGTTTTAGGGTTTCCACAGGGCAATTTTTTTGAGAAAAAATGAACTATGGGTTTTGTGCAGAAGATGATTCTAAGCCAACCCAGATCCTCTATTTTGAAAAATATTAACTTTTACTCTACCATGCAAAGTAATTTTAGTCGAGAAGTACAAAGCTTCGAGAATTGAAGCTTTGAGGCAATCTTTCCTGAAAAATTCTAACACATGGGTTTTGTAGAGAAAGTCGTGCAAACAAATCTAGATGATCAAAATTGTTAAAAGTTGTTGAATTCTTGGACATGCGAGAGAAAACCTAAGACAAGAATAGAAGAAATTAAGATAGAAAATAGAAGTTTCATGGTTCTGCTTCTGGAAAAATCACAATGCTTGTTTGAAGTCTGTTGATTATTCTAAACCTATATCTGCAAGGAAATTTGAAAAATAATAATAGTGGCACCTTCAATTGCTAATTGCTCGAGAGAAAACCTTTTTATCCTCAACCTATTGTGAGAGAAATGGACACATCTTTGAATATTTAAAGAATTTTGGGGTTTAGGCATCACTTTTGAGAGATAATATTTAATTTAAAACAAAATAATTTGATTGGACCTCATTTCGTGTAAACAAAGACTAACTTGGAGTTAGAAATAGGCACTGCCTCTTTAATTTTCAACTTAACATGTGAAAATAACATTGAGTTACAAAATAGGCACCACCTTGAAATATTGAAGAATTTTGCCACTTTTTGCAAGCAAAAATTGACAGATGAAACTAAATATTTTAATATTACTTTATTCAGTTAACTGAGTTCCCCCTTTCTAGGTTGTCTTGCAATTGCATGCTAATTCTGGAAAGTCAAAGTTTGACTTTCTAGGCATCCTTCAAAACTTGAGATTTTTAGCTAACTTCCTATTTTGTAGTTGTTTGAAAATGTCATTGCAACCTTTATTGAACTCTGATTTCTTGGTGTCGGGTTGATCCTGAAGCTGAGTTAACACATCCATTGCATAGCCAGAACAACTCTGATGAAATGTTTGTTGGGAGCTGTAAGTGCTAAAAACTATGTCTGGTGCCTCAAAAACAAGGGTGCCTTTTTCAAAAAGAATGTACAGGACACCAGACTTGGTCATTTTCCTATTTTTCCATTTCATGCTTCAATCTGTCGTTTTCGGTGAATGATGACTCTCGTCGAATAGATGTCGGATCGATCGCATAGCTAGAAGAATTCTGCAAAGAATGACTGCATGTGGAGCATTTGAAAGTGAATTTAAGGCCCTCAAATGCAAGGGCGCCCCTGGCTTGCAGAGGCACAATTACAAACTTGAGAATGATTTTTCAAATTGCAACTTTCACGCGAATGTTGTACTTTGACCCTTGCCACCAGGAGCTGAATTGCTCTGATGTACGCACCATTGATCTCATCACAAAGTTGGAACAACTTGGAAGAGATGTTCCTGGAAGTGACAAAGTGAGAAAACTACTTCTAAGATCTCTAGTAGAAGGGCACCTTTTCCAAGGGAGTATGTAAATTCCATACTTAGCCATTTTCTGCTTGTTCTCATTCTTTAGTATTTTTCGTTGATTCTTCACTCACAGGCATTTGAAAAACCTTGAGGGCTAATGGTTGGATTCATTGAATAGCTAGGAGGATTCTGTATAGGTCTCATGAAGACAATGATTGCTAAAAACCTCATCTAGCTGACCAAAAGGCTAGGTGCCATTGGCCTATAGAGGTATAGTTTGATATTTTCACTTTTATTTTCCCTCCATTTTACATTCTCACTAGAACAACTGCCATGGTCACTCAACACCTCTGATGACCTTGCGAATGAATGCATCGCGGAGTTGGGCTAAATTAGAAAAGATCCCCCGAAAACATATTCTGCAAATTCATTCATCTGACATGTCTAATTTAAGGGCGCCCCTGGGCTACAAGGGCACAAAAACTGCAAATTTGACTCTCTGTGATGTGTAAATTTTCTATAACTTTTGCTTCTGCCTTCGATTGCTGGAGTTTCGCAAGTCAGATGGACTTGTTTGATAGCTTGTTGGAAAGCTGACAGAAAACCAGAGAGAATGAATGTATTCGCAACTAGAAACAATTGAATTTGAGCCTCCAAATTGAAGGGTGCCCCTGAGCTACAAGGGCGTAGATTTTCTCTGGACTTGATTTTTTCCTCCATTTCGCACTTTGCGAACACCGTTTTGGTTGTTGAGTTGACCACGTAGAAGTATTGTTGTTGCTGATGCATGTGTGTGACTGTATTTCACCATTTCACATGTACGGACACTGTAAAGTTGATTTGCACGTTGATTGTGCAAGTGTCTCCCACATTACAAAGTGAAGTGTTTCCAGACTTAGAATATTTTTTCCAATTTTCACCATTTGAAAATCCCCTCTCTCGTGAAGCATATTCTTTAGCATCCTTCATCATAGAATGTTTTTCTTTGAGTTTCAGGCTTAGGTTTTGACACCTGGTAATGGCCAAATGGCATTAACAACCTTGGAGGTCCTAACTTTTCTCCTGAAAATGTAAAAACTACGCACTAGGCTTAAACTTATTTTAATTAAAACTGACTTCACCACTGTGATCATGATGTGAAATAAGCTAATCAAAATTAATTTTATCCAATTCTGACAAGTTTCAATTTTAGGGTTTTGCGACTTGAAACAGGGGTGCTTGAAACCATAATTTTCATTTTTTCTCAAATTTTTCCAGTATCTCCCTGACATCAAACTGACTCAAAGTCCATACTTGATTTTCCCAAAAAATATTTTTTGACATCATTTTAACAGTTTAGACTCTTTTAAACAAAATTCCTTAATGAAACAAAAAAATTAGTTTGGGAACAACATTAGGCTCCATCTAGTGACCATGTTAGATACTTTTGACATAGGAGAACTGAGATTCTCTGTGTTTTTGTAGACCAGTGACTTATTAGTTGGGCATTGGAGTGAGGAGTCTTTCCCTAATCACCTAATATACTTGGAGTTTTCCTAATCACCTAATAAATCACCTAAAACATGACAAAACATCACACAATGGGGAAGCACATTACAACATAACAATAAAGCATAAATAAATTATTCACAAAAATTCACTCCTCCCTCAGAGGGTTGAAGTGCTTGAGATATTGTCCACTATATGGTAGCGGGAGAAGCCTTCCATCTAAATACAAGAGCATGTATGTGTTCTCTCCTCTTGAATCATAGATCTAAAAATTCCCCAACCATAAGGAATCAAACTTGCCATGCATTCCTTTAGGTTCGTGTCTTTTGTCCCACAAAAGGACTTGATCTCTGATCTCGAAGTCTCTTTGATGAACCTTCTTATCAAAAAATTTCTCCACTCACTCTTGATGTTGAATAATTCTGTCGACAACCTCTACCCTTTTCTCTTCAAGTTTCATCAGGTAAAACATCTGCTTCTCCACTGGATCTCTGAACTCTTCATCCTCTAGTGTAGATGCTAGCTGTAAGGCAGACAACTCCAATGTGATGATCATAACTGCTTCCATACCATACAAAAGTATAAAAGGCGAGGTGCCAGTGGCTTTTTGGGGAGTGATTCTATCAGCCCAAAGAGCATCATATAATTTTCTGTGCCAAGCCTGTTGGTTTGAGTCAACTAGCTTACACACATTTGTGACTATGTTCTTGTTTGACGACTTGGCCTGTCCATTACCTTGAGGATAATAATATGACAAGTGTGACAGCATGATGCCATGATCAAAACAAAAATTTAGAAGCTCCTCTAATGAGAAACGCATTGCATTATTAGTCACAATTTTACGAGGCACTCTGAAGTGTGAAATAATGTTATTTCAAAAAGTCACAGACAACTTCGGAAGTAGCTCGTTTGGTAGGAACTGCCTCAACCCATTTCATGAAATAATTTGTCGTTGTCAGGACATACACATGCCCTTTACTAGAACTTGGGTTGATAGGACCTACAAAATCTATACCCCATTGTTGAAATGGAGCATCAATAATCACTAGCCTGAGTGGAAGAGATGCTAATCTGACTTTTCTAGCAAACTGCTAACACATCTGACACATGTACACCCATTCATATGTGTCACGAAATATATTTGGCCAATAAAACTGTGCTTGCAGGATTTTGAATGCAGTGACCCTCAATGAAAAGTGTCCTCCACATGCTTGACTATGAAAATCTTCCAACAATCTCTGTTGTTGGTTCCTCTTGATGCATAATAGAAAATTTTCATCAAGGCAACTTGTATAGAACATTATTTATAAGCACAAAATTTTGTGCTTTCAGCTTCAATGTTCTCTTCTGTTGTTTGTCCATGTGATGTGGAAATTCTCCATAAGTTGAATAATACCACAAGGGTGTGTACCATTCCTCCACAAAATCAACAAATAGGACCAAAGGAAGGTCCTCTTCAATTTCTGATTCAAGTTCAATTCCACCATTGCTTTGATGCTTTTGATCTCCATCTTTTGTTGGAAAATGTGCCTCAATCTCATAGGCTGAATCCTCTGAGCAATCATGGTCGCTGTGACATTCATGGTGTTTGGCCGACTGACAATTCAGTAATCTTGTGTTTTGCTCATGTTGCTGTGACTTTGATTTTGTCTTTCCGAATGGACCTATCGCTATAACTTGGTGCATTTGCTGTAACCCTTTACAAAGTGGAAATGTCTCGGTGACAGAAGGGTTTGTTATCAGGTGCTTAGCAGATGTCGGTGTGACCTATGGCAACTGGAGTCATCGGTGTAACCTGTTTGCTTCGATATGAAGTCTTAGTGATGGAGGGTTGTCTCACCGATATGTTTTCTCTTGGAGTCATCGGGGTAACTCAAGTGTGTCGGTATGTGGTCCTAGCGACAGGGAGATGTCTCACCGATTGTAGTCATCGGGGTGACTTGAACATTCGGGAAGATCTCTTGGCGATTGGGAGATGTATGGCCGACTGAATACACTCGGAGTAACTCAAAGGGTATCAACATGAAGTCTTGGCAATATGTAAAGTCTTGCCGACATTGCTCGTGGTCATCGGGGAAACTCATATGTATCAGAATGATGTCTCGGCGACGATAGGAAGTCTTGCTGATATTGGCATGACCTTTGGTCTGTCTGGCCGATGTGGAAATCGGCATGACTTGTTCCTATCGGCATGTAGTCTTGGCGACCAGGAGATGTCTCGCCGATTGGAGTCATTGGTATGACTTGAAGGCTTCGCTATGAAGTCTTGGCAATGGGCATTTGTCTCACCGACGGTGTGGGATGCGTTTGGCATGACTCTTAGTGAAAGGTGAGCTTGGGGTAACCTGGAGACTTCGGCGTGAAGTCTTGGTGACAGGTGTTGGTCTCGCCGATGGGGATGCAACTGAAGTCATCAGTGTAGCTCTCTGCGCCCGGTGAAAGGTCTTGGCGAAGTCAAAAGTCTTACCGACTCAGCAAGACATGGGCGCTCGGTATGTGGTCTCGGCGAAAGACATAAGTCTTGTCGACTGGTGAATGCAGCGCTCGGGGTGACTTAAGACCTCGATATAAGGTCTTGGCGAAGACGATAAGTCTTGCCGACTCTTGAATGTGTTCGGTATGACTCTTGAGCTTGGTGTCTTAGCGAAGATGGGATGTCTAGCCGATAGGAGACTTCGGAGTAACATGGAGGCATCGGTATTATCTCTTGGCAAAGAGCGATTGTCTTGCCAATGGGAAACCTGATATCGGTATGACTCTTGGAAACTATTTTGGTTTCGGTATGACTTGAAGACTCGATGTGAACTCTTGGCGATAGCGATAGTCTCACCGATGTGCTTGCTAAGGTCGATGTAACTTGTAAGCTCGGTGGAACCTCTTATTTCTAGAGAGGACTCTTGGCGACAATGTGTAATCAGGTCTTGTGGCATCGGGGAGACACTTATAGTGTCTCACCGACATGCGACACAAGTTGATCGATGTTGACCAAGTGAAGACTATCCGATGTGGTACGATGTGGACCAATCCAAGAACAAGATGTGAACCGTTGCGACCATTTCTGTGTGGAAGGGAAAAATCTACACGAGGAAATGGAAACATCTACGTTTCGATAAGGATGTTGAGTTGGAGGTTGTTGTTTTGACAGTTATGATCTTGAACCAATTCACAGAGTCATATGAGAACGAATGTACATGAATGCATTGGACGTTCTGTAGTGAATGATGTTGACAGGCTGATAAGCCAAGGAGCTGAAGAGTCGAGAGTGAGAGAGAGAACGATAGAGTTAGGACCCAGTGGCTGGCCGAAAGGCTGAAGCCATGAGGTCGAAGCAGAGGAAGAGAAAGGCAGTGTTATGCTGGAATCTCTCCTGATCTCTCTAGGGGTGTTTGCTACCAGTTGTATCTAGATGAACAAGATGTAATCTCTGAAAAGGCCTGAAATTGTATTGTAACCGATTTGTTGTTGAATAATACAATGGCTCGATCTTTGGAGTGTGGGGTTTTTTATCCAAAAGGATTTTCCCCACATAAATCTTTGTGTTCTAGTTTTTTGTTTTATCTTTCATCTGTGTTGTTGATTGTTGTTGAATTCACATATGTTTTTCTTAGAAGGATCAATGTGGGAAATAACTGTTTTTGTTTCCACTTTAGGACATAGTTGAACGTGTCTTTGAGGTAACCTAATCGAAATGAAAGTTACCGAAGGCACTACTGTATGGAGTTTTCACTAGATACGCTCCCTAGATTTCCTTACATCTTTTTCCAAATATCGACAAAGACCTTTCCCATGAACGAGCTTGGTCGGCTAGATTTCTCGATCATACTCTTGAACTTTTGCAATCCATTTTCCTCTTTTCATGCTCATCTTTTGTTGAGTTAGCACACTTTTAACCGTTGGATCGGTGACAAACACCGTTGTATGTGAATTCAAGATATAAAACTTGAAATCCTTGATAATTCTGACGATAACATACATATTCTTCTCAATTTTAGAATAACGTGATTCACTATCCTTGAAATTGGTGCTCATGAAAGCAATTGGAGATTCTCCTTCTTCACTAAGCTTCTAAGTCAATATAGCAAACAACGTGTGTTCTGACACATAACAATAGAGGATGAAATCCTTCCCAAAGTTAGGTTGAACCAACACTTATGCATCAGCAATAACTTCTTTGATTTTGATAAAGGCTTGCTTGCCTTCTTCTATCCATATGAAAGTGGATGTCTTTTTCATCATTGTTGAGATCTCCTTCGTCAGCTCTGAAAAATTTGGTACAAACCTCCTGATAAAGTTGACTTTACCAAAAAAAGGAGTGCACTTGTGTTTTTTTATTTCGAAGAGACGGGTTTTTAATTGATTCCACTCAATTTGGGTCAATTTTGGTCCCTTCTTTGGAAAAAATGCAGCCAAGTAGCTTGCCCTCTGTCACCGCAAAGATGGTCTTCTTTGGATTCAATGAGATCTTATGATACCTGCATCTCTCGAACACTTTCACCAGGTGTGAAAAGTGGTCTTCCCGTTTATCTGAGAAAATGGTCAAGTCATCAAGATAGACGACTATGATCTTATTCCTGAGATCCTCAAAAACCAAATCCATGGCCCTTTGAAAAGTAGCATTGGCGTTGACAAGGACGAAAGGCATCCTCCCATAAGAAAACGTTCCCCATGGCGTGGTGAAAGCTGTCTTGATCTGATCCTCCTTTCCCACTGCAATCTGATTGTATCTGGAGAAACCATCAAGAAGTGATAGCATCTCCGAACTGGTGACTGTATGCAATGTATGCTCCATGATTGGTTAGGGGTAATTGTCCTTCAAGGATGATTGGTTCAAATTCCCGAAATCCATGGAAATTCTGATTTCACCGTTCTTTTTGCGTACATGAACTATGTCAAAAACCCAGGAAGAGTGATGAATTGGAAATATTATCTTCGAGTCCACCATCTTCTGAATCTCCACTTAGATAGTATCTTGGATTTGCAGATTATAATGTCTACTTTTTCCTAAAAGGATTGACATCAGACTTCAAAGGAATTGTATGTGACAATTCTATGGGTGTGAATACCTTCATGTCTTCGTAAGACCGGAGAAATACATCCTTGTACTATTTGAACAAGGTAGTAAACTTCTCAGCTTCTTCTAGAGTACAACACTTGCCTAGATTAACAAGCCGAGGCTTGTCTTCAGTATTGATGTTTACTTGGTAATGCTCTGCAGAAGTATTAACACCTGACATCCTTTGATCTTGAATGTATCAGTTGTGTCGGTCAAAAATATTCTATAAAGACACTAGACCCTTGGGAATTAGATGTCCTTTCAGTTGTATGATCCCAGAATCTGTAGCTTCAGAGTCTTTAGTGAGTGATTCCTTAAAAGGAGTAGTGCTTCCTTCAAAGAACAACTCTTTGTAGTTGTCTCCCATGACGAGAAATTCTGCAATGTCATCATCATCATCAAAGACTTGCCATTTTTCTGCATTATCTAGAATAGCCGGCCCATAGATCAGCTCAATAGCAAATATATTTTGATGAAAGTCAAAATGTGGCATGAAAAGAGCAACGGACAATACGAGGGCATCAACTCTGCTATTATCTGAACATGGAATGTATTTGAGGTCTAATGCATCGAACCATTCGATGAAATTTCACACCCTCTATCTTTAGGATCAAAGGCATTGATTTCTGACCTAGAAATGATCCTTGATCTATTTGACAATCAACTCTACATCTCCTTCGGCTCTAAGTAACTTGATCCCCATATTCTTCGCATTCTTGAGACCTAATAGAAGTGCCTCATATTCCGGCGTATTGTTGGTGCATTCAAATTGCAATCGATATGCAAACGGATATAGATGACCTTTAGGAGAAGTAATCATGACTCTTGCTCTTGAACCTAATGTTGAGCAACTGTCGTCGAACTGCATCTTCCACACTTTTGATTCTTCATATGATGTAGTCGTGGAAAGTGCAAAATTCTGACTATTTTCAGTTACTTCAGACACCATAGCATATGTTCCTGGAACCATGTCTTGATATAACACTTGTGCCTATGGGTCTTGGGATCTTACCATCATAAATCTTGACTTGGCCTCTGGCTCTAGCTTGAAAGTGCCCTTCTTCAATGGGATTGTCATGAACAACCAATCCAATTGAATTTCGCCTCTGAGGTCTCTGCAGAAGCTCCTACTGAGTAACATTCCATAACTGGTTGGAATGCTAGCTACCAAGATAGTCATCATAATCTTCTTTTCAGAAGAAGACGCTAGCCTTACTTGTGCACCTTTCAATTGTCCGACCAATGACACTGGTGTTGACTCAAGTGAGTAACACTTTTCCTAAGTTTCGATGCATGAAAGTCCCAACACTTTCATGATTTGTAGGGGCATAATGTTGTTTGAAGCTCCGCTATCTATGATACAATTGTTGAGTTTAAAACCTCCTATATATAAAGATATATAGAATGGTTTTTGATTTTCTTCTATTGGCATAGATGACTCTAGCAGTGTAGGCTGGATTACAACCTTCTTCTTCACAACCTTAAGGATTCTCTCCAACTGCTCTAGGTGATCTTGAAGATACTCCAAATGTGAGATCTGCACCTTCATCTTCATCATGGAAGACACGATGTCAAAGTTTGTTGAAGAGGGTTCTTGAGCAACTGGCACAGTGTTCTCTTGTGAAGATTTGGGATTGGAAGTGGAAGGCAAATCCTTTCCATTTTCATTTGTATTCCACTTTTCCTCTTCTTCTTTCTATGCTTTGAAGTGTTGCACATATGTGAACACAGGTGATGAGATGTTCTCATGATTAACCACAAGAGAAAATTGGCAATATTCTTCTTGTTGTTGTTCATTAACGGGTTCTCTGTCGAAGTATCCCATTGTAGAATCGCTATCAAAGTTTTTTGTTTGTAGTGAGACAACATTTGTAGTTGGTGAAGGTACAAAATCTATACTTGTACTTGGAGCAACATCAACAAATCCCATGAGCTGATTCATCCTTTGATTTTTTGGACATGTAGCTCTGGTGTGTGCATTAATTTCATGGAAAGTGCAATAGACTGTAACCTTCTCAGCATCATTTGTTTGTCTTGGTTGTCCTTGCAGAAACATTGGCTTGTAATTGTTGAATAGCTGGAAGTTATTCCTCTTTGGCTGGTATGGCTGCTGAGGTTGATATGGTGGTGTTGCGGGCATGGATTGCTGCCCTTGAGTGGGTGACTACCTTTTGATAATAGTCACCTCATTGGCTACCTTCTATAGTAGTGGATCAGTAGACACTTGTACAAGCGGTCTAATTGAATCATTCTTCATCTTTCCCATCGTAATCATGTTATCTTCAAGCTTAATAGCTTCTTCTTGTGTGAGTTATAGATCTATTCCTTGACTTCCCTTCAAGAAAAAGGCTATTTCTGATGGTAGTGCATTGATGAAGCTACTCATCAAAATCTCATCAGATGGATTGAGAGTATGGGAAAGACGTGTGACAAGGCAGTTAAACCTTGCTACGAACTCCCTCATTGGTTCATGTGCCTCCATATTTGAGTTTGAGAGTTGTGCAAATAATTGATGGTTGTCTTCAACGGGTTTGAATCTCACCAAGAATCTTTCACTCATGACTACCCAACTTGTAATAATCCTTGCTTCAAGATGATTGAACCAGTCTATAGAATTATTCTCCATAGTCTCTACAAAGAGACAAACGACGATGTCTTCATGTGAAACATGCAAAACAGAACAAGCCACTATGAATGCTGAAATATGTTCATCAGGTTGTCTAGCCCATCACCGTGGAATCAGGGAAAATGCTTGAATCGTGATCCCTTGGGTAGTTCATGATGTCCCGGTAAGGCCAACGGTCCAATGTTGTCACCCCATGGTAATGGAGTTGGACGTCTTATGTTCCAACCATTTCCATTCTCATTGTCGTCGTTGTTGTTATCGCCCATTGCTTTAGCTGGGACTAGAGATTCTTCTTCTTGTGCATCTAGGAAATGTTTAGGAACCTCTTCAAAGATCAGGTCTTCTTGAAAGAGAGGATTATTTCTCCTTCTTGTGTATACTTGGTACACTAGGATGCTTTATTCCCACACAGGTGGTGGAAAAATTGGTCTACCGGCTGCAAGATCTGCCATTTCTTCTTCTTTGTCCAAAGTAGTTGATGTGTGGTTTTCAAAGATAAAACTACATAGGCTACTAATGATATCCGACTGCTCCACTTTAATGAAAAGAAAATTCAGTTGTATGACAACCGGAATAAGTGTTGATTGTTGAACTAGAGCAGTACGACGCCAAATGGTCATTCCCATGACATAAAGTGTTGAAGTTTTCTTTCCTCGTGCCCCACGGTGGGCGCCAGAAAATTGTTGGTGTGACAATTCACACCTCTGGAGTATGAATTGGCCACAAATAGCTATGGGTAGTGCGTAATGACTTCTCTTCAAATTAGGAGGGGAAACTCCCTCTTGTGTTGATTTGTGTGAAAAAGCAAAGTAATCTAATTCCTATCTTTTTGACTCAGTTGGAAGAGGCACAAGGTTAAGGAAACCAAGAATGTTGCAGATAAGGATTTTCTCTAGTTTTGTAGATCTCTAACTACAACTATGCTAAATGCTAAACTATCCTATTTCCTCAAGAAATAGAGCATGAGGACTTAGGAGTAGGGAATTGGGTATACGATAATCTTTAGACCAGGATTTCCAAGGAGATGATGACACCTATCCGAGGCATAGGCTGAAAGAAAGATTATTAGAAACAACATCAAATAGCAAGCTTCACTTCTAAATTCCTAAGGAGATGACGACACCTATCCAAAGTGTAGATATGAAACAAAGCTTATTAAACACAAAATGAAATAATAACTAGGACAATAGATTGCATATCGAGACATACATAATAATAAATGATCAAACTAGCCATTGGGTATGTACAGGATCATGGTGGGCCAAAAAGTGGCAATGAGGAAAAAAACACATCTTTCATCGACCAAAAAACACGAAAAGAACGTGTTGAATTTTTTTAGGCTCGGGTGTCACCATACCAAACACCAAACCCAGTTTTACAAATTAGATATCCGATTTGCAAAAAGCATATATAAAAAAAGTCAGTCATTGTTTTTAAGTTATTTGACAGTGAAGAACCTACGGGTGCACAGTGAATTGCTTCTTCGCGTAACGGATATCCGATTTGGGAAAAATCCGATTTGGAAAGGTAAGTTTTTTTATTTTTATTTGATTTGATTCAATTTTGACTTAGATTTGAATAATTTCATATGGTTTTTTGTGGATTTTTTTTAAAAATAGGGTTTTTGATTGAATTTTTATGAAAAAATTGAGTTTAGAATGGATTTTGATTAAAAAAAATGAATGTTTTTGTGGATTTTTTCACAATAGGGGTTTTGATTGAATTTTTATGAAAAAATTGAATTTAGAATGGATTTTGATAAAAAAATGAATGTTTTTTGTGGATTTTTTTCAAAATAGGGTTTTTGATTGAATTTTTATGAAACAATTGAGTTTAGAATGGATTTTGATTAAAAAATGAATGTTTTTAATGGATTTTGATTTAAAAATAGTGTTTCATTTATATTGTCTAATTTTAATTAGATTAATTATTTTTTAACTTTAATTAAGCATTATGGCTGCCGAGAATGAGAATGCACAAATTCCACCAGTTGAGAATGAAAATCCACCAGCTGAGAATCAAAATGCAGAAATGCCAAATGCTCCACCACCTCTGCAACCATCAATTGAAGACTTAATTCATAAAAAAATGGAGCAATTGAGGGGAATTTGTGATGTTTATAAGAAAATCCCTCGATTATCCCGTATGTCAACCACATTGACAGAATAATTACAAATGTAGAAACCCTCTCCACCCAACATAATGCATTTCATTTGTGGCGAGAAACCATGAGGCAATATTATGCATGTGGATTGTCTTATGATGATGTGAAAGATCTCCAAATAACAAAAGCCCAAATAGCCTCTTTATTTATTAACCCCAACACTGGTTTGCCAGTTAATGTTAACAAACCAAAACTTTCTATAAAATGGTGCATGTGCATAGGGGCATAATGGATAACTTTTAGGATCGTTGGTGTATGGGTTTTGATAAACCACCCAACAATAATCTTGATGTACATTTTTACTTTATTAAAAAATTATATGCTGAGTTTTTGTTAGGGCATCATGTCAATTGCTTTGACATTAAACCCTTCCAGGGCATTGGTGGAGGTATTCCCCAGGATAGGCCAGGGGCAGTTATAGTAGTTAGGCACCCACATGTTCCAAATCCTCCTTCCTGCATACCTCCGGTACACCATCGGATATTACGGAGGATGCGACCACTGGAAACTATCTGGGCCATTCACTCTTTGAGTGGTCTTTTGGTTTCCATTCTAATATTGATGGCTCAGCCGCGAATGCGGTGATCTGGCGATGGATCGATCTTCTTGCATCATCTCGGTCCACATATTTGTGTGCCACATATTTGTCGTGCCAGCAAATATGCTTGGGTCTATTATATGGCCCCACTGAGCGTATTGAACGCCCATTGCGAAAGCGTCGAGGATGTGGAGATTGCCGCGGATACATGCAGTGGGCGCACCCTCTGAGTCCTCTCCTGTTAGAGAGGTGGACATTGAAGTAGTTACATAGGTAACATATAAGGTGTAAATTCATAACTTGCATTTTTTTAAAAATGAATATTAATAAGAGATAGTATCAAGTACTAATATTTATTTACATGGTCTATTTAATAGTTAATGTCTAAGGAGGAGCTCACACGGGTGACTGATAGCACCCATAGGGCCATTTCATTTGGCCTCGAGACACACATAGTATGTATTTTCACACTCACTCATTTACATTGTTACTGTATACT
Source organism: Sequoia sempervirens (assembly GCA_007258455.2). Lineage (NCBI taxonomy): Eukaryota > Viridiplantae > Streptophyta > Pinopsida > Cupressales > Cupressaceae > Sequoia > Sequoia sempervirens. The sequence continues at coordinate 89,993,651 of VDFB02358134.1, read as the reverse complement.
TGCTTGTCATTAATGAAATTATATATTAACTTATATGTTTATCTTATTCTGCTTGTAGGAAACACCTAGTCTGCGAGTAGTGCGATGCTCTCGGGACTATGGGCACAATGTTAGATAAGGAAGATAATTGAACTCAAATTTGATTGAATTAAGATTTATAAGATATTTTATTGATTATGCATACATTGACATAGATTCGTAGTTTCATATGTACTTGTCATTTTTATGTACAGGTGGTTGTGAGCTATACATCATTGTTGATAAGTGCCACAACACCTGAAGGAGTAGGTATTCGAACACCTTAAGGAGAAGCTGTTGAAACACCTCAAGGAGGAGGTGTTGAAATACCTAAAGGAGATACAGAAAAAGATCAGCCTAAAGAGGTATGTGTTTATTTTATTTTGTGCTCAGTAAATATGTTCTTATTACTGAAAATTATATGCTAACTTGGATCAATTTCATGTTTTTGTTCACATATATAGATTGACGTTACAAAAGTTGGTTTGGTTAGTTCTTTGAGAGGGGTATATTCTAGGACTCCTGACCCTTCGAAGAGACATATTTCAGGTAATCAAGATTTCAATTTTAGAGTTCAATTATAATTCAATGTGTATTGATTTTTATGTTAATTATTTGATTTTAAATTATATAGTATAACTAATCTCAATTGTGGACTTTTTCTTGTCGACTACCTTGAGAATAGCAAATTATAAAAGGCTCGTTTGATGATCCACAGTAGTTTAGGATGAGATAGACATTTTTGGCATGTAAATTTTGAATGAATGTCGAGGATGTGTATGCCACATATTGTAAAACTTTGTTTGAGTTGGTATTGATGCCATTTTGTATATGGACATACACTTGATTATTGGATAATTTGATATATATAAGAAGTTGACAATGAAATTTAGAACACTCCTCATGTGCATAGTTAAACTCTTTGAAAATTTAATCAAGTGAGCAATGGTTAAATATCAATGTACAATAGCATAAAAAGAATGGTTAAATATTATGTAGTTTATATTCATATTGTTGATTACATTGTATTGCACATATTTCAAACTCAAAGCATTACTTCATATTGCATAAGTAACAACTAGATGCTGATAGATGAAAAAATTTCAATAACAATATAGTTTTTACAAAGTCAACCTAAGCAGTTATGCAATTACTTCACATTACATAACTAATAACTAGGAGCAGCAATCAATTGCATTAGCTTGTCATGGAATTCTATGAGACCACATTTCTTTGAGGAACCTTGGCACAAAACTCACAAAAAATGAAAAGAAAGCACTCAAACAAACTTTAAAGGGGTCTCATGCTTGTTGCCCCCTCATTCCACACGCTATGCAGCCATTTACTTGTGTTAGTTTTATGATCAAATTTAATGCACAAAAAATTAATTCTAAATCAAACACAATAACACAACAGATACCCTAGGAAAACCCTCCTCTTGAGGGAGAAAAAACTAGCCAATAATATCACTTATATTATTGAATCACAATAGAAACTCCTTTACAATGAAGGCCGATAATGAGGCCTAATAATATGCACCACAGACTGATGCCAACACAACAATACAATGATGTAATTCTCAAATGATAATCCTCAGCTTTCTCACAATAACTTGATCTGCACTTGAAGAGTTTCTCACTAACTCGCACTTGATATGAAATGGAATGTATGAAAAATGTATGTCTCAAAACAATGAAATGTATCTAATATATATACAAGCTGAGAGAGATGCGACTCTTCACAATATAGGTCGGCCTCCAAAAAGAATGTGCCTCCTCAAAGATTGCGCCTCCAAGATAGAAGTCGGCCTTCATAAAATAATAAATATTATTTGACATAAATTGTGCCTCAAGCATGTCGGCCTCTTCATAAATGCACCTCTTCATTAACTCGTATCTCTTGATGAATTAGCATTAATCACAAATTGATATATATATAAATTAAATAGCTTTGGCTATATTTAATTTATTCTTATGTAGAGGAGATCGCTAGAAGGATATGACTGATGCTGCAATAATCATCAACACTCCCTCTCAGCTAGGGAGGATACTTCCAGCTGCACAAGGAAAATCACCTCATCATGATGTCTAGTACTATGGCTACAACCATAAGTGAAAAGAAGAATATCATATCATCGTGATATTAGATATCACCTCAACACGATATCAACCATAATGGCTACAACCATACTATGGTGTGTACAAGTGTTCATCACTTGCGTGATGTTGTCACCTGAACATGACTTTCACCATGGCTCTCCCAGAGGGTGAAACACAAGTACAAAATATGTTATGGAGTCACACACATGACATCCACCATGACTCTCTCAAAGGGTGGAAACAAGGGATTTCACCTCAAATCTCAAAGAGAAATGCATTAACAAGGGCTTTCACCTCAAATTCCTCCATCTCAGAGGAAAATGCATTAACAAGGGATTTCACCTCGAACTTCTTTCACAGAGAAGAACTCATTACCAAGGGATTTCACCTTGAACTTCTCTCAAAGAAGAACTCATTATCAAGGGATTTCACCTCGAACTTCTCTCAAAGAAGAACTCATTATCAAGGGATTTCACCTCGAACTTCTCTCAAAGAAGAACTCATTATCAAGGATCACTGATACTTATTATCACAATGAATGATAGTAGGCTCCATTGATTGTCCAGACAATCCTACAAGGAGCTTACAAAGCCACACTGCTTCTCGAGCTGCCACACAACCTGCAATAAACTCGGCCTCTATTGTACCCAGTGCCACTGAAGACTGCTTCCTACTACACTAGGAAGTCATCGCAAACCTCAACTGAAACAACATCCAGAGGTGCTCTTCCAGTCAGCAACACAACCATCTTCTTTAGGTTCAGTAGGCTCCCTCTGAATCTTTAAGTACTTGCATCAACCTTCTAACCTCATCGTCCAAGATTGCCTGCAATGCTTGCCTTAGATAAATGTTTTCTAGTGCACACCTCTGGTACTATAGAGAGTTCAAGGTTGACCTCCTCAACCTCATAGTAGACCACTCTATTCTGAATAGGTTTGCGGAGATACCAATATCAAATCCAGATGACAGTCTTTGAGCAATTCTGATCTCAACAGCTGAAGGGATCCTCTAAGGATTTAGCACCTAGCCTTGCAATACAATAATCTCACTTCTTCTCAATGAGTCACAAAACTCCCTCTTGATCCCTGCCTCAGAGATTGCAAAGAAGACTTCTGGAAGTGAACTCCCTCTAACCACCAGCTCAGTTCCATGGTTGCAAGTTGTGACTTCACGCTTGATCATTTCTTTGGTTGGCATGACTTCCTCATAAGATGCCTCAATCTTTTCATCGCTAAGCAATCTCTCATCACCTTCCTGCTTCTAGCTTCTCACAAAGCATTTTAGAGAGAGATTACTAACAGTTTATAACTATCCAAAGAAATATCAAGACTAGAATCATACAAGGTTTACTATCTCAGGTTATAGCATAGGAAGATTTTTCTTTGAAAGCAAAAATGAAAGCTCAGCCTCTTGGAATGAAAATGCTTATTTACCAAAACAAATGAATAAGAATGAGGTAGTTAAGGTGTTTGAAGTGATTTAGAGGTCACTTTTAGGGTCACTTTTAGGGTAGTTAAGGTGTTTGAAGTGATTTAGAGGTCGCTTTTAGAGAAGAGAGATGTTGAAGAGTACATCAAGTCAGTGAGAACCAAAGTGTAATGTGTTTTAGTTTGTGGTACTCCTTTGTTTCTCAGTAGATGTGTGATAAATTCTTAGTTCAATGATGTTGAAAATTTTTTGAAAAAAGAAAGTTGTGTCATAGTCCACATTCAATCCAAGCAAAAATGAAAGCTCAGCCTCTTCGAATGAAAATGCTTGTTTGCAAAACAAATGAATAAAGAACAGGTGAAGTTAAGGTGTTTGAAGTTATTTAGAGGTCACTTTTA